>OY755040.1:77544027-77766527 GCA_963576565.1 Aspidapion aeneum
AAAATTTTTCTACCTTCGTATATAAGGGAAGTTTTTGTTAGATTTGACTTTGGAATTGGTAGTGGTAAGTCACCAGCCCGGCGGGTGCGACCCGATGCTCCAGATCCTTCAGCAGTGTTACCTTTGTTTTAATATATTAATGTGCAAATCTTTAAAATGTACAATGATGTCATTGTTAAAATGTTTTGCACTATAAAGATTGGTTTGCAGCTTTCTCGTTGGTGAGTATTAGTAACAAAGCGAAGTGCTTTTTTCTGCAATAAAAAAATTGAGTTTAATAAATATTTGTTGGTCGATCCCCAAAAGGCGATACCATAACGTAAGCGAGACTCAAATAGAGCAAAATAGACCAAGCGAGTAATCCCCGAACCCAACTCACTCTTCACAATGCGTATAGCAAAACACGCAGAAGACAGTTTTTGCCAAGCTGAAAGATATGATCATCAAATTTTAATTTTTGGTAGATTAATAACCCAAGGAACTTCGAAGAATCCTTCTGTGTCAAAAGCTCGTCCGCCAACTTCGTGCCCGCCATGTCGCAATTAAAGCCCATAATGTTGGTTTTCTTTATATTAAAAGCCAATTTATTAGCATCGCACCTTATTTTGATTTTTTATGGTTTTGCGAAATAATAGTTTTTAAAGTCTGGATGTCTTTATTGTGCCACACAACAGCAGTATCATCGGCAAAGAGAGTAAATATACCTGAGATGTCCAAATTTACTATGTCATTAATATAGATTAAAAAAAGCACAGGGTCTAGAACAGATCCCTGGGGGACTCCGCACATCACCCTCTCAGCCGACGAACCTCCCTGCAGATACAAAACAACTTGAGATCTTTCGTTTAGGTAAGATCTAAACCACCCAAGAGCGGTGTCCCTAACGCCATATTTTTCAAGCTTCTGCAGCAGTATTTCATGATCTACATAGTCGAAGGCCTTCGAGAGATCACAAAACACCGCTGCCGAAGCCCCTGGACGGCTGAAACCCGTACTGATTGCAACAAATAATGCTACGATTCTTCAAGTATTCCCAGACCCTTTTTTCTAACTAACCTTTCTATAACTTTAGACAACGTAGAGAGTAGAGAAATGGGTCTAAAATTGCAGGGTTCATTAGTCTCTCCCCCTTTGTGCAAGGGTATTACGATTCCTTTCTTTAAGCACTTTGGAAAGACTCCTTTATTCCAGGACTGGTTTATTGCTTCCGAAAGAGCCTTAAAGGCACCAATCAGAAAATTTGGAGAGTACCTCAACTTCGCCGAAAGATTTCTTATTAGAAATTTCTTTTAGGACTTGTTTGACTTCGAGGATAGTTGTGGGGAAAAAGTAAAAGGAATCATATACTTCAACTTCATTTAAGTAGCTCAAAGGATCAATGCCTGAAGACAGATTCTGCGTTAAATTCTCTCCTATACTGCAATAATAGTTGTTTAGTGAATCTGGGTCAATGTTGACTTCTACTGCTTTTGATTGATTGTTTTTATTGAACCAGCTTTCTTTTTGTTGATTTTTGGAATTTTAATTTTATATTGATAGTATTCGTTTTTGGCAAGTTTTATTAATCTATGGTAAACTTTCTGATAGTTATTGCAGTACCCTATAAATTTATAAGGTTTGTGTTTACAATCTTTTTTAATATTTTTTAAAGACCGCAAATTTACAGCTGAAACCCTCAGACCCTGAGTAAGCCATATTTTATTACGTTTACGACATTTATGCTTAAGCCACCTTAAAGTAAACGCTCTCTCAAAAGATGTACACACAGCTGAGTGGAAAGCTATTAAGCGTTCAGGAGCGTGCTCAATTGCTCTCCAGTTCTATAGTGGTAGCTATTGTCTCACATATCCGAGTAGGTGAGTCAACATGCATTTCTAAACCATATGATAGGAGCAAATTAGACAGAAGAGCTGTATCTCTAGAATTTTTGTTAGCGTAATCAATATTAAAGTCTCCTGCCAATACTACTTTGGATTTAGCTGATATATCACACAAAATGGAATCAAGCGTGTTTAAAAACTCACTAACACTGCTGCAAGAAGATCGGTAAACACAAAGTACATACAAATTAAGTTGTTGACAAAAAGCCATTAAAACTCAAAAAAAAATTCTACTAGGAATCTGTCAAATTTATCAATTTTCTCAAAGCTAAAGCCAAATGAGTCTTTTGCCATAATTAATGTACCACCATGTAATGACTCGTCTCTACAATATATAGAAACAGGTTTGTAATGAGGCAGATAAAAGTATTCATCTGTATGAAGCCAATGTTCAGTAATTATAACAATGTCTGGTAAACCATTTAATTCCAACACACTTGTTTCTTAGAGATTGAATATTTTGAACCATGATAGATATTTTGTTACTATTACTATTATTAATTTTGTTTTTGTATTTAATTTTGTTTTTAAAATTCTCCCCAGTAGGAGACATGCCTATAAAAAATGATTGCTTCCAAAGTACTACCATTCCCTGTCTCATCCAAGTCTATAATAATTGGTCCAGTTTCTTTAACACCACCTTGATCCTGACTATAATTTACATTGCAATGACCTTCTCCATTTGATAATTATTTTAAATATGTTTTTAAAATTAAAAGTTAAAAGATTTAAAGTTAAATATAAAATTTTTCATAATGTTAGCAATTTTCATCAAGCCCTTTTTATTCAGAAAAATGCCATTTGCGTAATCCAAATATTTAAAAGAATTGTACATATCCAGAAAGTTTATATTAAGTGAGTACCTCCTAAGATTAGAAACTACATTAACTATTTTATCATTTACAATTTCTATGTTCCTGTAAGGAAAGGACGCTTCATATTACGCAGGGATAGTACAAATAATTAAATTGGTGTAAAAACACATATTAGATAATAAGGTTATATCATCCAATCTGATGTCCTCATTATTTAGTCCCGCTAAAACCACCACGAAATCGTTCTTAGTTAATTCCGAAACCCAGGTTTTCTGTCCGCTTATAACATCTTGTAATTATTGTTATTATTGCTGCTCTTCGATTCGTTACGCCTGTCTGACTTGTTGCTCCTTGAAGTTGTGTTGTTGATTTGATTATTTTCAAGGTTTTTGCTATTATTTAGACGTTTGTTTGTTTGATCTTTGTGTTTATTTTGTTTTTCAGAATCTCTTTACCTCTTCTTCTAAGATACGTATTGTTTCTATCATATTTGTACTCTCTTCTTTCATTTGAAGTTCATTATTCAGTTTTGATATGTAATTACCTTTATTAATAAGTTTTTCAGAAAATTCCTTTATTATTGTCTCTGAAGTAGCTACTTTTGATGTGAATTCGTCAATTAATAGTTGGTTGAGCATTTAATGAGTCATTGTAAGTAATTTCAATTTTCGTTGGGTATCTTTAAATTTTACAATTTGTGATTCAAGCAGTTTTATTTTCTTTTCCCTATCATTTATTTGCTCTTTAAAATTAACGGTATCTACAGATGGGCTAAAACATGGAGTTTCCCTAAGTTTATTAATTTTAAGTAACAAATCTTTTTTTTCAGATTTTAGTTCAGAATTTTCTAGGTTAATTTTATATAGTTTTTCTTTTAGTGAATCTATTATCTTTTTTTGTCCACGCAACTCTAGTTCTAAGTGTCACTCAGTCGAAAAAACTTCATCTTGAAAATCCAAATTTTGTCGCTTTAGATTTTGAATTTCCCCTTCCTTTTCTTGCACTTCAGAACTAAGCTTGTTAATTTTTGTATGTAATTCAGAGCTTGCATCTACCGATTTTTCTTCTATTTCCAAAATGATTTGGCTCGGCTTACTGTTTTCGTCAAAAAATTTTTCAATATTTAGGTCATTTGGTAATACTGAACGTGTGCATTCCTGGCAGAAGTAAGGAATCTTTCGCGATTGCAAAGATATAAATCTAATTTCCGTTGCGCTCCATTTTTCGCAACCCCGACATATCACGCTTTTACAATGGTCTCATGTGCCAGCAAATAGTTGATCACTGCCCCTGGGAGGTTCCTTTAATATACAGCTTGCATTTACTACATGATTCTGCCATTTTCACTGTGCGCGGGTGTGGATCGGTTTTTTGGACGGTTGGTCACCTTAGTTGAGAGGTGTTCCGAACTCTCGCCGTTCACGATTATGGCTCAAAGGCCAGATAAATTTATATCGATGTCACGGCACCTAACCCACAGTAAACTAATTCATTCGTCTATGACCTAACCTCACTGTTTTGTGATTTCTTAATGGGAACTTTTGTTGATTTTTGTAAACAAATCTTAAATTATTATAAAAAACAGAAAATAAACCGTTTAGGTTTTGGCAAATTTAAGAGTCCCTGCTCTTCTCCAATATCACCCAATGCACCAGCCGGTGGGATAACTAAAAACTTGAGATTTTTCTAAAAATTAAAAAAAATTTCTTATCACTTCGTATTGTACTGTCATCACTGTCACATTAATAGTGTGAGCGTAGGTGTCAATAAATTGGCAGAGTATTCTAAATACCTTTTTTATACGACTGTCTTGTAAAAGGGGGTTTTGCGCACGGAGAACACGATCTGAAAATGGCATTTTGCGCACGCTGTGTAAAAAACGTTTTACACACGCTTATGTCATTTTTGCGCACGCCTATGTCATTTCTGCATACGGGTCTCCCGTCATTGTGATTTTTGTTGTTGTCACCCAATCCATCAATATAAGTTGGCTTAGTTCCGTAGCAACCGTCACTGCTCGTATGTTTTGTTGATTAGATACGTCAAAAAATTGTTGAATTTTTAAAGTTTTGTTGTAAAAATGTCGGAAATAAAAACAAGTTAAATTAAAATTTGATTTTTCTTTCTTTATTAGCAGTCGTATAAAAAATATTGTAAAAAACTCGTTTGAAAACCTCTTTGCACACTCCCTCGACTTGTAGACCTCGCCTTCGGCTCGGTCTACCAAACTGTCTCGATCGTGTGCAAAAAGTCGTTTTCAAACCTTGTTGTTTAAATAACTATTAAATGAAGTATCACTTGTTGTAACCTTTATTAAAAAGGCATTTTTATAATTTTGAGAAAAAATAATAATTTCTTAAAAAATGGTTTTAAATAAAAAAAAATATATTTTTTTGTTTTTTCTTTTGTTAATAACGAAAAATGCGGGTTTCATGTGACTATCAAACATATTTTGGTTTTACAATATCTATTACTATAGTTAAAAATACCAAATCGTAAAACAACAATTACCTCCTAGCCCGCGCAGTAATGGCTAGAGAAGATATTGTTTTATTTTTTTATTTGAGTATATGTAGACCTATGTACGACATGACGTCTGTGTGTGTGTGTCTGTCTGTGTATGGCTGTGTGTGTGTCTGTATGTGTCTGTGTGTTTTTGTGTGTGTGTGTGTGTGTTTTTGTGAGTGTGTGTGTGTGTGTGTGTGTGTGTGTTTGTGTGTGTGTGTTTGTGGGTGTGTGTGTATGTGTGTGTGTGTGTGTGTGTTTTTGTGTGTCTTTATTTGTTTGTGTGTGGGTGTGTGTGTCTGTGTATGTGTGTGTGTTTGCGTGTGCGTGTGTGTTTGCGTGAATTAAGTAATCGAACAACCACTTCGAGTTTATGCTTTATAATAAATCTATATTTTATTGATGCGAGTGCAATAATAGACTTAAGAATACTAAAGGTAAAAACGTTTACAACAAATGAACTGAAATGCAACTCCTCACCTCCGGTAGGTTTAGAGGTAGTCGGGTTTCTCTAGATGATTCCAGGTAAGGTCGACGTCGGTCGTATAACTCCTCCACCCCAAAATTAGACTTTACAGGGGCAGGTAGATGCTGGCCGGATCAATTTTCTGCTCACTTAGTTTTAATTGTCAAGGAATGACGTTAATGCTGTCTTGTGGAGTTTGCATTTGAATTACAGCTGGATTTGTGTTTTTTGATTGTTTGCATTTCCGTACTCGCTTATAGATTAAGTATAAACATATAAGTGTAAGTATTACATATACAAGTAATGTCCATATACTGGGTACATGATAAATGCTTGATGTTTCGAAGTGCGGATAGTTTTCTTGAATTTCTCTTTTTAGGTTGTTTAAGCTATCTAAGTCAATATCTTTTATACTGTTTGATAGGTCCAACGGATGTATAACAGTTGGTGCATCTTGTATGTCAGGAAAGATATACGGCTGAACTATTGCTGCTGTTGTTTTGTTGTTGTTCGTAAAAATTTGTCGGTTGATCTGAATTAGGCAAGTAGTAGGCTTAAGCGGGTGCTGGACCACTTTTGAGGAGGGAATGACCTTGACGGTTTGAAATTTTTGTGTGCAGATTAGTTTTTTTTGACCTTGAAAAGTTATGAAGGTTAGAAATTTTTGAATGTAAAATTTTTGTTTGCAGAGGCGAATTGGTCTAGTGGTGTTTTTGAACTTCAAACAGTTGTGAAGGTCGTTATTTTTTATGTAGAGGTCAATAGTATGAGTCGTATTTTTGATCTAGATATGATATTGTAATTATTTTGTATGTAGAGGCCAATAATCTGAGTGGTTTTTTGCCCTTGATATAATAGTTTGCGAAGGCCATTTTTCTTTGTGTGATTAGTCAAATTGTGCGAGTGATATTTTTAACCTTGAGAATGAATGGCCTTGAGCCCAAATTTATTACCCAACACACAAGTTTAAGCCAAGATCGCATATATTGTAAAAGAGTGGGGGTTAGTAAAAACAAATTTTATTTAAAATTTTAAAGTGTTGTTGTTGTTATGGTGACGCTATTTGATGAGACCACTACATTTAAAGGATTTTTGCACAAACGCATTCTTCAAACGATAAAAAGTGATTTTGTGGAAACGGTCAACAAGAAGAGTGGTGAAAAGTATACTTTAACATATTTGGGACAAGTGGCTACAAGTTTGAAAAACAATAAAGCTCTATTTGAATTTGGAATGCTGAATATTATTAAAATTTACATCAAAGAAGTTTTATAAGATGCCATGTCAATAAAGAAGAAGGTAAAGACGAGGATGAGAAATAAGTTCGCCGCTATAGTGAAACTTTATGTGAATTTAAAAACTAGAAACATTATGCTGTAGGCAGTACTGCAAAAAAAAAAATACAATGGCGTGGTTGGATTTTAAAGAGTATTTAAAATTTTATGATTTAAATGGTGGTGTTGATTACTTAAAAGAAGCTTTTTATGACTTACTTTTTGAATCTGAACATGACCAAGTTTATGGTGGTAGTTGGTTGAAAAATTAACAAGAGTTTCAAAGTTTGAGGAAAAAATATTCATTAGCTATTAAACATAAAAAAATACACAACAATATTAAGATTTTAGTTATTAAATTATTTCAATTGGATTTAATTGAGGAAGTGTTTAGTATTAGAACATATCGTCGGTATACTGGCAATATCCACTAAGACAATTTTTGTCGTTTTTAAGATATTTGCATATTCATAATGAAAAATACCATATCTTTATGTTAGTAAAACCAGCCATGATTAAACCTGGCCGACAAAATGAAATTTGAACAAATTTCAATCAATTTCAAAATTTTGTTCCGAATATCAGAATTTTCAAAATGCGATTTTTTCAAAACTTTTTTGACTTAGTGTATATTGCCAGTATACCGATGATATATTCCCTGCAATAAAATAGATAAGTTTTGTTAGTGTATTAATTCAATATTTTTGAATTTAACAAAATTAGAGGTATACTCTTAAACATTTTCTATCTTTGAATGTAAATAATAATAAACAATGTTGTAGAAATAATAGTATATAATATCAATAATAAACACAAATTTTTTGCAAACAATTTTGTTTTATTTAACTTATGACAAAAACAAAATATATATTTATAAATTATATGACCAAGAGGTGTATAGCCTTTTTTCAAATAGTGACTTCTATTTACTAATTCTTACAATGTCACCTAATTTAAACCTGAATTTTTTAGCTGCTATTTTTATATTTTTATTTATAATGGAATTGAAGTACACGGCTTAACGTCAATAGGTCTCATACTAATAGTTCTGTGAAATGTGTTGTATAAATAAATAAATCAACTTATAGCTTTGTAATGCAGAGAACTCTTTATAAAGATTTGTTTTTAAAGTTCTAATTACTCTTTCCATCAAGGACACTCAAAGGATAAAGTTAAAATGGTGGTTGGCGAGTTTATTATAAAATGAGCTGTAGCTCATCAAACAGCATTTTGTAAAACTCGTTAACAACACGCAAAAAACAAAATTCTTAAACAAATAGTATTCTGCAAATTCCCCCAAAAATATAATAGCCTTGCCTAAGAAGTAAAAAAATTACAAATAAAGAATCCTTCCAAACAACCCAATACCCGAGAACAGTAAAAAAACCGCAGGTGTTTACAGATGCAATTTTGTCCCTAGCCATAACCCGAAACAATTACTTAAATATTTTTGTCCAAAAAGGTTGTTAATTCTTTTAAAAATTTTTCGGAGCTGTTTATAAAATATGTAGAGAAAACCCGTATTTTAATTTATCATTTCCGCAGTGTTTGAGGCCATTTAACCGAAAAGACAGATTTTTTATCTTTAAATGTAAAATAATAATGAAAAATGTTGTAGAATTAATAGTATATAATACACATTAGAAGAAAACTACAATATATATTTATAAATTATATTAGGTTGATTAACTATGATACTAAATTACAATAAAGAAATACTCTGCCAATATATGGGCACCTAGGCTCACACTAGATACTATAGTTATAGAGTCCATGTGAGCTAATATATCTAAAAACTTAAATATATTTTATTCAACTCCAGACTTAATTACCTTTCGTTTGATACCACACAAGCCATGTTTTGTCTTAAATTCTAATTTTTAAAATCTACCCTTTTTTTTAAAGCCTAAAATGTATTTTGTTTACATCCAGACTTAATTACCTTTCGTTTGATTAAATTTAATTTTTAAAATCTACCCCCAGCATATTTTTTTAACTAAAATTTATTTTGTTTAACTCCAGACCTTTCGTTTGGTATCACACACGCCATATTTTCACATAACCTGTAGATTTGGAAATCTACCCCCACCCTTTTATTTGGTTTGTGTTCGGTGGAATTTGTTTATTCTTAAATGGGCCATGTCGATGATCAAAGAACCAACGTAGGTACCAAATTTCATTAAAATCAAATTAGCGATTTTTGAGTTACGCGCGTTGGTCGTTATAGACAGACTTACAGACACACAAGCAAACAGACAGACGGCGCGACAGAAAAGTTTTAAAATCATCTGAAACTCAAAGATATATGTGTAAAAAGTTTTAAAATCGGAACAACTTTTTTTTTGTCGAAAATTTTTTTCTACCATATAAATTCTACCAAATAAATCTAGGTGTTTTAGTTTTTTTGAAGTTCCTATTCATAAAAAGCACCTCGTATGGGCTCGCCATCACTTTCTACCTGGTAGGTCGGTGGATTTGTCATATTCTTTTTAATAATATTAAATTGTTCCGCTGTCCAGGATGGTGTATAGCCTTTTTCAAATAGTGACTTGTATCATCGAAGAAATAATGTTATTTATTCCATGCTTGTATTTACTCATTCTTACAATGTCACCGAATTTAAACCTGAATTTTTTAGGTGCTGTTTTTATATTTTCATATTCTGTAATTGAAGTATACGGCTTAATGTCAATAGGTCTCATCCTATTAGTTCTGTGAAATGTGTTGTTGTATTTTTCTTATCATACAAAGTATGAAAACTCTTTATAAAGATTTGTTTTTAAAGTTCTAGTTACCCTTTCCACAATAGCAGCCTTCTGCACACTCGAAGTATGGTAGTGGTTGATTGAGTTTTTCTTCAATAGTGCTTAGAAAAGTTTATTAAAAAATTTTGTTCCTTAATCAGATTGTATGTTGCGGGGATAATAATCGGCTTGTTTAAAAACCTCCATCATTGCAACACATATTTCAAGTCCGGTTTTAGTTTTTATTGGTCTCACCCAGACAAATTTTGAAAAGCAATTTATACATACTAATTGTCGTATGTAATTAAATGTTCATTGACGATTCGGTTACAAAGTTTGAGCTCTATGTAGCAAAAGAGTTCATTAGGAGGATTGACTGTGATCTGAGGGAGATGTACAATAACTATTTAAAAAATATTAAGCCAATGAGATAAAAAAGTAGCCGATCATTGTCATATAACGGGTTTCTTGCCACTGTATCTACATGTAATTTACAGTATCAAATACCAAGATTTATATCAATAATTTTCCATAATTTGAGCGGTTATGATTGCCACATGTTTATAAGAGAACTAGCATCACATGGTGTAAATTGATGTTATAGCCAAAAATAAAGAAAAGTACACATCTTTTGCTAAATCAATTTATATACACGATTTCACAGATACCACTGGAAAAACTATAAAACATATTTACAACTAATATTTTTAGATAGTTGTAAACTTTTGGCTGCTTTCTTAGATGAGCTTAGAAAAGGAATAGATATGTTTCAAGAGACACAAAAACATTTTAATGGCATGCAATAATTTAACTTAATGAGATAAAAAGGGACTTCGATGCAGCTATGTCACTAGTCTAAGTAAATTGGATAATAACCATCTTCTACCAAAAAAAATCAATTTTATAATCAACTGAAAAAGTCGAGTATGATCGGACAAAAAAGGTTTGAGGGTTGCTTAATTGTAAAACTTTAGGTGATTACTCCGATCATTATAAAAACTGATGTAGTTCTCCTCTGTGTGAATCTGGCTCTAAAATTACATTTTACATAATAGGACCTTTGAGCAGGCTATAGAAAATGTCTTAGTAGTTAAGCAAACACATAGAATATTAGAATTTCAGCAATCACCTTGGCTCAAAAAATATATAGACACAAATACAGAATTATGCAATAAAAGCAGCAGCTGTTTTTAGAAAGATTTATACAGATTATTCGACAGTCCAGTATTTGGGAAGACAATGCAAAATGTCGAGAAATAAACGATATAAAGCTTGTAACTAGTTGGGAAAATCAGTTAAGAAAAGAGGGAGCATGATCATTAATTGACTGACCTAATTACAAAAACTGTATAATATTTACAGAGGATCTTGTCGCCATTCAAATGCAAAAAAATTAAAAATACACTATGATAAACCAATATGTTTAGATTTATCCATTTTAGACATTTCAAAAACAGTCATGTATGACATTTTTTTATGATTTTATTAAAAAAGAATATGGTGATAATGCTACAATGGTGTACTTAGATACAGATTCCAAAATACTAAAGATGATTGTTCATTCCGGGTTATTATTTATTTAAAAAATAATTTATTTTGTTTAATTTTATTTTTTAAGCATTTTTTTGTTTTTACTTTGTTTTTAAATACGGCCTTTTGAATTAATTAGGCCATAATTGGGCTTCCTATAAGTTACAATCATAATTAAATGGTTAATTATGTAACGTGTCATTTTTACGTTTAAGGCAACGTTACATATTTGTTTATTTAGGTAAATAATCAAGGCTCTTCGACTCGTCTTTCTGTACACAAATTAAGGGTATTTTATAGAGCTAGGTTTGGAGGTTATATAGTGTCCAAAAGTTACCTTATAAAGGAGACATCCCATCGAATTACTGTGGACATTGCGCACACCGTATTATCTGGACATCGCAATTGGAATTTAGGATCACAGGTTTCGGGAGGAATCACATAAAAACTTTCGATTGTTTTGTTTACCTGTGAAAGTTCATAGTTTTCTTTGACGTTCACGAAGATGAACAGCTGATCTGCTGGGGAATGGCGGCGTTGCCGCATCACAAATGGTTTCAGTAACAGGAAGGAAACATTTAGATGAACATTTCATTCGCTTATGTTTATTTTCGAGGATATTGGGACAATCCGAACCTTATATCCTTCACGGATTAGCTAGTTTTGATAGCACGAAAACATATTTGGGTCCACGGGTCGACCAGTTTATAATACGATACGATAAAATAAATACGAGTTATGCACTTTCGTAAATGGGAGATAAACGAGGAATAAAAACCAGGACTAAAAGAGTAAACAAAATCGTATTTTTATATTATATAAATTTATATATAATCATAGTTATATAAAGTTAATAACTCATAATAAATAAGCTCAGTTAGTCGGATTGAAGGGTTGTGTAGGGCTAGCTAGTGGTGAGCAAACTTAACATCTGAACACTCCTGTGCCGAGTTTAAGCAGTAGTTCGGTGTGTATTTTTAGGTTCAAGTTCAGAGACAACTTTATTAATGTAGAAATGTTTTACAAGAATGGCGTCAAACCATATGAATCTTAGAGAAAACATATATAAAGAGCAAGAGAAACTTTTGACTAAAACTGTAACTAAAATACAACTGAATTCTACACTTAGTATAGCTTTGCCCATATGGGATTTGGTTGAATGTACGAATATTCCTGGGTTTGCTGCATGCTCTGATTTCCAGTAATTGATTTTACAGTTGATGGTTTCAATGCTGAGCTTCTTATAGTCCGGCTGGTTATTTTCCTCCTACTTGCTATGTTGGCAGGGGTCCGGTAGGCAAATGTTCGGTCTATGTATGGAGGGTGTCTCGACGTCCTTGTTATAAAAATTCCAACCGTGGAAATAGATTTGACAACACCTCAAGGTGCGTTTTACGTATTTTCAATGTCCCCTTGGTCGATGCTGCCCCCTATATACCGGTATGGAAGTATTGGTGTATTTCCGCATTGGTTAGTTTGAAAACCGCGGGTCTTTTCCTCCAGTGTTGCAAACCGGATTTTGTGATTTTTTGGCGAGAAAGTTTTTTTATAAATAGGTTTGCATCCTTATTTGAATTTAACCGGGAAAATTAGGTTGGTACTGTGCGTTTTACTGTCCCCACCACATTTACGAAGCGGTTTCCGGCGGCTTCATTTTTTTTGTGTTCTCGACGGAGTGCCTTGTCTCTTTCCTAACGAATTTTGGCTGGGTCGGCAACAGGTCTCTGGGATCGCCATTGTTTTTGTAGTGGCACTGCAGAAACTGCAGGTTCTGTCCCAGAGACTGTGAAGAGTGAGTCCGTCGTAAGGCGTATCTCGTTGACGGCTCATATCCTCTGCATAGAGGGATTTAAGGCGGCTTACGCCGTTTCTACGGGAAATAAGCGTGGTAAGTTCGATTTTTTTTTTTTGAATTCTTCAAGACAATATTTGCCTCCCAAATTGTAATTGTTTTTCGTGTGAAATGTACTTTTTTTCGACGAGACGTGGGGAATTTTTGGAGTTTTTTTTATTTTTTTTAAAACCACGTTTTGGATAAAAACTATATATTGTTTTTCTCCTTTGTCTACAGCCCTGTCCATTCCATCGACAGTTGTGCTGGACGCTGGTGTGAAGCCGGGTGTAGCCTTGTAACCCTGGGAAAGGTACGTTAGGATTAGTTTAGTTCATCTGTTTAAATCTACTTTATTTTATTGAGTCGACATGGGGTTCTTGATTAAATTACTCGGTGTAGGGGAACTTTGTGCAAAATAGACGAATTCCAGGAAACTGAAACATTTCATTTTCCACAGGGTTTTACGCTCGGGCAAGGATCCCACAACCTTCTCACAACCATGTGCTACCCTAGCATCATGTGCTAAGAGATCTTCAGGGAGGGCGTAAGCAGGACACGGGACCCGGTGCAGCAGTGAGGAAATGTCTGGGACAACAGAACTTCCAGGTTTAAAATCAAACTAAGTAACTAGAAAAAAATAAAAGGACCAAGGTAGGGGTTTTTCTTCAATTTTATGCAAGCAAGGATATTTTAGATATATTTTTTTCCAATATAATTTTTACAGTATAATTTAACATCTCTTGTAAACGCAAGGTAAAGGTATGACGTCATAACCAAAATTTTGCGGAGTATCTACTAAGTTGACTTGTTTTCCTTCATTTCATTTATTTAAGACAATTTCTCTTGTGAAATTTGGAGTGTCTTGCTACTTAGGCCCTGACTTGTTCCACTACATTTCATTCATTTTTTTCTATTTCATGTTTTTGGTAATACTTCCAGTTTTACCTTTTAAAATAAACAAGATGAACTAATCTTTTTTGTGTTATTTGTACAGCCCAATGACCAACTTTGCAGAGACAACAGAGAGATGAGGTTATATTTTTTTAGCGGTTTCTTTACACTGTTTTACCTCATGGGGTGGATCTCGGACTGGGTTGCTGTCTGTCTCATTCTACCTAACGTAGAATGATGACAGCAGATATTTGGTCCAGATCTCCCCTATGACGGAATAATTTTGGAAGTATATATATATTTTTTTTCAATCATTCATATAATTGAGTCCTACGCTACTGACTCAAATGTAGGTACACTGTGACCTGCTGGAAATGTGCATCTACCTATAAGGAACTTTCTATTTGTGTCATTTTGATTCATTTGGGAATCTTTTAAATTCTCTTTTGTTTATTAGTCAATTTTTTTGGGTATTTTTAATTACACAAATACTCTGGAGGCCTCGGAAGTAGGTAGAATTTCATTGTTTGGCTACAACGTTTGGGTTGAACTGTATTTTATTTAAGATCTTCTTTGTAAAACATTGATATTAAAACACTGTGGCGCACGTAAAATTATTTCTTATTTCTGAACCCCCCCCTTCTCCACTGTATAAAAGTTACCGGGCATATCAATGTTTTACCTAGCTGGAAAATACAGTTCTGCTTCCAGATATTTGTTTAATTATTCAGTGGGTTTTTTTTGTGTCACAAATTGGCAAATTGTTATTATTCTAATTACAGTGTCACAAAATGGCGGCAACGTCTTTAAGCTGCCACAAATGTCACACAACGCATTTTAATAGGCCACAAATTGGCGCCCTACGTGAGTTTTGGCTAGTTTTTTAACATCTGATGTAATTTTTTTGTTTTTTTTTAATTTGAAAAAAAAAAGGAAAAATTATTAAAAAATTTTTTTTTATTTTTTTTAGATAATTTGTTTTTTGTGGTACAGCCAAAGCCAGGTTAAAGGCTTTCAGTGGCTGTCGGTGTTTTTGACACCTAATCACTTTTTTTTATAAAAAACAAGATTTTTCATCATCATTGGTTTTGATAACATTATTTAAACATTTTTCTTTGGTAATATTTAAGCGTTGATTTGGAATTCGTTTTGTTGTTTTAGTAATTCTCATAGTTTTTTGTTAGCTTATCTTCACAAGTTTTTCTTGGAAAATAAAATATTCATATTTATTTATTAGGGAAGAATAAGTGGATAAAAAACATAGGAGTTTTTTTTGAACGGAGTCCAACTCATGTCTTAATTCTATAAAGTTTTTTGTAGGAAAAACATGTTTTAAGTTCTTAGATTTTTTTAAAGAAAAATAAAAGTAACGTAAATTCACTTCAATTTCTTTGTTGATTTATAGGTGGATGGACCATCAGACATGGTCTTTTTATGTTTTAAATATATGGCATAGGTAGTGTGTTTTTTCTAACAATTTTTTTTTACAGGTTGCCTACTACTAATATGTTATTATTTCCTGCTTGTGATAAGATAGAAATTGTTTCACCGATAATTTTTTAGTGCAGTCAATTTATTTAGGTCAACAAGTTATTTTTTTTTGGTGATTTTAATTTTTTGTGGGATATCACCACTTGGAAATTGGAATATTTTTACAGGGTTTCACACAAATTTTTCTTGGCTGAGTTGTAAATATAGCTTAACAGCTGGTAGCTTTGTTTAGTTAAAAGTATTAATTAGTAATGAAAGAAAAGGAAAATTAGTTTATTTTGCTTTGTCATTTTCTTTTCTTGTTTTTTTTGGTGGTAACTGTTGTGACTGACAATTAAGATCTTACGTCACTCAGTTACATCGGGTCAGGGGAGGGTACTACTACTACTATTTAGTGTCAGCTCGGGACGTTAGGAAACACAAGGCTAAAATCCCTAGAGCAACACATTGGCTGAAGATCAACGCCAGAGGTCCAGTTAAAAATTTTTTGGGGTATTTTTTTGTAGGACAGTTTTTTAGGTCTTTGGTTGCCATGTCTAGTTGTGTTTTCGTGACTGGTCAAACTTTTTTTTGGTAGAAAATACAGCGTTGGGCTTTGGAGTGCATTTTTTAAAAAAATGACCTACGTGTATTTCTATCAATTAAAGTTTTTCTGGTTCACAATTATTTTTTTCTGTGTTTTTTTCTGCGTTCAGGTCGTAGCTTGTTCATGGCCAATGGAGAGCAAACATTTATGTTTGAGCCTTGAGAAGTTTTGCCTGCTCCGGATTGAATACAGAGAAGATGAATTTGAAGCCCAACTAGATATAATACCACAAAAGAAATGTTTAACTGAGACAGATATAGATTTAAGTTTTTTTTGATTTTTTTAGTTCGTTGGTAAAGTTCAGTAATTTTTTTAAGTAATGTCATTTTGAGGCCGAAAAATTGGTCAGTGAATTTAAGAGAGACTTTCAACTAAATATAAATGCTAGGCGGTGGTAATTGGTAAAAATATTTCAAAATTTTACTTTTTTTCATATAATTTAATTTTTCTTAGAAAGATTATTTCTTTCTGTAAACATAACTTCTCGAATTCTTGTTTTGGTCAAAACGGTTTGTATAGTGGTCGTAGTTTTAAAGGGTGACCAGACAGGTTATATTTTTTTAGGGGACCAAACGGGAACTTCTTGAGTTACAAAAGGGGAACTTTTTTTTGTCTTAGTTGATCAGGCAAGAATAAATAAATCTTTTACTTCCAAATCATAATTTAAAATAACAAGATTTATTGGTTAGGCGTTTTGGGTCTTATAATAAAAAACGTTTTGTTTTTGAGGATACTGGTATGATATGTAATTATTTTAATTTCATGCCAAATGTTGTTTGACGGCAGATATGCTAGGCTTCAGTTTTTTTGATAGTTTGCATTTCAGGACAGTGGCGTGTACTTAAGGGGGCCTGTCATCTGCGCCCATTGTAAAGCAACTTCTAACTTACTTGCTTAGCTTTTTCACTTAATCTTCGTTTTGTTGCTTCTGAAATTAAAGCGTTATGTTGGATAACGATGGATGGTGTTAGACTGAGAAAGTACCTAGGTATTTAGGGATGAAAACTTGGAAGTTGTGGACAATTGGGAAATTATTTTTTTATTTCAATTTTTTTAATTTAAAAATAATTTCATACTGGTGACCTCAAATAATGTAGCAAATTTTTAAATTACAATACACTGTTGTGGAATAAATGGGAAAGTGTTCAGGTTAAACAATAAATTTAAGATCATTGATTTTTAAAAAAGATTTCAACCTTAAGAATAAATTTAAAAACAATAGTTTTTCTTTGATGCGACTAAACAATGATGAGGGCATATTTTTTTTTTGGTTATGCATAATATGATAGTAGTATCTTTTGTATTGCAATAATTAGGGGTTTTCCTCCCGCGAGCTGGGTGGAAATGGAAGGAATGTTTGATTCGGAGTATGGAAATCGAGGAACGAGGACTTCCTGCTAATCTTTTAAGGATTTCGCAACTTCGGTTTTCGCTAAATTAAAATACATCCAAATTTGGCCTACAGGCTGAATCTCGCATTTTCCAGGACCTTGCAGATTCGCGGAGAAAGACAAATTTTGTGATCTATTTAATTATGATAGGAATTAAAATAGTAACATGCACATGAGGGAACTAGATATATTTAGGTTAAAAATTAGTAAGAACACTGATCTGAACAATTTTCCATAATAGTGTCCTATTCACACAGGGTGCTTCAAAATATCTTCACCCTTTCTTTGAAATAAGATATTGTTTCGCCTGTGGGCGTTTAACCGTTTGAAAAATATATAGGGTCCAGATGGGATTGGAATGGAAATCACAAGTTTTTGGGTTTATTGACATTATACTTAGGAAATAGGGGAAATGTCTAATAAAAAGTTTTTTTTGGTTTTAGGCCGAGTTTTGTTGATATAACAAAAGTTTATTTGGGGCCGGGAGGTTATTATGCTCTTTTAAAATTAATGTAATAGTTTTGGCTTCTTGATTTTTGTTGTCTGGTTTTTACGCAGGATTATTCGCAACTGTTTCATTTCAAAATGTCATTTGTAAGTGATAGGGTCTCATTAGCCCTTGGACATTTGGTACTTTTTGCTTTGAATAATAGTTGTGGAAAGGGCCCAACTTAATTTTATATGTCGTGAACTCCAGGAATAGGGATCTGAGAATGCATTAAGCAGTAATTTTTTTTTTTATTACATGTGTGTAAAGACACTTGAGTAGGCAGATTTAGTTTTACAACGTTCTTATAGGTGAACCTTGAAATTGTTTTCATATTTGTTTTTTGAAAGTGCACACAAGATAATTCTTTACGGGGTTGAGTGCAAAGTTTAAAACTTAGGTTCTTCACATTATAGTGGTACAGTAAATAAGTACTAACGTTGTTTATTTCCTTAAGTAATAATTTTAAACAAATATACTAACATCGGTTGTTTTTTTGGAACATAAATATTTTTTTCTTTTCCTAAACTGATTGTTTTTTGCAATTACGATTTTTTATACCTTATGATTTTTAAGTAAATTTAATTTCCAACAATTTTTTCTTCCGGATAATAAATTAATTTTTCTAGCTCATTCACTTTTCACATTCACACAGTTTTGGGAGAGGAAAGGGAATCTACAACTGTTTTTTAAAGGAAAAGAACAAAACTGTTGCATGACATAACTCTATTAAGATTTTTCTAGTGCTAATTTTATTTTAATTCTTTTAAAATCGTTAATAGGAGCTGCAACCCCACTTAAACATTAAAAAAAAATTTTTGAAAATATTTTTTTAAATATTTTTTTTAAATATTTTTTTTAAGGGAGGAAACTTGATTTTCTTGTTGGAAAATTTTCTTTTTGGTGCATAGTAGTACCTTGTCCTACAATGGTTTTACCAGTTTATTTAAATATTTTTTTTTCTGAATTAAAATATAATTTCATTTCGAACCCTCGCGTTTTAACAACCTATCATCATTTGTTTTAATTTTTTTCTCCCTACTCCAAACCAGGGTAGAGTAATATTTTGAAAATTTTAGTGAGCAATTAATTTTTTTTGATTGGGCTACTGTGGTCGACACCAAAAAATTTCATTTTTATGATTATTAGAGAGTTGCAGTCCTACCAAGACGTTATTTGTATAAATTTTTTTAGTACCATCGGTAAGTTTTTTTAAAATTTTCTTTTAATTTCTTTTAATTACACACAACATCCTTACTAGTCTAATTCAACGCAATTTCAGCGAGCGGATTTTTTTTTAATTGAGCATATTTTACGATTTCTATAACACGAACATCTGTTCCGATGTTTATTGCGTTCACTTACATATTAAGGGATGATGTGGCCTTAAGCAATGCATGTTTCGTGTAAACTCAGAGCGATTTGGGTTTTTTTTAGGAGTTTAGTTGTGGAGCCGTTCTGCAATAGCAGGAGTATACCCTAGCATTAACTGTGTACAACAGCTTTGGGATTTTATTGTTATAGGTAGTCTGTTGTACGTTCCATTTAGGGATAAATTTACCTATTCGGTTGCTGAGGTAAACAAACATCACTTAACTTTATTTTAATCCAGTTCAGCTAGGATAAGCGCAATTATTTTTTTTGGGTTTTACTCACGCAGGAGTGGAACATAAGACCTAAACGCTGCCAAAGCTCTTGTCTCTCTTTTATTTTCTTTTAACTTTCTTATGGCTACTTGTTAATTCTAATTTAGGATTTAAGTAGTTATTTTTCTCTGCAAGGTTGGACGTCATAGTTGGTTGTACAAATAATTAATATAAACTATGATTACATTTTTAAATACAAATCAATTTTATTTTCTTACTGCTCCGGTGTTTTTCGGTTTTGTTCGCGTCTGCCCGTATTTAAGTTTTATATTTTCTACATTTGTGAGAAAATTTATAGTGATTTTCACTAGTGAATTTAAAGTGAACTTTGTGTTTGTTATTACGTGGTTTAGTTTTTTAATTGGGAGGTATAATTAACAGTTTTAATTAAAGTTTAAAGTTTCAATATAAAAGGCACCATGGCTGTTTCTGTGAGTCGGTTGTCTGACATAAGGTACTTAGTCAAGGACGAGTTAATCTACGAATTAACATGGAGAGGCATATCCATTGGATCGGTGGAAGAGATGAAGCAACAGCTCATACTGATTAGACAGAGAGAAAGGACTGATGGAAGTATGAGATACCCTCCGTATCCCTTTAAATTTGGCCAGGATGCTTTTAGCTCCATGAAGAAGCTAGATAGTCTGGTACCGCTGGTAGAGAAGTTCTCTGGTACGAGTAAAGGGGGAGAGTTTAGAAAAATCGCTGTAAGGTTGGAACATGTGTTAGCCAGGATAAATAACATGAATCCGTCTAACTTTGAAGAAAGTCAAACCAAAGGCATACTGGTTGCGGAAACCTTGAGTTTGATTGGGAGATTGCAGAGCCAAGCAACAGATTTACTAAGAGTTGGCGTTACCTCAGATGATGATGAAGCATCTGAAACCCAATCAACGAGTCGAAGCTCAGACCACTCGACAAATGCTGGCAACACACCTAACCAGTCTCATTTCCCGCAACCACAGCTCTCGAGCACACAAAGAACAGCTCAACAGACCACAAACCAACCGTCGGTCATTGCTCCATTGCAAATGCAAGTGCTTACAAACCCGACTCAAACACCAGTACAAGCACCACCCCCAATGCTGATCGAGAATGACGGTGCATCAGCTTTTCATTATCAACAACCGTCTACCGTTCCTTTGAGTTTAGCTGCCCTCCAAAGTAGCATTGCACCAATTGCTCAGTCACGACCATTTTCATGTTCGTCGCCAGTACCAATGTCAAGTGATCCTGGTACTTCATATCATGTTGCACCTGTACCTCCGCATAAGTGGAACTTAAAGTTTACAGGCGAGAGGGGTACAATCTCCGTCACCGCATTTTTTGAGAGAGTGGACGAGTTGAGTCAGGCTAGAGGAGTTAGTAAAAAGGTTCTACTGAACTCAGGCATTGATCTTTTTGAAAAGTCAGCCTATACTTTTTATAAAGATGTTCGTAGAGAAGTTCATACATGGGAACAGCTGGAACAGAGGTTCATGGCAGAGTATCTTCCTTCTTCATATGGCGAGAAGCTATTAAAGGAGATCCAAAAACGTAAACAAGGCCCTGGAGAGTCTATAGGGACCTATATTGCTGTCATGAACACATATTTCCAAAGACTTGGCTGTCCTGTTTCTGAAGAGGCGAAATTAGCTATCGTCTTCAGAAATATCGCGGACATCTATAAAAATGGGTTAATTGCTACTGAGGTCAATAGCCTATCACATTTAAAGGATCTGTGTCGTAGAATAGACCAGTGATATGGTTTAGAAGAGGAGAATTTTACACCTAGGAAAAACCAATCTATTGAACCTGACTTGCAACCAAACAGGGTACATGGCAATCGGGTGCGCATTATCTAGAGGTAAGCAATGTTATTCGTGTGGACAGGCAGGCGTTACAGTAAGAGAATGTCGTAATTGTAATCGTCAGGGAAACGGACCCAGGCGCTCGTAGGCGGTCGATCTCCGAGTCAGCCTGAACAAGCATCGACCGATAGGCTAACGAACGTCCTAGATTATGTGATAAGTCATGCTCGTGAAGATGAAAGACCTTATTTAGAAGTGGATGTGCTCGGAAATAAGTTATTAGGTTTGTTGGATTCCGGGGCTTCACGTACCTTTTTAGGGAATCATGGTTGGTCAATCATCGAGAGGTTTGGTTTTTCACTTGATACGACAAAGAAGACGAGTTGTATTGTGGCAAATGGTCAAAGCACGAGTAGTATTGGGACAGTGCAGCTTCCTATGCGAGTTCAGGATAAATTTAGGTTAATAGAGGTCGTCGTCGTTCCTGAGTTGCCGCACACTTTGATTTTCGGATTAGATTTTAGGATTTCGATGGGTATAGTACCGAACTTAAGTACTAATGAGTGGCACTTTGCCGATAATAAAGATGTGATTTGTTCTTTAGAAACATCAGACCAACAAAAAACTCTTACACCTTATGAATCAGAACGACTAGTGGAATTGGTCGTTAAATATAAGACTATTATGGGTGACTCACTGGGATGTACAGACAGAGTAGAGCATAAGATTACAACAGATGCAGCACCGATAAGACAACGTTCATATAAGGTCTCACCGGTCATTCAAAAACTTATTGATGACGAGATCGACGAAATGCTGAAAATGGATGTAAATAGAACGGAGTAGTAGTTCATGGGCTTCACCAGTGGTAATGGTACAAAAGAAAAACACAAGGAAATATCGGTTCTGCGTAGACTACCGCAAATTGAACTCAGTGACGGCGCGTGATAGTTATCCTTTACCACTCGTATCCGAGACTCTTGACAAGTTGAAAGATGCTAAATACTTGTCAACTTTAGATATCAAAAGCGCTTATTGGCAAGTACCAATGGAAGAATCATCGAAGCCACAGCATTCATCTGTCGACGAGGTCTCTTCCAATTTAAGCGTTTACCTTTTGGTCTTCATAATGCACCTGCAACTTGGCAGAGACTCATAAATAGCATCATAGGAAACGATTTAGACCCCTACGTGTACGTATATCTCGATGACCTCGTAATTGTCACACAGAGCTTTTCTGAACATTCTTTTCAGAATTCTTGAGGAAGTCCTACGAAGATTGCAGAATGCAAAGATAACGGTAAATTGGGAAAAATGCCAACTGTGTAGGCCAGAAATGACTTATTTAGGTTTCGTAGTGGACCGTCGAGGCATCCGAGTTGACCCTAATAAAATTAGAGCCATGTTAGAGCTCCAGAGGCCAAGAACTGTCAGAGAAGTTCGTAGAGTTGTAGGTACAATTTCCTGGTATAGACGTTTCATAGAGAATTTTTCAGCGATAATAGCTCCAATTACAGCTCTAACTAAGAAGAATCAAAAGTTCGATTGGACTCCAGACTGCGAAAAGGCATTTATTAAGATTAAGGAACTTTTAGTGACTGCACCGATTCTTACATGTCCAGATTATAGCAAGGAATTTGTCATTCAAACAGACGCATCAGGATATGGAATAGGAGCATGTTTAACGCAACCTTATCCTGAAGGAGAGAAAGTCATATGCTATTTGAGTCGATCTTTGACTAAGCAAGAACGTGTTTACACGACCACCGAGCGAGAATGTTTGGCATTGGTTTGGGCGATAGAGAAGCTCCGGCCTTATATTAAGGGGATCTCATTTAAGGTCATAACGGATCATTTTAGCTTAAAATGGCTTCATAGCTTGAAAGAGCCCAGTGGAAGACTTGCTCGTTGGTCTGTAAAGCTGCAGCAATATGACTTTGAAGTAATCCATCGGAAAGGGAAAGATTTAGTTGTCCCGGACATGTTTGTTCTCTCGCAGTACCTATGATTGATACAATTTCGCAGCCCAGAGACGTTTCAACAGCAATTAAAGATCGATGGTACCAAAAGATGGTAAAGAGGGTCGTAGAATCACCGCTAAAATTTATGAATTGGAGATACACTGATAATAAGTTGTATAAATATTTCAAACAAGAATACCCGCAACTTTCACCATCTAACGAATATTGGAAGGAGGTAGTCCCCAAAGATCATAGGCGTAGAATTATTGGAGAAGCTCACGATCCTCCTACCGCAGGGCATATGGGTGTGTATAAAACCTTCCACAGACTGGCAGAAAAATATTATTGGCCAAAAATGCGCCAGGACGTGGCAACTTTTGTAAAGAAATGCTTTGTCTGTGCGGCTCATAAAGGTGATACACAAGGTGTATCTGATCAGATGATATCTCACCCAAAACCAACTCGTCCTTGGGAAATTATTTCAACAGAATTATGTGGACCTCTACCTCGTTCGACAAAGGGTAATTGCTGAATTCTCGTCGTTACGGACTATTTGAGTAAGTTTTCCTTAGTTTTTCCAATGCGAACAGCCCCTACTTAAGCTGTTGTTAAGCATCTTGAGGAGCAAGTATTTATGGTCTTCGGAGTACCCCGTTTAAAATTCAGTATAATCCGTATTATCACCCCAGAGCGAATCCAACAGAAAGGACGAATCGTACGTTAAAAACCATGTTATGCTGTTATGTGAAGGACAACCACAGGAAATGGGACGAACAAATACATAAACTTGCCTGCGCGATTCGTACTGCAACCCATGAGACAACCAGGATGTCTCCTTTCTTCGTTAATTTTGGTAGGAATATGTGTTTATCAGGAAAAGATTACTCCAACCCAGTTTTGTTATCTGAAGAGAATGGTGTACAATCCGCAGCTGAAAGTAAGAACGAAGGTTTCCGGAAGCTCTATGCTGATGTTAGGAGAAGGTTAGAGATGGCAGGAGAGAAAAACGTAGTTCAGTATAATTTGCGTACAAGGGTACCCAACTTTGTTGTGGGTCAGCGTGTTTGGAAGAAGAATTATGTGTTGTCAGATGCTGCGAAGTTTTTCTCGAAGAAGTTAGCACCGAAATTTGTTGGTCCTTATGTGATTAGGAATAAAATTTCTCCTTGGATATTTGAGCTTCAGGAACCATCGGGTAAAGCACTACCAGGGAGTTGGCATGCCAAATACCTTAAGTCGGCAGCGGACCTCTCCTTTTTAGGTTAATCGTCTTGAAGTTGGGGGGGATTATGTAACGTGTCATTTTTACGTTTAGGGCAACGTTACATATTTGTTTATTTAGGTAAATAATCAAGGCTCTTCGACTCGTCTTTCTGTACACAAATTAAGGGTATTTTATAGAGCTAGGTTTGGAGGTTATATAGTGTCCAAAAGTTACCTTATAAAGGAGACATCCCATCGAATTACTGTGGACATTGCGCACCCCGTATTATCTGGACATCGTAATTGGAATTTAGGATCACAGGTTTCGGGAGAAATCACATAAAAACTTTCGATTGTTTTGTTTACCTGTGAAAGTTCATAGTTTTCTTTGACGTTCACGAAGATGAACAGCTGTTCTGCTGGGGAATGGCGGCGTTGCCGCTTCACAAATGGTTTCAGTAACAGCAAGGAAACATTTAGATGAACATTTCATTCGCTTATGTTTATTTTCGAGGATATTGGGACAATCCGAACCTCATATCCTTCACGGATTAGCTAGTTTTGATAGCACGAAAACATGTTTGGGTCCACGGGTCGACCAGTAACAACCGAGGCTCCGCCCCTTTGATATCTTTATTAATTTGATAAGGAGAAGATAAAATAAATACGAGTTATGCACTTTCGTAAATGGGAGATAAACGAGGAATAAAAACCAGGACTAAAAGAGTAAACAAAATCGTATTTTTATATTATATAAATTTATATATAATCATAGTTATATAAAGTTAATAACTCATAATAAATAAGCTCAGTTAGTCGGATCGAAGGGTTGTGTAGGGCTAGCTAGTGGTGAGCAAACTTAACATCTGAACACTCTTGTGCCGAGTTTAAGCAGTAGTTCGGTGTGTATTTTTAGGTTCAAGTTCAGAGACAACTTTATTAATGTAGAAATGTTTTACAAGAATGGCGTCAAACCATATGAATCTTAGAGAAAACATATTTAAAGAGCAAGGGAAACTTTTGACTAAAACTATAACTAAAATACAACTGAATTCTACACTTACTATAGCTTTGCCCATATGGGATTTGGTTGAATGTACGAATATTCCTGGGTTTGCTGCATGCTCTGATCTCCAGTAATTGATTTTACAGTTGATGGTTTCAATGCTGAGCTTCTTATAGTCCGGCTGGTTATTTTCCTCCTACTTGCTATGTTGGCAGGGGTCCGGTAGGCAAATGTTCGGTCTATGTATGGAGGGTGTCTCGCCTTTTACGTATTTTCAATATCCCCTTGGTCGATGCTGCCCCCTATATACCGGTATGGAAGTATTGGTGTATTTCCTCATTGGTTAGTTTGAAAACCGCGGGTCTTTTCCTCCAGTGTTGCAAACCGGATTTAGTGATTTTTTGGCGAGAAAGTTTTTTTATAAATAGGTTTGCATCCTTATTTGAATTTAACCGGGAAAATTAGGTTGGTATTGTGTGTTTTACTGTCCCCACCACATTTACGAAGCGGTTTCCGGCGGCTTCATTTTTTTTGTGTTCTCGACGGAGTGCCTTGTCTCTTTCCTAACGAATTTTGGCTGGGTCGGCAACAGGTCTCTGGGATCGCCATTGTTTTTGGTTAGTGGCACTGCAGAAACTGCAGGTTCTGTCCCAGAGACTGTGAAGAGTGAGTCCGTCGTGAGGCGTATCTTGTTGACGGCTCATATCCTCTGCATAGAGGGATTTACGCCGTTTCTACGGGAAATAAGCGTGGTAAGTTCGATTTTTTTTAAATTATTTTTTTGAATTCTTCAAGACAATATTTGCCTCCCAAATTGTAATTGTTTTTCGTGTGAAATGTACTTTTTTTCGACAAGAGACGTGGAGAATTTTTGGAGTTTTTTTTATTTTTTTTAAAACCACGTTTTGGATAAAAACTATATATTGTTTTTCTCCTTTGTCTACAGCCCTGTCCATTCCATCGACAGTTGTGCTGGACGCTGGTGTGAAGCCGGGTGTAGCCTTGTAACCCTGGGAAAGGTACGTTAGGATTAGTTTAGTTCATCTGTTTAAATCTACTTTATTTTATTGAGTCGACATGGGGTTCTTGATTAAATTACTCGGTGTAGGGGAACTTCGTGCAAAATAGACGAATTCCAGGAAACTGAAACATTTCATTTTCCACAGGGTTTTACGCTCGGGCAAGGATCCCACAACCTTCTCACAACCATGTGCTACCCTAGCACCATGTGCTAAGAGATCTTCAGGGTGGGCGTAAGCAGGACACGGGACTCGGTGCAGCAGTGAGGAAATGTCTGAGACAACAGAACTTCCAGGTTTAAAATCAAACTAAGTAACTAGAAAAAAATAAAAGGACCAAGGTAGGGGTTTTTCTTCAATTTTATGCAAGCAAGGATATTTTAGATATATTTTTTTCCAATATAATTTTTACAGTATAATTTAACATCTCTTGTAAACGCAAGGTAAAGGTATGACATCATAACCAAAATTTTGCGGAGTATCTACTAAGTTGACTTGTTTTCCTTCATTTAATTTATTTAAGACAATTTCTCTTGTGAAATTTGGAGTGTCTTGCTACTTAGGCCCTGACTTGTTCTACTACATTTCATTCATTTTTTTCTATTTCATGTTTTTGGTAATACTTCCAGTTTTACCTTTTAAAATAAACAAGATGAACTAATTTTTTTTGTGTTATTTGTACAGCCCAATGACCAACTTTGCAGAGACAAAAGAGAGATGAGGTTATATTTTTTTAGCGGTTTCTTTACACTGTTTTACCTCATGGGGTGGATCTCGGACTGGGTTGCTGTACCTAACGTAGAATGATGACAGCAGATATTTGGTCCAGATCTCCCCTATGACGGAATAATTTTGGAAGTATATATATATATATATATATATTTTTTTTTTCAATCATTCATATAATTGAGTCCTACGCTACTGACTCAGTACTCAGGTACACTGTGACCTGCTGGAAAAGGAACTTTCTATTTGTGTCATTTTGATTCATTTGGGAATCTTTTAAATTCTATTTTGTTTATTAGTCAATTTTTTTTGGTTATTTTTAATTACACAAATACTCTGGAGGCCTCGGAAGTAGGTAGAATTTCATTGTTTGGCTATTACACAAATACTCTGGAGGCCTCGGAAGTAGGTAGAATTTCATTGTTTGGCTACAACGTTTGGGTTGAACTGTATTTTATTTAAGATCTTCTTTGTAAAACATTGATAATAAAACACTGTGGCGCACGTAAAATTATTTATTATTTCTGAACCCCCCCTTCTCCACTGTATAAAAGTTACCGGGCATATCAATGTTTTACCTAGCTGGAAAATACAGTTCTGCTTCCAGATATTTGTTTAATTATTCAGTGGGTTTTTTTTGTGTCACAAATTGGCAAATTGTTATTATTCTAATTACAGTGTCACAAAATGGCGGCAACGTCTTTAAGCTGCCACAAATGTCACACAACGCATTTTAATAGGCCACAATTAGTTGTTAAAATAATTATAATTAAGAATAAAATCTTAAATCCATTTTTCTACTTTTAAATTAAAATAAAAATACACCAGTGAAACTCATTTAGCGCCCCTCTAAAAGTTGGAACTGGACATATGTGCGTGAGCTCGCTTGTGAATAAAAATAATGAAAAACAGTTGTTTGTCGTACCTCCGGCGACTCTCACACGGTCAACGAATGATCTAAAAATAAACTGCATCTTGTCTGATAAGAAAACGAATTCCGCCTACACGTTTTTCGGCTATGATCAATATTAATATTAAAACCAAAGACACAATAAAATTTTCACTTGCTTATTAGCGCGCTTACGCGTGTGCTCAATGTTACTGGAATAGAAGCTGGACACATGGATTCAACCCTCTGAAAGTCCTTTCAGGAACTGGAATGAAGACAGCACAGCAGTAAGTGATTATATTTTTTAGTGTCGAAATTCGCTTATAAAATTATATTAACAATAATAATTTCTTAGTGCATAATTTTAGTGCTAAGTTTTGAGCGGAGCTGGTTTTAGTAATTATATATTTGTATTTAGGGAAATTTCTACCCTTGCAGCTTGATATTATGGGCCAACTTAAATGCTTGTAAAATTAAAATAAACATAATCCATAATAATTCTAAAAAATAAAATAAAATATAAAATTCTAATTTCGATTTATAGTCCGCTATGCAAATCAATTTTAACTGGGCGTAAAGTAGACATTTTTGGTCCTTCGAGCCGGATGATTTAGTTTTTTTTTTCTTTTATAAAATAGAATTAAAAATTTGCGAAAAATAAAATAATCATTTTTGCAGTTTATTTAATTCGTGAAATCATTGACCTTGTTAAAATAAAATCCTTTAAAGCTGCATTAAAACGAATTTGTAGGTGTGTGAGTATTCTAAAAATATCTTTGCGATAAAAGAAAAAAAGACTGTGTACCGTACGAATTGGGTAGGTCAGTTTTTTTGCTAGTTAGTTATTCTTGATTAAAAATTAAAATAGCACAATATTTTGCTTTTTCTTAATTTTTTAATAATAAAAAATGGCAAACGCAGAAAAAATTAAAAAACGTAAAGTTCAGCGCGATATCGAATATGATAAGCTTGAAGATATTTTTAACATAGCTACAGAAGCAAAAACTGATGCTTCAAAAAAAGGAATTTTTGAGGTCTTAATTGAAGATATTAAGTTGATCCGTGAGGAATTTGTAAAATATCACACTGCGTTAATAAATGACGTTTTCTCCGATGTGGAGGAGGTCAGGTCAGCTACTAAAAAAGTGCTTGATTTTAATAAAAAATACACAGAAATTAAATCAATTTTTAATATAATTTTTTCAAATGGGGTTAACACAGCAACTCAGCAGAGGCTCTCTATAGGGGCAATTTCCCCTCAGCAACTGCCAGCGGGGGCAAGTAACTCTCATATAAGGTTGGAAGAAATTAAATTGATAACTTTTGAGGGTGACATAAGAAGCTTTCCGTCTTTTTACGAGTTGTTTGAAAACTTAGTGAATGAAAATCCAGCGTTGTCAAATATGGCTAAATTTACGCATTTGGTTAATCACTTAAAGGGTCCCCCATTTGAAATGGTAACAACGTTGCCACTTTGCGGAGCAAATTACGCAATCGCTTATGACAAATTGGTCAAGCGATACTAAAATAAACGCCTCTTGGCAAATGAATATTGGAGTTCCATAGAAAATTCACAAAAAATTGATTCTGAGGACCCCAATGCCTTAAGGAACTTGCTCGATACATTTTCTAAAAATCTAGAAGCCTTGAGAGGGCTGCAAATTGACGTAGATGGCTGGGATTACATTCTGATGCAAATGCTTTTAAAAAAAGTAAACACTGACTTAATAACGCGTTTTGAAATCTTTCATGGCAAATCTAGCGAAATACCTCAATATCAGGTAGTTTATGATTTTTTTGATAACCAGTGTGAAACGCTTTTTTCCGCTAAATGCTCATTGCCTGGTTTAAGTAATCAAAACTCTCATAATTCATTTGAATATAAAAATAAGTCTCCTAGATTTAGAAAAAATCCAGCAAGCAATAATTCGCAAAAATCCATGCTTAGTAAAAATAATAATAGCGGCAACAGCGCGGATTTATTTTGTTTTTGTTGCAATAGCAACCGTCATTTAATTATATCATGTCCTGATTTTAAGGGTAAAAATCCTAAGGAAAGATTTAATTTGGCGAAAAGTAAATCTTTATGCATTCTATGCCTCTCCACAATTTTGGTTAATATATTAGATGCAAAAGGAGAATATCAAACTGTACGTGGGATTTTGGACACCGGTAGCTCTATTAGTTTTTTGAGTCAAAGTTGCGCAAATATGTTAGGTTTACCGCGCACTCAAAACTCTACTATAATTAATAATAATAATTATAATAATAATAAAGTGCCTTTATTTTTTTGGAGGTGGCGATATTCGTATAACTACGCTCTTCCATATAACCACCTCGTTAGAAAAATTTATACAGTGATTATTTTACATATAAGAACTAATTTATATAGATTATAACAATACATATACCTTATGTATAAAAAACCTACCAAAAAATTTGAATACAGTTAATAAAATTAATAGAGTAAGATATTAAGGTACTAATATATTAATTATATTTAAAAAAAATCAATTTTATTGAGTTTAGTCGAGGCATACTAAGGACAAAATGAATTAACTAACGCCTTTAATATGTTTTTTGAGGTGTTTTTTAAAACTGACATCACTAGCCACTGCTTTGATACTGTTTGGAATTTTATTAAAAATTTTGACGGCAGTATAACTAAAAGACAGTGAGGTTCTGTGTTTCGGCATCCTAAGGAGATCACCGTGGCGGGTAGAGCAGCCATGTGTCGAGCCAGTTTTAACCAGTTTTTCCGCTAAATATCTTGGTGAGTTTCTTTTGAGGATTTTATGTATTAAGCATCCAAGTTGGACTTCAAATCTTTGTTGCAGGTTCAACCAGCCAGACTCAGCGAATTTTTAGGTAATATGTTCAAATTTGCGAACACCACAACTGAAGCGCAGGCATGAATTTTGTACCTTCTGTAGACTATTTCTGTCTCTCTGAAGCAAGGCAGGCCAAAAAATGATGCTACAGTAAGAAAGTTGTGATAGAACAAGGCTGTCACACAATCTGAGTTTAGTTTCATTACTAAGAGTGTTCTTATCAATGTATAGAATTCGCAGTTTTGCATATGACTTTTGAAGCAAAACAGAAACATGTTCAGAAAATCTAACCATAGACCTAAGTTTCTACAGAAGTTTGAGGCTTCTAGAATGGTATTGTCAAGTCTGATCTTAAAATAAGCGTGGTTCAACAGCTGCCCTCTATTGCTACCAAAGACCAACATCTCAGTCTTGGAGCTATTTAGTTTTAAACCGTGGGCTTCAGAGAGTTGAGTTATAGATTCGAGGTCACTATTGATGTTTTCGACGCTAGTTTTGACATTTTCAAGAGTGAATAAATAGTGGATTTGTTGATCGTCAGCGAACTGATGTGAAATGCAAAACCTTAAAAAGGCCGAGAAATCCGCAGTATAGATAGAGAATATTATAGGCCCTAAAATACTTCCTTGAGGAACACCTCTATCCAAGATGACATAATCCGAGTAAGAGCCATTAAAGAATACTCTTTGACGTCTAAACGAGAGGTAAGATTTAAAAAGATTAATGCTTGTCTGGTCAAAACCAAAGTATTTTAGCTTTAAGTAAAGGACAGAATGAACTATGGTGCCGAATGCCTTGCTGTAATCAAGCAAAATGAGCACCGAGTGAAGCTTTTTATCAGAGGCAGAAAGTATGTCATCAGTGACCTTTAGTAAAGCTGTTGTTGTACTGTGAGATTCCCGAAAACCCGATTGCGTTCGAGACAAAATATTATTAGAAAGAAGATGTGAGTTTATTTGTTTTACCATGATTTTTTCAAAAACTTTAGAAAGTATTGGAAGTAGACTTATTGGACGAAAATCGGTTACACGGCAAGGAGCGTGTTTTTTTGGAACAGGGATAACCTTAGCATCCTTCCAGGCCTCAGAAAAGACACCCGCATTTAAACATTTGTTAATCAAAAAGGTAAAATGTGCCGATAAAAAAGGTATCAGAAGCAATATCATTTTTAAACTTATGTTATCCTCACCCAAAGAAGATTTAAACCTCTTAGAGTTTTTTCAACGGTAAGGATATCAACCTCTTTGAAAATGAATGCAGTTCTGAGACTAGGATAGACCTAAGATTGATACTTATTTAATAAAGCTGGGTCAATAGTGAAATTCTTGTTAGAGCTACAATGAGATGTAAAATTTGTTAAATATATTTGTATCTCCGATGTCAGTGCCAGACTCTGTAGATTTCGTTATTTTTAAAAATTTAAGCAATTTCCAGAAATTTTTAGGGTCAGTCTTAAACTTATGATTAAGATATGCTTTTCTCTCTGTACTTAGACAAGAATTAACAAAATTCCGAAGGCTCTTATATTCCAAGAAGTCACTATTTAATTTTGATTTTTTATATCTAAGATGTGCTTTGTCCCGTAGAGACATCAAAAGTCTAGAGTTCTCACTAATCCATGGGGCCGGCGGTTTTTTGATGCGTACAGTTTTTAAGTGAGCATGGAGATCAAAGACCCAAGTTATATTATAGTTCAAAAAGCTTAACACATTATTTACATCTTCCATGCCATATATAGAATCCCAGTGGATATTATTTAAAGAGTCATAAAACTGCTGCAAGTCGAAGGAGCTAAAATCTCTGTGCGTTTTAAAGATAGTAGGGAGTTTTTCTTTTTTGAATTTTAAGTTGCAAGAAATTAAACAATGATCAGAAATATCATCCATTTTTAAGACATTGGGGCTGCTACAAACTGAACTGTCTGAGGTAACAAGCACATCAATAAGTTTAGCTGTATTATCAGTAATGCGGGTTGGTTCAGTTATAATTTGGTGCAAGCCATACCTAGCAAGGCAATTTTTAAAATTTTTGTAAGCGGGAGAATCCATTTGTAACATATCAACATTAAAATCAGCACCAAAAATAATAAGATCAAACTGTGGAATAATATCTGCCAAGGTAGTCTCTAACTGACCAATACAATTTAGCAAGTTACTATCCGGTGGCCGGTATAAAGAGCTAAAACACACCTTTTTTCCTTCAAACTTGCCAGACACCTATAACTGCTCCAACCCGTCATTTTCACTAGATTCACCTATCTCTTTAATAACCTTTAATTTTATATGATCCCTATAATAAAATGCTACCCCACCCCCCTTACCCTTCCTGTCCCTCCTAAACAATTTAAACCCATCGATCTTGATTCCGTAGCTTGGAATGTACTGAGTCAACCAAGTTTCAGAGATACCCAATATGTCAAGACCCGAGCTAAAAATGTACTCTTCAAATAAGTTAAACTGTGAGCACAGCGAACGAATGTTAAAGTGCGAAAAGGCAATAGGTTTCATTCTTACGGTCTCGTGATGCGTCCACTGAACTCCCGTTAAAATAAAATAAAAATAAACTATGTTTTTGTGCAAAACCAACATATTAAATCAAAAAGCATTAATGCTATGTTCCTAAAGAAATATAAAATATTAAATATTTAGCATATTCGCAAAAAAAAATAATACCGATATAGAAAAAGTGTGATAATAATTCATTTTATTAAAATACAAAAAAAAACGATTCTATTTGTGAATATAAAAAAGTAAGATAAGAAACACAATTCAGTAAGTTAATAAATTGGCTGGACCGGGTCGACCAAGGCTTCATCAGGCATCTTTCGAGTGCAACTGACCATCATAAAATACCTCCTTGGAGTTAGTCTCCAGATTCCAAAAATATATTTTTCCCCCTGCCGACCATGCATTTTTGTCGCCAAATCGAGTTTTAGCTTCCTTAAGCTGGTTAAATCTAGTAGTAGTAAGGTCCTCAAATATGGAAATCCCTGTTCCTTTTAGTTTCTTTTTAGCATTGTAGACAGCATTTCTTTTGAGTGTAGATATAAAGTGAACTATGATCGGCCGAGTCTTATCAGCTACAGGTTTTCCTAGACGATAAACGTCACTAATGTCAGTTTCCTGACATTCAACTTTCAGTTTAGTAGCACAGAGGTCTAGGACAGTTTTTAGGACTTTTTCCCTGTTCGTTTCAGTTATGCCAACAACCCTTAAGGAATTTTTCTTTGAAAGCTGCTCCAATTTATCATGGTTAGTGTCCAGTTTTTGTATGTTTGATTTATTAGTAGAGGCTAAAGTGTTTACATCGTTAATGGATGAATTTAAACTTTCCAATTTACTATCCAAGTTGGTTTCCAATTTCCCAATCATTTCAGCGATTTTAGACATTAAATTGTTTTCAAGCCTTGTATTAACAATATTAATTGTGTTTTCAATATCTTGGCTGGAAACATGCACTGGATCGTCGTTTTTCTTACTACGAGTAGTCATGGCCACAACTAAATCGACCCGATAGAGCCACTTGAACCACGTGCAAACTAATTAATTGCGTTTAATTACCTTCCACTGCAGGTACGGTCCTGCCCTTAATATAGTCAAATCCTTTACACAAATAATGACTAATTCCAACAAATCACTACATTTACTGCACAAAAACTTCAATAAATAACAAAAAAAGCAGGAGCTCAGATAAACACGTTTACTCAGTCAGACACATCGCAGAAAAAAAAAGAAAAAAATTGAGGGCATAGGGGAAACTTCTTTAAACTCTAAGTTAGGAAGTGTTTACTTAACACTGCGACCAGTGGACAAAATCTGTCCGGTTTTAAATGTGCAAGCTGTTATTTTACCCCGTATTTGCTCAAATATTCCTAGTAATAATGTTTCTATACAGAACTGGAGCCATATTAAAAATATTAAATTGGCAGATCCTACTTTTTATAAGCCGGGGTCTATACAACTTTTAATAGGGGCAGATCTTTTTACTCATATTATTCAAGATGGACGTATTTGTGGGAACAATTCTAATGAGCCTACGCTTTTAAATACCATTTTTGGTTATATAGTCTTGGGAAAAATTTACTCAGATTACAACCCCAAATTTAATTCATTTTTGAGCCATATTACTTGCAAAACTTTAAATGAAAATATTGTTAAATTTTGGGAGAAAACATCCCTCTAAAAAAAACATTTTTGTCGCCTAAAGAGGAGTTATGTGAACAAATTTTTCTTGACTCTGTCTCTCGAGATTCTAAAGGCCGCTATACTGTTTCTTTGCCTTTTAAGGAAAAAATTGAACCTACTTTTCCTGGCAGTAAACAATTAGCATTAAACAGATTTTTATCATTGGAACGCAAGTTGTTAAGGAATCCAGATCTCTATAAAAAATACTCTGATTTTATAAGGGAGTTTTTGGAGTTGGATCACATGGAAATATTGCAAAATCCTGACGATAGCGATAAAAACTTTTATATTCCTCATTTATGCGTGGAAAAACCTGAAAGTGTAAGCACTAAGCTAAGGGTAGTTTTTAATGCGAGTGCTACCAGTCCAGGAAGCCCTTTGGCCCTTAACGAGACTTTGCTTGTAGGACCAAAGTTGCAAACTAACATTTGTGTCATTCTTTTAAACTTTCGCTTGCATAAAATAGCTTTTAAAGCCAATATGTCTAAAATGTATAGACAAATTATCGTTGCGCAGGCGCATCAGTGTTATCAGCGCATATTGTGGAGATTTGATCCTAACGATGCCATTATGGAGTGTCAGCTTAAGCGTGTTACGTATGGTTTAGCACCATCTAGCTATTTATCTATAAGGGTCTTGCAACATTTAGCTAAATCTGAAGAACATAAATACCCCCTTGCGAGTAAAGTTCTTTTAAATGACATTTTCGTCGATGATATCTCGAGTGGGGGGGATAATTTAAAGGATGCAATAGAACTTAGAGATCAACTTATTTTATTACTTAAAAGTGGGGGGTTTGACTTGCATAAATGGGCTTCCAATGACCCAAAATTTTTAATGGGTTTGCCTGATGAGTCTATAAATCCGAATGCGCTACAGTTTAATTGCGATAATTTAACCAAAGTTTTGGGACTTCAGTGGCAGCCCAATTCTGACTATTTCGCTTTTAATGTTACTCCTCAGGAACGAAATTGTACTAAACGTCAGATTCTTTCGGAACTAGCCACATTTTTTGACCCATTAGGAATGGTTTCACCAATAACTTTTTTCACAAAATGCCTTATTCAAAAACTTTGGATAAAAGGGTTAAATTGGGATGACCACGCCCCCGCGAAAATAAGTCAAGTTTGGTCTCGCTATAAAGCCGAATTGCCGCTCTTAAAAGAATTTAAATTAATGCGCCACATAAATATTTTTTCTGGCAATGCTTCTTACGAAATTCACTCCTTTGCAGGCGCAAGTACACTTGGTTACGCATCAGTTTGCTATTTAAGAGTTTCCTATAAGAATGAAATTTCGGTCTATTTTTTATGTAGCAAAACAAGAGTAGCTCCTACTAAAAATATTTTGACCCTAGCTCGCTTGGAATTATCAGCAGGTCTTTTAGCTGCGCAACTCGCCAATTTTGTTTACGAAGATTTCAACAACCATATAAAAATAAATAAAATTTTTGGTTGGTCAGATTCAACAGTAACTTTGTGTTGGATTAAAGGACACCCTTCTCGTTGGAAGACCTTCGTTAGCAATCGGGTCTCTATGATTCAGGAAAAAATTCCGCCCGATTCGTGGAACTATGTTCCTACCTCTTTAAATCCAGCTGATGTGGCTAGCCGGGACGCCTTTCCCTCTGAATTATTAAACCATGATTTGTTTTACAGTGGTCCAGATTTTTTATGTAAAAAATCTGAGCAATGACCTGCACAAAAAAGTTTATCTGAAAATAGCGAAACTAAAGCAGAAGAAAGGTCCGCCACTGTGCTTTTTACCATCAATAAAAATGCTGAAAATTATTATGAGGTAATTTTGAATAAATTTTCGAACTTTTCCACAATGTGTCGAGTTTTAACATATATTTTTCGATTTTTATGGAATTATTTTAAACCAAAAAATGAACATATAACAGGTTTATTAACATTTTTGGAAATAAATAAAGCTCTGATAAAACTCATAAAACATGTTCAAAAATTAGCTTTTTCAGAGGAATTGAAAAAATTAAAAAATAACAAATGCCTTCCAAAACCCTTACAAAAATTAAATCTTTTTTTGGATTCAGATGATGTAATAAGGGTGTGTGGTAGATTGCATTATTCGTCTCTGGCTTACGATAAAAAGCACCCTGTTTTGCTACCCCGCGATAGTAAATTAACCTACATGATTATTGAAAACATTCATTTAAAATACTTTCACGCTGGACTGTTGACGGTAAATCATCTTTTAAACCAACGGTATTGGGTCCTCTCATCAAAGCGTGGTATCACTCATGTTTTGTCCAAATGCGTAAGATGTTTTAAAGTCAAACCTCAACCTTTGCAGCCGTTAATGGGGTCACTTCCTACTGTTTGATTGGAGCAATGCCGAGCCTTTGCCAATGCTGGGGTGGATGTCGGCGGTCCTTTTCAAATTTCACTAGGAAAAACAGTGGGAAAAACTAGAGCTGCAAAAACTGGCAAAGCTTATATTTGCTTATTCGTTTGTCTCGCAACTAAAGCTCTGCATTTAGAGCTTGTGAGTGATCTGACAGCGGAAGCTTTTATTGCTGCGCTGCGCAGGTTATTTGCGCGCAGAGGTAGAGTCCATCAGATGTGGAGTGATAATGCAACTAATTTTGTTTTAGCGAATAAAACGCTACTTAATTTAGACCCTTTAAACCCTCCCTACTGAGTGGCATTTTATTCCCCCCAGTAGTCCGAATTTTGGCGGTTTGTGGGAGGCCGGAATAAAGTCTGTCAAAAAACATTTGGTAAGGGTAATTGGGGAACAAATCCTTACTTATGAGGAATTTTATACTTTTTTATGCCAGATAGAGGCCATTTTAAATTCGCGGCCCTTAACGCCCTTGAGTTTGGATCCTAACGATTTGAGTGTATTAACGCTCAATCATTTTCTTACGTTAGAATCACCGGCTTCACCGCCTGATCCTGACCTATCCCATTTGAAATTAAATAGATTGAGTCGTTGGCAGCTAGTACAGCGCCTTCAACAGGATTTTTGGCAGAGATATAAATTAGAATATTTACACACTCTTCAACAGAGGCATAAATGGTTAAAGGATAACACAATGCCATCTGTTGGAACGTTAGTTTTAATAAAGGAGGATTGTTTACCTCCTCTTCAGTGGAAGCTTGGCCGTATTGTCGCCTTGCATCCGGGTAAAGATGGAATATCTAGAGTGGCAACATTAAAGACAGCTACCAATGCAGCTTTAAAACGTCCTCTCTTAAAACTTTGTCCACTTCCGATTGAGAATGCTGAAAATGCGTAGGCATTTTCCAGGGGGTGTGATGTTCATTCCGGGTTATTATTTATTTAAAAAATAATTTATTTTGTTTAATTTTATTTTTTAAGCATTTTTTTGTTTTTACTATATTTTTAAATACGGCCTTTTGAATTAATTAGGCCATAATTGGGCTTCCTATAAGTTACTCTAATCAATCATAATTAAATGGTTAATTAGTTGTTAAAATAATTATAATTAAGAATAAAATCTTAAATCCATTTTTCTACTTTTAAATTAAAATAAAAAAACACCAGTGAAACTCATTTAGCGCCCCTCTAAAAGTTGGAACTGGACATATGTGCGTGAGCTCGCTTGTGAATAAAAATAATGAAAAACAGTTGTTTGTCGTACCTCCGGCGACTCTCACATGGTCAACGAACGATCTAAAAATAAACAATGCATCTTGTCTGATAACAAAATTCCGCCTACACGTTTTTCGGCTATGATCAATATTAATATATTTAATATTAAAACCAAAGACACAATAAAATTTTCACTTTTGTTTATTAGCGCGCTTACGCGTGTGCTCAATGTTACTGGAATAGAAGCTGGACACATGGATTCAACCCTCTGAAAGGCCTTTCAGGAACTGGAATGAAGACAGCACAGCAGTAAGTGATTATATTTTTTAGTGTCGAAATTCGCTTATAAAATTATATTAACAATAATATTTTCTTAGGGCATAATTTTAGTGCTAAGTTTTGAGCGGAGCTGGTTTTAGTAATCATATATTTGTATTTAGGGAAATTTCTACCCTTACAACTTGATATTATCGACCAACTTAAATGCTTGTAAAATTAAAATAAACATAATTCATAATAATTCTAAAAAATAAAATAAAATATAAAATTCTAATTTCGATTTACAGTCCGCTATGCAAACCAATTTTAACTGGGCGTGAAGTAGACAATGATTTTTGTAAATTCATATCAAAAAACCCCAAACAAATTTGACATTTCTAACTTTCACTTAAATAATCCATACAATATAAAAAAAATTCTATCTATTTTAGGTAGAATAAAAGATGAATTTAAGGGGGATCCAATTAAGACTTTTGTAGAAACTGGTGCCAAGGCTTATTATGTGAGTTCCACTTCTATCACTCAAAAAATCAAAGGGCATAAAGAAATATGTAATAGACAAACATTTATCCGTTAAAGATTATTTAAAGATTGTGTGCTGTTTAGGAAAATGAAAAATTTTAACACAAACATGCATACGATATATAATGAAACCATCAATAACGTGGCTCTATCGTTATCAAGAAGATAAAAGATACATAATATCAGGTACAACATATACACTACCTTGCGGGTATTGTGATATCAAACACTATGATTTTTTAAGTGATTTAAGGGCTTTACGGGAAAATGAACTTCAACAACTAGAGATAGATATAACTAACCAAATAGATTTAGGTAATTAGTGTTTAGTTATTATGTTAGAATTATAATGTTATACATAATTTCAGCTAAAAGTTTTGATTGATTTTTTTAATGTAACATATTTTAAAATCATGTAAATAAATAAAATTATTTTTGTCTTTCTTATTATTATTTCTCATTTACTATATAAGTTAAAAAAATAAGGAAGTACTTCGTTTTTCAAATAAATTTCAAATAAACTAGTTTACAAGCTTATATAGTAAGAAAATAAATGATGGAATAAGCGTGGCAAAAGGTTTTTCTAAAAATAAAAAAAAGACCAACAATTTTAGCTTATTTTCAATACAATTTTATTATTCATAATTAAATTATAATGAGCGTACAAGAGATCATTTACATTTGACAAAGAAGAAAACAATTATTTTACACTTATTATAACCTTTGGTGACAGTACCATTTAAAATATTATAAGAAATCAATGAATGATGAATAAGTAAAGCATACACTTTTACATCATTTGGAAATTTATATTTTCTTGTGTTAAATTCCAGTTTAATGTCCTAATGGGATTTGCAGAGGACTATAGAAAGGGCATTTTTAATCCAAACAAGAACTGATTCTCGTAATAAAAAAAACTAAAGTTATGGTTTTTTCACGTGGTGGCTTCAATCAAAGTAACTTGCATAATTTTAAATTTAAGAACGAAAAAGTTACAGTTACCAATAATTATGTGTATTTGGGAGTTTCTTTTACATCATCTGCATTTTTTAAAACAATGGCTGAAAGATCTATCCATTATAAATATATTAAATTTATTTGTCAATTTCGTGTATTAAATAACCGTTTTTTAAAGTAACCTTCAATGGAGCCAGTTACTCAATAGATTTGAAGGAAATCTGCAGTATCTGCAACTTAGGTGTTACGCAAATATTTCAACATGTATTTTTTGAGTGCGCCCCTCTTCGTCAGGGTTTAACTACTGATAATAAAATAGTTTCTAGTGCCGAACATTTTATTGTTTTTCTCGATAATGCATGGCAAAGCAACATAAAACCCGTAGTGCATTACTTTTTAAACATACTTTATTTAAGAGGTTTTTTTTAAATGAATAATTTTAACTATTTAGTTTTTGATATTTTGCTACTGTAAGATTTAATACTTAATGCATACATTCGTTCCGAAGTCAGCACAAAGTGTTAATTATAAATAAATAATCGAAACGGTTTTTTTTGGAAGTAAATTATTTGTTACAGAATACCTATATAAAAAATCTGTTTGTTTTTTCTTAAACGAAATACTGATAGACTGCATTTATTTAAAACTTTTTGCTGGTTTGTTTTTTATCCAGCAGATGGAATTTCAGTAGGTTTTCAAAAAAAAAAAATATTTTCAAAAATAGCAAAGTTTTCTTATTATTACATTTATTATTATTATTTTTCTCGATAAATGCCAAAAAACATTTCTTTTTTTAGTGTTATGTTTATAAAAGAAAACAACTATAGTCCGTGACCTACGACAGCTCTTTGTCTTTCAGGCCGGATCAACACAGATTGCATTTTTACCCGTCTTCAAGACAGTGAGCGTCAATCAACGGAATTTTTAAGCCAAATAATACTAACAAACGTGGAATTTCGTACCCGTGAATTTAAAAATCAAACAAGTTTCGTGGCTAATCGGGTAAAAAGGAGTTTTTTTGTTTCCCTTATATTTTTCCGTGGGTAGCCTGAAAGCTTAACCTCACGGGGGTCCAAGATCTAATGGACACCTAATAAGTGTTGACAGTTAACCGTTTCGTTCTTATGGGACTCCTCAGAACACTGCTGGTCAATGTGACAAATCTTGCGAAGTTAATCAGACGGTTTTGTCTCTAATTAAATGTCTTGTCTGTCTGTCTGTCTGTCTGTCTGTCTGTCTGTCTGTCTGTCTGTCTGTCTGTCTGTCTGTCTGTCTGTCTGTCTGTCTGTCTGTCTGTCTGTCTGTCTGTCTGTCTGTCTGTCTGTCTGTCTGTCTGTCTGTCTGTCTGTCTGTCTGTCTGTCTGTCTGTCTGTCTGTCTGTCTGTCTGTCTGTCTGTCTGTCTGTCTGTCTGTCTGTCTGTCTGTCTGTCTGTCTGTCTGTCTGTCTGTCTGTCTGTCTGTCTGTCTGTCTGTCTGTCTGTCTGTCTGTCTGTCTGTCTGTCTGTCTGTCTGTCTGTCTGTCTGTCTGTCTGTCTGTCTGTCTGTCTGTCTGTCTGTCTGTCTGTCTGTCTGTCTGTCTGTCTGTCTGTCTGTCTGTCTGTCTGTCTGTCTGTCTGTCTGTCTGTCTGTCTGTCTGTCTGTCTGTCTGTCTGTCTGTCTGTCTGTCTGTCTGTCTGTCTGTCTGTCTGTCTGTCTGTCTGTCTGTCTGTCTGTCTGTCTGTCTGTCTGTCTGTCTGTCTGTCTGTCTGTCTGTCTGTCTGTCTGTCTGTCTGTCTGTCTGTCTGTCTGTCTGTCTGTCTGTCTGTCTGTCTGTCTGTCTGTCTGTCTGTCTGTCTGTCTGTCTGTCTGTCTGTCTGTCTGTCTGTCTGTCTGTCTGTCTGTCTGTCTGTCTGTCTGTCTGTCTGTCTGTCTGTCTGTCTGTCTGTCTGTCTGTCTGTCTGTCTGTCTGTCTGTCTGTCTCTCTGTCTGTGCGTCTGTATGTCTGTCTGTAACGACCAACGCGCATAACTCAAAAACGGCTTGCCCGATTTTAATGAAATTTGGTACCCAGGCTGGGTTTGGGGTCGAGATGGTCCCATTTCAAAATGAACAAAATCCACTAAACACAAGCCAAATAAAAGGGTGGGGGTAGATTTCAAAAATTAGTGTTTATGTAAAAATATAGCGTGTGTGATATCAAACGAAAGGTAATTGAGTCTGGAGTTAAACAAAATACATTTTAGTTTATTTAAAAAAAAAGGGTGGGGGTAAATTTCAAAAATTTAGTGTTTAAGTGGAAATATGGCGTGTGTGATATCAAACGAAAGGTAATTGAGTCTGGAGTTAAACAAAATACATTTTAGTTTTAAAAAAAAGGGTGGGGGTAGATTTGAAAAATTAGAGTTTGAGTCAAAACATGGCTTGTGTGGTATCAAACGAAAGGTAATTGAGTCTGGAGTTCAATAAAATATGCTTCAGTTTTTAGTTATATTAGCTTTCACGTAGATACACTATAACTATAGTATCCAGTGTGAGCTTAGGTGCCCATAGATTGGCAGAGTTTTCAAAAAGATTATGCGGCCTTGCCTACTATGCATATCAAAATTTTCAAAGCAGTTACTACGGTAAGACATGTTACGAACCAATGCTTGTTTTAGATAGTTTCATTAAAAACCCATTAATTATTATCGATACTTCACATCAACAAGATTCAATAACTTCGTCTAAAGTGGATATTAAACTGGAATTTAACACAAGAATATCTAAATTTCCAAATGATGTAAAAGTGTATGCTTTACTTATTCATATTCCAAATGATGTAACCAAGGGTTGGAATAAGTATAAAATAATTGTTATCTTCCTTGTCAAATGTAAATTATCTCTTGTACGCTAATTATAATTTAATTATGAATAATAAAATTTTATTGAAAATAAGCTAAAATTGTTGGTCATTATTTTATTTTTAGAAACACATTTTGCACCACTTATTCCATCATTTATTTTCTTCCTATATAAGCTAGAAAAACTTTGTTGGTATTTCTTTGTCAATTAGTTTGTAAGATATTGGATTGGTGTTCTTTAAACCAAACAAGAAATTTATATAAAAAAACGAAGTACTTCCTTATTTTTTAACTTATATAGTAAATGAGAAATAATAATAAGAAAGACAAATTGTGATTAAAACATTATATTAAAGGTTTAGCCTTAACTCTTTGAGGCATGGACTTTTTGGATAATAAAAACATTTCAGGCACAGAAAAACAAAAATCTTGCAAAATTCTTAAAAGTACTAAATATTTATTAATTATAAGTTTTAATAACAAAAAAAGACTGAAAAAACATTTTTTTTCTTAAAAGACTTAAAAAAAAACTAAAAAAAAACTGGTGGCCAGCTCTGCCGCCCTAAGTAAGATGCTCTGGTGACCACCGTGCAAATGTGCCTTGTATATTTGCTATCTACTTGGTATATTATATATATATATATATATATATATATATATATATATATATATATATATATATATATATATATATATATATATATATATATATATATATCTATATATATATTATTTTAATCACAGGAGTAATAGGAACTGTATGATATTATTTATAGATCTAGTTGTACAACTATTGCTAAGTAACCACATCATTTCTGTTTTTAAAAATTTTTAAAATATTGCTATAAATGGGAGCAAGTCCTTAAGTTAACACTGTTGTTTATGTTAATGTAAATCGTTTCACTAATTTTACGTTTGTACAAGTTAGGTTCTTTAGATAATATGGTGGTTTGATCAAACTTGAAGCTGTGGCCAGTTTGAAAGTGATGTTTAGATAGAGCTGTTTTGTCTGATTCATACCTTTTGTCATTGCGACAATTATTTTTATGTTGTAGAATTCTAGATCTTAAGTACTGTTTAGTCTGACCGACATAGCATTGGTCACATTCACATGGAATTTTATAAACAAGGTTGGACTGCTTATCGTTTGGGACTGGATCTTTTAACTTAGTGTACAAAAAATTTGTTGTTTTTAAATTGTAAAATGCAAGGCAAGAATCACTATTTTTGAAACAATGGTTAATTTTCTGGGACAATTCATCAACAAAAGGAAATTTGAAGTATTTTCTTGGAGTTTTTTGTTGATAAGTTTTATTTTGAAATTTTGAAATTTATTTATTGCTCTATTTATAAAATGTAACGGATAATTGTTATTTTTAAGAATGTTTTTTATTTTTTCCATGTTAAAGTCAAGAAACGCCGGACTACTCAAAGTTGTTGCTCTATATAAAAGACCTGACACAATCCCCATCTTATTAGAAGTTGGATGATTAGAATTAAAATTTAAAACTCTGCCAGAACTTGTCGGTTTTGTGTACCAGTTAGTAGAAATACATCCAATATTGTTATGGTGTACTTCTGTATCTAAAAAACATATTTTGTTGTGTTTTTCACTTCCATCGTGAACTGTAAGGATGGATGATAACTGTTAAAACTTTCTAGTAATATGTTTAGTTTGTCCTTTGGAGCTGCGACGATTGTATCATCCACAAAAACAAACAAAAATGGTATAATAAAAGTGAGCTTCTTCACAATTGTTGTTAATAAATTGTTCGTTACAATGTTTGCTATGACAGGAGAACTTTGATTGTGCGTTGCACTACCATCTTTTTGGAGATAAATCTTTTTTTGGAATGAAAAGTAGCTGGATTCAAAACAAAAGAGAATTAGATTAATAAGAAGGTCCTTAGAAATTTCAGAATAGTTTTTAATGAATTGATAATCTTTTTTAATAATGTCAATGACTAATTGTTTGGGAATGTTGGTAAACAGACTAACAACATCAAGTGAAACCCAAACATAATTAGGGGGTATTGTTATTTTTAATAATCTCAGCAAAATGAAAAGAATCCTTCACATTGTGGTGGAAGGTTGATGTGAAGGGGTTTAAGATCTGATGAAGATACCTGGCAATACTGTAACATGGTGTGTTAATACAACTTACGACCGCTCTTAGGTGAAGACCATCTTTGTGTGTTTTCCTCAAGCAATAAAGTTTGGGAGGAACTCCATTAGAAGTCTTCATTTTGTCTTCTTGTTGTTTGGTATTTAGACGATCATTTCTAAGGTTTGTTACAAGTTTATTAGCCACCGTCTGGTACTTCATTGTGGGATCATTTCTGATAGCTTCATATGTGGTAGAGTCTTGTAGCATCTCATTTACTTTATTGATGTACTCATAACGATTCATAATAACAGTTGAGTTTCCTTTGTCAGATCTGCATATAATTAGTTCTTCGTGTTCCTGCAGAAACTTTTTTGTTGTTCTTACTTTGTTGTTTATATGATTTTTAGTTGTATTATTGTTGCTCAGGTAAAAATTAGTGATTATGTTTGTAGTTTGCCCTCTAAGAGACTGTTTTTCTTCTTCAGTTATATTTTGAGATGATATGCAGTATTTTAGGTCTTTAATGATTTCAGGAATTGGTAAATCTCGATTCCTCGGTGGTAAGCCAAACTGTGGACCCAAAGCGAGTATAGTTCCTACATCGTCCGGTAATTCAATGTCAGTATAATTATAAATACAATTTTCCTGTCGAGAAATGCAAATCTCATTTTGTTCTGTTTGTAGTTCTTTAAACTTCTTTTGATTAATTTGTTTTATTTTAAAAAATTTCTTTAGAAACTATGTTTCTAAAGTCATTTGTTGTTTTATTTAAATTTTTTGTTATATGATTTAGTTTCCATATAGTTATGTCAATTTCTAAGTTTAGTATTGATTTTTTGAATTTTAAGGCGATGTTGTCAGCCATTTTTTAGAAAAGGATGCTTTTCAGAATAAATCGGGTAGATACATTTTATTTCCCCATTTAAATGTTTGGGTAATAAATTTCTAGATCTGCATTTTAACAAAAAAATTCTTCTGTTTTTCAAATTTGCAAGTTTAATAGTGTCATTTGACCATGCTTTAGCTAATTGTGAAGTCTGTTCTCCATAGTGTTCACGGATTTTAGCGAAGAAACCCACATCATAGTTTATGTTGGATGCGTTCCCTTGGAATGTCATTTTACTTAGGTTTATTGGATATAGGGATAGGCAGAAAAAAACTATATTTCTTTGGCAACGTTTCGATTTCAATTGAATCTTTTTCTACCCCTAAAAAGATTCAATAGAAATCGAAACGTTGCCAAAGAAAAATTGTTTTTTCTGCCTATCCCTATACCCAATAAACCTAAGTAAAAGGAAATCACAAGTTTTTGGGTTTATCGACATTATACTTAGGAAATTGGGAAAATGTCGTATAACAGAATTTTGGGTTTTAGGCCGAGTTTTGTTGAGTGTAACAAAAGTTTAATTGGTATTTGTGCTCTTTTAAATAATAAGATAATAGGGTATTTTTGCTTCTCGATTTTTGTTGTCCAACTCAAACTGTTTCATTTCAAAATGTCATTTGTAGGTGATAGGGTCTCATTAGCCCTTGGACATTTGGTAATTTTGCCTTGACCAATAATAACTTAATTTTATATCTCGTAAACACCAAAAATAGGGATCTGATAATACATTAAGCGGTAATTTTTTTTTATTGGATGTTTGGAATTTTTTTTATTGATGTATATGAACTCGAGTAGACAGAGTTAGTTTTACAACGGTCTTATAGGTAAACCTTGGAATTGTTTTTATGTTTGTTTTTCTGAAAACGCATACAAGATAATTCTTTACTGAGCTGAGTGCAACATTTAAAACTTAGATTCTTCACATTATAGTGGTATAATAAATAGTTACTAACGTTGCTTATTTCCATAAGTAATAATTTTAAAGAAAAATACTGTTTAGTGCTGCCAGTTTTTGTTTTTTTGTTTTATTTTGAATTTTTTGGAAAACCTAACCTTAAAGTTTGTTTTGATATTTTTGGGCTTTCAGCAAAAACCTTCAAAAAAGAAAGTCCTTTGTTTGGGAAAAATTCCGATCAGGTGATAATTTCTCTTTTCGTCTAAAGTTATTTTTATTGTGATCACCTGATCATTTTGGTAAAATCATGCGCGCTTTAGCACACGCTGGGAGTTTGAAGCGCCACCCTGTGTGTGACAGGGGAATGAAGAAATCACTTCCGACAAAAAACTGAAAGAAGTCACACGTATTTTTGGGTTGAAGACCGAAATTTCCAACCACAAGAAAGGCCGCGGCTGGTGAAGTGTGGAGCTGCTACAGAATTAAAGAAAGTAAGCTTCTAGCGTGTTGCCGATTTTTTCCCTTTGTTTTTAGTTTAATAGACTCTGTTTTCCCAGAGAATTTAAGTTTGGGGTTCTTTTTTTGGGATATCTCTAGTTTTCTCCCCTTCAGGGCTCAGTTGTTTATTTGGTCCTTCAGACCCTTATGTATGAAAAAGCCTTTTGGATTTTACAGTTTTTTTTGTTAAAAAATTGGTAATTTTATAGTTTTTTTGCAGCATCCACATTTTATCGTTTTTTGCCAGATTCAAACATTGTTGTTTTGTACCGGTTTTTTTTTGTTTCGCATGAATTTGAAGGTTGGTTGCCCTGAGTTTGGTATATGACTTCGTGCGGCGATAAGAAAACCCCCGTTCGACATTTGGGAGCGGCCCCGGGCCCGTTCTTTTTTCTTGCTGGCTGACGTTTCATTGACGTTTGTGTGTTCTAACCTCACAACTTCACGTGTTGTTTTGTTTACCTCCGAGGTTAGAAAATTGTTGATTATTCGTCGGGTTTCGAATTTGTTTGTGTGAAATCCGTCGAAATTTACCTTCGTTTTTTGCTTTCGTTAAAGGCGAGATTAGTGCCGCGTTGTTTAGCGAACTGTACCCGTGCGTTGATAGCGAATTTGTCGCGAAAAAACCTACTTTTTTGTATCTGATAAAAACCGCTTTATAATGTCTGATCCAAGAAGTTTAAAACAAAAACAAAAAAGTGTTTTTAATAAATTAAAAACAACTTACAATAGAGCCGACGAAGCCCAGGGCAATGCAGATAAGGCAAAAAAGTTAAAACCCAGACGGGAAGATGTGCCTTCTCTGGTAAGTCAATTCGATACATTGCATTTCGAAATTATAAGCTTAGATAGTAGTGATCAGATACAAGAAAGACAGGAAACATTAGTGCCGGAATTTGATGAAATGAAATACACAATTAGACCGATTTGTCGTGAGCTCTATCCGGAGGATTACCAAGATGCCTCACAGACAATTTTGAACCATTCCACAGTGGAACGTTTGACTGATCTAGGTGGACATGGTTAAGTACTATAAATTAACATTTCAGCTACCTAAAATTAAAGAGCATATTCCATACATCCTAGATCCACAATATTATTTTTTTATCCCCTCTGGTTGTCAAGATATTTGCATTGAAAGTTGCATCTTAAAAATTTTCTGCGTAGTAGGCGCTGGAGTAAAACAAGTGCCAGGCATTTTTAGAGTGACATGTCCTTAAGACTAGGGAAGCATTTTGACTGTCATTGTTGCAGTGTTTTACTTGCTATGATTTTATGAATTCGCTGGTGTTTTGGTAAGGAAAATTTTATTTTTATATAGTTTTTGTTGGACTGAAACTTTAGTTTGTTAGAATTTGTTGATGTTAGTTTTATTATTTTCTAATTAACCGAAATCTCTACTTTCTGACGCAGTATTGAAATTTTGTCCTTTTTATGCGGTAAACTTGTACTTAATTATTTTGTTAGCCTGCAACTCAAAAAATAGAAAACGTATTATTTGTGTTTATTGACATTTTCTTTTTGATACCTTCACAAATGTGCCCTTTGGGGATTTTCTAACCTAAATTATTCAATCTTCGTGCATTTTTCTATATCACGATGTGTCAATGTGTCTGTTTGTCTACAGGGTGTCCAGATAAAAGTAAGTACATAGGGCTTTGTGGGATTTTCAGAAACGGTAACACTTACGATATTCGTTGAAAAGTGGCGTTATTGCGAGCTTAAGCGGACGCAGTGTCGAAGTTAAAAATATCTACAGGAGGTTTCAAAATAATGCTTAAAAACTTAAATTGTGTTATTCGAAAAATTAAAATATTGTCGCCTTCTTTTAAACAAATTGAATAAAACTATATAAATATGACTAGGCCAATAAAATAATGTTAACAAATTTTTTAGGACTTTATTTTTTTTCAAAAAGTCACAATTTTTAGTTTTTGCCTTCCTAGCCCGCATAGCAATGGTATTATTAATAGGTATTATTTTCGACGAAAAAATGATTTTTTAGATGTGTTGTTTGGGTGTATTTTGACCTATCCTAGCAATATCGTCGTGATGTCTGTCTGTGTGTGTGTATATTATTTCTGTCCATAACACGATAGCTCCTAAACCGCTGAACCGATTTTCATAAAATTTTCAGGTAAAATAGTGCTCGACACTCTTACGAGCTAATTAGATTTTAGTCAAAATCTATTGATGCTAATAACAGTTTTTTGACAATTAAAATTTTAAAAAAATCTACACATCTAATATACAGTTTTCGTAATATAGTAGACTATATTTTGCTCAATATTTCGTGTTATAACTAAAAACTTTGTAAGAGCTTCAGTTTCTCAGATATTCACAAAAAACTTTTCAAAGCTGATATATTATCATGACTTGACTTGAAGTGTGCTAATAGGCTAGCTAAGAAGGTATTAGATCCCTCATTGATCCATTTATTTCTCAATATTTTGAAAACGCACATAAATGTTTTCTTTGATACAGCCCGGAATAGCGCCACTTTTTTACCAAAATTGGTATGTCTTACCGTCTCCCAAATCCTCATAAACCCCCTTGTAGTTACTTTTATCTGAGACACCCTATCCCATGTACCTATGTGTATAGGCCGATTCCTAAAGTAACCTCGCGTTACACTGTCATGATTCTTGAATATATTTTTTCTTAAAAATGCATTACGGAGGGGGGAGAAGGGGTTACGTAATTTAAGAATATGCCCTATGTATGTCTGTACGATGGGTTTTTGAAACTTTTCACTCTGTCACAAGCTTAACCAAGCTTAATAAAAATGCATTTGCACCAAACCCCAAGGGAAGTTTTTTGAGGTAAAAAAAATCCAAAAAATTAAGTTTTAAACGGAGCGAGTTATTATTATGCGGTTTTAGAAATATGATTTTCTTGTCTTTTTTGTGTCAGATTGAGAAATGAATTAACACAGTTTAGTTTGCAAGATAATAATAAAATGGACTTGTGTTAGTTAATTATTCTATTATTTGTTATGTTAAATAATGATATTTTCCAAATAAAAATGGAATTTTCCAATTAAATAAATATTTTTTTAAACTTTCTTAGTTATATTAGCTCACACATATACTATACTATAGTAGTGTGAGCTATGGTGATCCTAATTTTTTCGAGAAATAAAAAGTTGCTCCGATTTCAAAAATTTTTATATATCTTTGCGTTTCAGATGATTTTGAAACTTTTTTGTTGCGCCGTCTGTCTGTCTGTCTGTCTGTCTGTCTGTCTGTATGTCTGTCTGTCTGTCTGTCTGTCTGTCTGTCTGTCTGTGTGTCTGTATGTCTGTCTGTAACGACCAACGCGCATAACTCAAAAACCGCTTGGCCGATTTTAATGAAATTTGGTACCTGGGCTGGGTCTTGGGTCGAGATGGTCCCATTTAAAAATGAACAAAATCCACTGAACACAAACCAAATAAAAGGGTGGGGATAGATTTCAAAAATTAGGGTTTATGTGAAAATATGGCGTGTGTGATATCAAACGAAAGGTAATTAAGTCCGGAGTTCAACAAAATACATTTTAGTTTTTGTTTTTTTTAAGGGTGGGGGTGGATTTCAAAAATTTGAGTTTAAGTCAAAACATGGCTTGTGTGGTATCAAACAAAAGGTAATTTAGTGTGTGTGGAGTTGAATAAAATATATTTCAGTTTTTAGTTATATTAGCTCACATAACTATAGTACCTAGTGTGAGCTTAGGGGCCCATATATTGGCAGAGTATATTTCTTAGTTATATAAATTCCAAATATCTCTTAAATTTTCTCACATTAAACCCCTTTAAAGATAATGCTATCCGATGAACATTTCCCATTAGAATTTTAGGGGTTGGTTTCATCCCGGGCAAAGGGTGAGAGGTTTAAAGTGTTTAATGCATTTATTTTTCATATAGTGACAGATGAGAGCGGATTTTTTTTCTTGATCGTCCCTTACCGCCTAAAACGTCTTTATTTAAATTTTTCTGAAACACCTTGTATATTGCAAAACTGTTTTATTTAAATTCCTTCTTGCAAAAACTAAAAAAAATATATACCGTTGTTATAAAATTTGTTGAAACATTTTTCGTTAAAAACATACAGTATGACTACAAATCTTAAAATCGTTAAAATCTGAATCACCCTATATAAGAGGTAGGTAATATTGCAAATACTAAATGCTTTTAAATATGTTATTTTAAAGCTCAAAAAATCAAGCATTAAAGAGTGTTAATGTTGCTCAGGGGTTGTCCACCTAGATCTTCAAAACGTTCCACTGTACATTCCCTGGTAAATGTGGACAGGGTGCTTGAAATTAAAAGAATAGAGGTACCCCATTTTGACGGTAATCTTAAAAAAATGGCCCACCTTTTTTGATATGTTTAAGTCACTGGTTCATGATAAAGTTCATATATAAGTGAAATAGCTAAATTTCAAGCCTTAAATACCGCTCTGGTGGGAGAGGCCGCATCTGTAATTAGGAACATACCGCTAACCTCAGATAATTATCGAGTAGCCTTCGATGCGATGATTAGACGCTTTAATAATAAAAGACTTTTGGTAACAAATTATTGGACATCTATTTGTCAAGACCATTTTGAAAAATCGAGCAACCCACATGATTTGAGGTTATTGTTGTCCACTTTCCGGGAAAATTTGGAAGCATGGTCAAACTATGATGATGTAGACCTTTTAGATTTTGCTAAAATGATTCTTCTTTTGCAAAAAGTTGATACCCCATTGAAAACTCAGTTTGAGATTGAGTATAGTGATAAGGAAATCCCGTCCTATAAAGATTTGTTTAAATTCTTAGAGAAAAATTGTCGGGCTTTGGTAAATAGTTCTCTTTTGAATAAGCCGAAAGAGGTCTCACCTCCTCTACCCCCTAGGAAGGGTGGCAAACCACCCTATCCTGTGTATTGACTGGAACAGGTCAGTCTGGTAATAAAGGTTGTGTTTATTGCCAGCAGCAGCCCTACCACCCTCTTGTGAAGTGTACCAAATTTCTGGAATTAGAAGTAGGTCAACGCCATCAATTTGTTAAGCGTAAACGATTGTGTTTTAACTGCTTTGGCAGACATGGTGTATCTCAATGCCCTACAAATGCCACGTGTCGTCAGTTCCAGGGTCTTCACCATTCCCTGTTGCACTTTGTGAGCTCTCCGAGCCCCCAAGTTGATTGTCCAGGGGAGACCCCCCGTATACCTAATAGTGAAGGTGCCGTGCCAAACAGGCATTGTGTACCGCTACACCCAGTAGCAACCATTTTGAACCTCGTCAGAGGAGACCTGTGCTTTTTGCAACTGCCGAAGTTTTAGTTGTAGATGCCAACAAGAAGTTTGTGTCTTGTCGGACAATTTTAGATTCCACTAGTGAAGCGTCCTTTGTAACCGTCTCTTTGGCTGAGAGGTTAAGACTTAAAGTAGCTCCGAATAGAACTTCTATTGAAGGAATAAATGGCATGAATTCTAGTACATCATATGGCAATGTAACATTGCAAATAGGCTCCTCCAAGTTTCCTGATAGTGTGTTTTCCTGTGATGCCATTCTTATTCCTAAAATTTGTGGAACCATACCTGTGACTGTTGTAGAATATGATTCTATTCAGTGGCCGTACCTAAAAAATTTAGATTTTGCTGAACCTAATTTTGGACAACCTAGTAGTGTTGTGTTTAATTGGTGTTGATTTGTTTGGTCAGATGCTTGTGCCTGGCTTTAAAAAAGGAGAAAATGGAGGACCTTGTGCCATTAATTCAATATTTGGTTGGATACTACTTGGTGGTATTGATGGTCCTCGTAAAACTCAAAAACCCATTAGTTTGTTGACCTCAGTGTCTTTCCCTATAGAATCTCGATTGGATAGTGCCTTATAAAGATTTTGGGAACTAGAATCGACCCCTCAACAAATCCATCTTTCCTCTGATGAGGACTTGTGTGAAAAAATATTTGCTTCCACTCATTCAAGAACTGAGTCCGGCAGATATGTTGTTCGCTTGCCTTTCAGAGAGCCTCGACAAGAACTTGGTAACTCTAAAGGTCAAGCATTGCGTTGATTCAATATGATGGAAAACCGATTGTTGAAAAATCCTGCTTTGTATAGTGCGTACAAAGACTTTGTTCAGGATTACCTAGACCAGGGGCATATGAAATTGGACAATTCTAGCTCTGACCTCAAATAGTCGTAGCTTAAATTCTATTCTATTAGTAGGACCTAAACTCCAAAGAGATATTGTGTCAATATTGCTTACTTTTCGCCTTTATAGTGTTGTATATTCTAGTGACATACGTCAAATGTTCAGACAGATTGATATGCGTCAGGCTGATGTGTGTTATCAAAAGATATTGTGGCGGTTCGACCCAACCGAGGAGATTCAAGATTACTCTCTTCAAACAGTGACTTATGGTGTGAATTCGAGCCCATACCTAGCTATTCGTACTCTTCACCAGCTCGTTAAAGATCATGGCAGTGGCTTTCCACTAGCGAGCAAGGTGTTGATGCATACTACTTATGTGGACGATGCCATCGGATTAGCTAATTCTGTAGCTGAAGCTTTAGAAAGCCTGAAACAGCTAATTGCGTTGTTAAAATTGGGTTGTTTTGAACTTCGTAAGTGGACTAGCAACACTCCTGAGTTACTAGAATCGGTTCCAGCTAGTCATCAGCAACCAATTTCCTTTGATGATGAATCTGCTGGTTTAAAAATCCTTGGACTAAAGTGGTGTCCAAAATTGGATTCGTTTTGTTATGATGTGATACCCATGGAAAGACCTTGTACCAAGAGAAACATTCTCTCTGAGATTGCAAGGATATCTGATCCACTCGGGTTCCTAGCCCCAGTTGTTTTGGTTGCTAAATATTTAATGCAACGTTTGTGGGTCCAGGGTCTTTCATGGGATGATACCCCCTCCAGTGATATTGTTGCACAGTGGCAACTCTATGTGTCGCAACTTCCATTGTGGCATCTTCGATATCAATACCTCGTTATGTTGTGAAGCAAAATGCTGTCACCACTGAATTGCATGGCTTTTGTGACGTCTCAATGTGTGCATATGCTGGTGCAGTATATATTCGACAAATTGAGTTGGATGGAAATATTTCTATCTCCCTTTTGTGTGGGAAAAGTAGGGTGTGCCCTTTGAAAAGTATTTCTATTCCACGCTTAGAATTGTGTGCTGCTGTATTGTTGGCAGAGCTATTGGAGTTTGTTGACAATCATCTTGATTGCATCCCGATTGGTAAGATTTTTGCTTGGTCTGACTCCAGCGTTACCCTTGCTTGGATAAAATCGTGTCCATCAAAACGAAAGGTTTTTGTAGCCAATCGTGTAACGACTATTCAAGAGAAAGTTCCCCCCAGCTGTTGGTACCATGTAAATGGTAAGGATAACCCAGCTGATTGCTTATCCCGGAGCTTACTTCCTGGTCAATTGATAGACCATCCTCTTTGGTTTACTGGACCATCCTGGTTGGCCCAGTCTAGTGAAACATGGCCTATGAACCATAAAATTGATGCGTTTGATGCTCATCTACCCCCTGAGGAAAATCGTTTTGTTTTTGGGACAGAAACACCCCTTGATGAAGTACAGCTGTTACTCACTAAGTACTCCTCTTTGCGTAAAATCTTGGGCATTGTTGCCTTTTGTTTGAGACCTTTTCGAGTGAAAAAAGATCCTTCTTTATCTTTTCCTACTAAAGCCCTCAATGAGGCAGATCTTTATTATGCTACTTTAATTGTTGTGCGAGTTGTACAACAAGAAGTTTTTTTTGAAGATTTAAAAAGGATACGTAAGGGTGAGAGTTGTGCTAAGCCTCTTCGAAAGTTAGCTCCTTTTCTTGATTCGCATGGTGTTCTCAGGGTGGGCGGTAGATTACGTCACACTGATTTAGCATATAAAGTGAAACACCCCATGTTGTTGCCTCGTAGTCACAGGCTTACCACTTTGATTATTGAAAAATTCCATAGTGAGCATGGACATCCAGGTCCTCGCTTATTGGAGTAACTCCTAAATCAACAGTTTTGGATTTTGTCGGTGAAAAGTGCCATTCACAGTGTTGTTTCCAAGTGTTTTTGTTGTGCCAGGGTAAATCCCAAACCATTGCACCCATTCGTGGGTGACCTCTCTAAATTTAGAGTGTCCCAGGTTTAGTGTAGATTTTATGGGTCCATTCTCCATCACGTTAACCAAGCGCCGTGGTGTAAAAAGTCAAAAGGCTTATGGGTGTATTTTTGTTTGTTTCCCAACAAAGACCATTTCACTTGGAGGCTGTTTCTGATTTGTCCTCTGATGCATTTTTGGCTGCCCTCCGCCGATTTGTTGGTAGACGTGGCAGATATGCTGCCCTCTACAGTGACCAGGGTACTAATTTTGTTGGGGCAAATAACCTCCTTGTGTCCTATTGTCAGCAAGCTGCTGAGACTTTAGCGATTAAGTGGTGTTTTAATCCACCCGCCATTTTGGTGGACTCCATGAGTCTGGGGTAAAGTCCACAAAAACTCATCTGAAGAGAATTATGGGGGATCAAATCCTAACCTTTGAAGAGTTGATAACTGTATTGGTTCAGATTGAGGCTATTTTAAATAGTCGACCATTGTGTAGTATGAGCCCTGATCCTCATGACTTTCAAAGTCTTACTCCTGGACATTTCCTCACTTTGGAACCCTTGACAGCCCCTCCCGATGAAGACCTAACCAATGTTAAGTTAAACCGTCTCCATCGCTGGCAGCTTGTTCAGCAGATCCAGCAGCGTTTTTGGAACCGCTGGCATATGCAGTATTTACAGTCGTTGCAACAACGCGACAGATGGAATACCCCCGATAACCCTCCAAAAGTTGGAACATTAGTAGCGTTGAAAACCTACCCCCACTGAAGTGGTCGCTCGGTAGAATTGAAAAAATTTACTCGAGTCCAGATAGAATCCCCCGTGTCGTGCAAGTAAAAACATAACTATTTTTTTAACTTTTCCTAAACTGATGGGTTTTTTTTGCAATTACGATTTTTTATACTTTTATACCTTATGATTTTTAAGAAAAGGATCCCGCCCGGAGCTTATGGGCGGTGGCTTTCGGTTGGATTTCGTTTAAATTGCAGTATGTTGTAGATCTTGATGCCCTGATAAAAAGCTATCATTGCCCCATCGTTCTCCGACCTATGGTTTCTAAGTTTCAATTTTTAGCTTTTGTGCATTTTTCGCAAAAAACTATTTCCAGTCATTTCTACCTTTTCTGAAAAATGATATTATAGTTTTCTATATATAAAACATTAGGTCACAAGTGTAGCTTAATATCCAAACTAAAAAATGGGACCTATTTACACTTCGTTACATTCAGTGGCGTTCCAAACATAAAAATTATTAAATATTTAATAAAAAAACGATGCTATACAAAATTAACTATAAAAAAAAATAAACGGTGGATTTTTTTTTGTTTTTTTTTTCTATCTTTTAAAAAACTCCCAAAGAAACAAACAAAGTAGTTCAAGTTTTTCACAAAACGCTGTAAAGCTATATGCTTTTTAGGATTTGAATGTTTTTTTAGAAATGCAAAATGTTTTCGCTTTTGTTTTAACGAGAATATTTAGACAAATATAATTTTGAGGTTTATGGAATGATTTTTGTTGCTCACAGTACTTTTTTAATCATTTCTTCATTCAGTGGCGTTCAATTTACAACAACATGATCTGTCAATTTGACATTTGCACTTAAAGGAAGGTTCTAATGTGTTCTAATTTTACTTAAAATAATGCAGATTTTGTCTGTTATGCTAGAACCAAAAATTAAGTGTAAACATTTCATAATTGGAGTATTCATACCAGTGGCATATATAAGAAGGGGGGCCTAACTAAATAGCATAAAATACTGCCTCATGGGGTCTCGGACCCCCCCCCCCCCCCCGAACCGAACCGAACCCCCCCCCCCCCCCCCCCCAAAAAACTGTCTCGAGCCCACCCCGAAACCTTTTTCTAGTTACGCCCCTGATGAAAATGACATGTTTGTTTAAAGAGTTTAATTATATTGTTAATTAATTAAATTACTTAATTATTGAAATCTAATACTAGCATCCAGTACCACATAAAAGTTGTTACTAATGTAGTTGTGATGGCTGAAATAGCCCATCATATATATATATTTATCGGTTTCACAACGTTCTACGTCGTCCGATACCCAATCTCCACTCGTTTCTGTTTGCCCATAATTCATCATCTAGGCCTCTTATTCTTATTTCACTGTCTATTCCTTCTCTCCAGCTTCTCCTCGGCCTTCCTCGTTTTCTTCGGCCAGTTGGTTTTCATTGTAATATTTGTTTAGGTAGTCTTCATCATCCATTCTTTCTACATGTCCGTACCACACCAGTTGTTTTGTTCTTATATCCTCCTTTAAAGTACTTTCACCCACTGTCATAATTTCTCTTAGTTTTTGATTTGTAACTCTTTCTCTTTTTGATTTCCCTGCTGCTCTTCTCCAGTAGTCCATCTCCGTAACGGAAAGCATTTTTTCTGTTCTATCTTTGATTGGCCATACTTCTGAGCCGTATGTAATAATACTTTTTACAATGGTGTTATATATAAGCTTTTTGTTATGTTTTGGTATACTTTGGTCCCAAATTATTCCATTTAATAAAGTTATTGCTTTCCTTCCTTGTACGCTTCTATCTTTTATAGCTTTGTCTAGTGTTCCGTCAGCTGTAATTTTTAGACCTAAGTCTTTTTACTCATCACAGGGCTGAATTCGCTGCCCAGTATTTAAGATTAGATCCTGTTTCGTTCCACCGATACACATATACTCTGTCTTATTGATATTAACCTCTAGTCCCCACTTATTGTACTCTTCTATTTGTTTTCGTGTCATATATTCGAGGTCGTCATAATCCTGAGCCACCACTCATCATCATCGGCGACACATAAAGTATACAAGGTGGTTTCATCCAACGGAATTCCCATGTTTTGCATTTTCTTTTCCAGACTTTAAGGACTTGCTCCAAATATATCTTGAAGAGCGTAGGCCAGATACAGCAACCTTGTTTAAGACCTTTATTTATTTGAAAGCCTTTGGTTAGTTTTGCTTTTATTTTAACTTTTGCCTTACTATTGCGGTATAACTCTTTCATGGCCTTAATTAGTTGTACGCTTATGTTTGTCTTTTCCAACGCTTTCCAAAGTAGATTTAGTGGTTATCATATGCCTTCTGCAAATCTACGTAAAGCAGATGCAGCTCTTGTCCGTATGCCATTTTCTTTTCAATAACTTGGGTTATACAAAAGAGATGATCTGAAGTCGATCTACCCGCCCTGAAACCAGCTTGTTCTTCTGCCTCCATGTCTTTATATTCGCTCTCCACTTTATTTCTTATTATTTTACCGTATATTCTGCTTAGCGTACTAGTCACAGATATACCTCTATAATTATCACATATATCTTTCCTTCCTTTTTTGTGTATTGAGGATATGTATGACGTTTTCCACTCAGTTGGGACTACAGTTCCATTTAAATATTTTCGGAAAAGATTCCGTAATCTCCAAAGCAGTTCTTCAGTGCCATATTTAATAAGTTCAGCTAGGGTATTTCCGGGTCCGGCAGACTTACCGTTTTTTAAGGTTGTGCACACGTTTTTGACCTCAGAGATTGTGAGGGGTACTGGAAATACCATCGTTCTAATAATATTGTCTCTTTCGTCTTCCTTAAATTCTGCTCTATCTTCAGTTAAAAGCTTTTTAAAATGCTACTTTTTTTATCGATCTTATAGTTTTCCAGCTTTCGGTACTTCTCCTACCTCCTAAGTAAGAATCTATTTTCTGGCCCATCATGTACCTACCAAATAAAACCAGTTACAGCGTCACCCCCAGTATATTAAGTTATTATTTAAGTTAGATGCCTGTATCTATAATAACCCAGAAACAATTTATGCGCCATTAACTAGCAGTCTGTTAATATGGAACTTGTGCCATTGGTATCAAGTATATTACACAGAAGATAGAAAAGATAAATACTTGTTTTGATTTAAGAAAATTGATCTCTTTTTTGTTAAAATTCTTATTGTATTTCATGTCAATAAAATATAGCTTTCTGATTGAGGAAATAATGGTTTTTATTCAAGGAAGGAAAATTCTTGCTTGAAAAAGTTTTAGTTTCGGTGATTCTTTGTTTAATTTAAAGAATGTGGTCAGGTTAATCAATATATTCAATAACACTCGAATACTTAATTTGCAAAACCGTTTTTTGTTTCAAAATACTCTTTCCAAAACTCGATATCAAGAAAAATAAAATAATGTTGGAAAGCAGACGATGGCGTTGCTTTGAGAGAAGATAATATTAGCCAGAGAATACGTTTTGTAGATTATATTTTTTTTTCGTGTAGAGCTCACCTGCCAATGTCAAACTGACAGATCATATTTTTAAACTTTTATTGTACTTTTAATGTCGCCAAAAAATCGACGTTAAAAAAAGTTAGAATTTCAAACATTTATCTTAGTAAATTGCACGCCACTGAATGAATAAATGATTACAAAAGTACTGTGTGCAACAAAAATCATCCCATAAACTTCAAAATTATATTTGTTTAAATATTCTCGTTAAAACAAAAGCGAAAATATTTTGCATTTCTAAAAAAAACATTAAAATCCTAGAAAGCATAGAGCTTTACAGCGTTTTGTGAAAAACTTGAACAACCCATTTTTAACATACATACATAATCTGGTTTCTTTGGGAGTTTTTTAAATGATAGGAAAAAACAAAAAAAAATCCACCGTTTGTTTTTTTTTTATAGTTTATTCTGTATAGCATCGTTTTTTGATTAAATATTTTTTAATAATTTTTATGTTCGGAGCGCCACTGAATGTAACGAAGTGTAAATAAGTCCCATTTTTTAGTTTGGATATTAAGCTACACTTGTGACCTAACGTTTGACATATAAAAAACCATAATATCATTTTTCGGAAAAGGTAGAAATGACTGGAAATATTTTTTTGTGAAAAATGCACAAAAGCTAAAAACTGAAACTTTGAACCCCTGTATCTTAGAAACCATAGGTCGGAGGACGATGGGGCAATGATAGCTTTTTATCAGGGCATCAAGATCTACAACATACTTTAATTTAAACGAAATCCAACCAAAAGCCACCGCCCATAAGCTCCGGGCGGGATCCTTTAATTTTCAATCATTTTTTTTTCCGGATAATAAATTAATTTTCTTGGCTTATTCACTTTGCTTTAACACAAGTATCAAGTAACACAGTTTTGGGAGAGGAAAGGGAATCGGCAACTGATTTTAAAGGGAAAGAACAAAGACTGTTGCATAACATAACTCGATTAAGATTTTTCTAGGGTAAGTTTATTTTAACTTTTTTTTATTAAGAATCGCTAGTATGAGCTGCAACCCTACTTAAAAAAATATATTTTTTTTGAAATTATTTTTTTTAAAATTTTTTTTTACTATTTTTTTTAAGAAAGGAAACTTAATTTTCTTGTTCAAAAAATTTTTTTTGGAGCGTAGTGGTACCGTGCCCCGCATTTGTTTACCGGTTTAATTAAAGATTTTTGTTACTGAATTAAAGGAAAAATTCTTGCTAATAATTTCATTTCGAACCCTCGCGTTTCAATAATAACAACATCATTTGTTTAAAAAAAAAATTACTCCCTACTCCAAAATACCTATTAGTGTAGATTAATATTTTGAAAATTTTAGTGAGCCACTAATAAAAATTTTTTAAATCGTTGGGCTACTTCCACCAGAATTTTTTTTTTGGACACCTTTCGTTCCGATCCTAGGGTCTTTGATACCGTAATTTTATGGTCTGACGGTTTCGTCTTATTGTGACCGATTGATGTTAATATAATCTGGCTGTAAGGCCACGTGACCTTTTGGGTCCGAAGAGGATTGTTCTGATTATATTTTAACATCATTGGCAAACTGACTGTTTACTGACTGATAGGCTTTGACCATGGTTTGCATCAATTTAGTTTCAATTTTGAGAATTTGATTTTAACGATTATTAGAGAGTTGCAGTCCTACCAAGACGTTATTGGTGTAAATTCTTTTTGAATACCATCGGTAAAATTTTTTTAAATATTTATTTACACACAACATCCTTACTAATCTATTCAACGCAATTAGCGGTTTTTTTTATTGAGCATACTTTACGATTTCTATAACATAAACATCTATTCTGATGTTTATTGCGTTCACTTATATATTAAGGGATGATGTTCTCTCGAGTAATACAAGATCCGCGTTATCTCAGAATAGGTAAGCAGGTTAAACCGGATTTTGATTTATTCTTTTTAGAAAGCTGTTCTGCAATAGCAGGAGTATACCCTAGCGTTAACTGTGTACAACAGCTTTGGGATTTTTGTTATAGGTAGTTTGTTGTACGTTCCATTTAGGGATAAATTTACCTATTCGGTTGCTTGAGGATTAAACAAGCATAACTTAACTTTAATTTTAATCCAGCTCAACTAGGATAAGCGCAATTATTTTTTTTAGTTTTACTCACGCAGGAGTGGAACATAAGACCTAAACACCTGCCAAAGCTCTTGTCTCTCTTTTATTTTTTTAAGACTTTTTATGGCTACTTGTTCATTCTAATTTAGGATTTAAGTAGTTATTTATCTCTGCAAGGTTGGACGTCATGGTTGGTTGTACAATGTACAAATACGTAATTTTTTTTAGCAAATAAATTTTATTTTCTTACTGCTCCGGTGTTCTTCGGTTTTGTTCGCGCCGCGTATTTAAGTTTTATATTTTCTACAGTTGTGAGAAAATTTATGGTGACTTTCACTACTGAATTTAAAGTGAAGAATTTAAAGTGAACTTTGTGTTTTTTATTGCGTGGTTTTGTGATTATAATTGGGAGGTATAATTAAGAGTTTTAAAGTTTAAAGTTTTAATATAAAAGACACCATGGCTATTTCTTTGAGTCGATTGTCTGACATAATATACTTGGTCAAGGACAAATTAATCTATAAATTAACATGGAGAGGCATAGCCATTGGATCGGTGGAAGAGATGAAACAACAACTTATGCTGATTAAGCAATGGGAAAAGACTGATGGAAGTATGAGATACCCTCCGTATCCCTTTAAATTTGGCCAGGATGCTTTTAGCTGCATGAAGAAGCTTGATAGTCTGGTACCACTGGTAGAGAAGTTCTCTGGTACGAGCAAAGGGGGAGAGTTTAGAAAAGTGACTGTAAAGTTGTTAGCCAGAATTAACAACATGAAAGTCAAACAAAAGGCATACTGGTTGTGGAAACCTTGAGTTTGATTGGGAGGTTGCAGAGCCAAGCGACAGATCTGCTAAGAGTTGGCGCTGTCTCAGATGATGATGAAGCATCTGAAAGCTAATCGACGAGTCGAAGCTTAGACTACTCGTCAAATGTTGGCAACACACCCAACCAGTCTCAACTCCCGCAACCACAGCACTCGAGCACACAGAGAACAGCTCAACAGCCTACGAACCAACCGTCGGTCATTGCTCCAGTGCAAATGCAAATGCTAACGAACCCAACTCAAACACCAATACAGGCACCACCCCCAATGCTGATTCAAAACGACGGTACAACAGCTTTTCATTATCAACAACCGTCTACCGTTCCTTTGAGTTTAGCTGCCCTCCAAAGTAGCATTGCACCGATTGCTCAGTCCCGACCTTTTGCATGTTCGTCGCCAGTACCAATGTCAAGTGATCCTGGTACTTCATATCACGTTGCACCTGTACCTCCGCATAAATGGAACTTAAAGTTTACAGGCGAGAGGGGTACGATCTACGTCACCGCATTTTTTGAGAGAGTGGACGAGTTAAGTCAGGCTAGAGAAGTTAGCAAAAAGGTTTTACTGAAGTCAGGCATTGACCTTTTTGAAAAATCAGCTTATACTTTTTACAAAGATGTTCGTAGAGAAGTCCATACATGGGAACAGCTGGAACAGAGGTTCATGGCAGAATATCTTCCTTCTTCATATGGCGAGAAGGTGTTGAAGAAAATTCAAAAGCGAAAGAAGGCTCTGGAGGGTCTATAGGGACCTATATTGCTGTCATGAACACATATTTCCAAAGACTTGGCTGTCCTGTTTCTGAAGAGGCGAAACCATCGTCTTTAGAAATATCGCGGACATCTATAAAAATGGGTTGATTGCTACTGAGGTCAATATTCTATCACATTTAAAAGATTTCTGTCGTAGAATAGACCAAAGATATGGTTTAGAGGAAGAGAATTTCAGTCCTAGGAGAAACCAATTTATTGAACCTGACTTGGCCTACGTTGACGTAGAGAGCGACAATGACGATTTTCCAACAGGGGTCGATACAATTCAGATATCAAGTACCAGGACATCTAACCAACAGAAGTAAAATCATCCTGCTAATAGATTCGACAGAGATAGGCAACAGCCAGCAAGCAGTTTCTCTGCTAGAGCTGATAGAGAAAGACAACAACCAGCTAGTGGTCAGTCTAGTGTAAATGTCAGGGATAGACAACCACCACAAGGTGCTAGGTCTGGTAGGGCGAATAGGGATGTTGTTTGCTATAGATGCAATCAAAAAGGGCACATGGCGATCGGGTGTGCCGTACCTAGAGGTAAGCGGTGCTATTCCTGTGGTCAACCAAGGCATCGAAGAAATAACATATAAAGAACCTTCGCCAAATCGCTCAATCGCGAGCCCAGTTAAACTTTGCCAGAAGAAGAGGGCTCTGCGAACGCTTCCTTGCGAGTTTGAATTCACAATGAGAACTCGGCTTTCGCGCCGTGTTTCTTCAGTGGCGGAGGCATGCAAGGCTCCTGTTCAAATACACTATTAAGGTGACCATGTTTTAAACGATTTTTATTAACTTCACAGAGCCTGGCGATGTCTATCATTAAATCTAGCGATTTATTTTTGACACACTTCCCGTGAACCGATTTTAATGAAATTTAGCAAAGTGGTGTAGTTCCGATGGCGATACAATACTATGAAAACAGATGGGTGGTAGAAGGTGGTTAAGGGGTGTAAAAGGGATAAATCCATAACTTTGAAACCAAATCAGATATAACCATGCGGTTTTCAGATGATTTGGTGTAATGAAAATACAATTTTATTTAAAAATATCGGAAATACGTAGGGGTAGGTGAGGGGTGTAAGTGTAAACAGATACAAACATGCGGTTTTCAGATGTATGATTTGATCGGGTGACAATACAATTTTATGAACAAAAATCGGAAGTAGGAGGTGGTAAAGGGTAAGGGCCGTAAAGGGGGTAAATTTAGAACTTTGTAAAAATACAAATAGAAACATGCCGTTTTCAGATTTATGATTTGTTCTGGTGACAATATAATTTTATGACAAAAAAACGGCGGTAGGGGGACGTCAGGACTGTAAAGAGGGTAAATTCATAACTAGTAATAAAAACAGAAACGAATATGCGATTTTCAGATTTATGATTTGATCTAGTGACAATCCAATTTTATGAAAATAAAAACGGAATTAAGGGGTTGGTGAGAAGTGTAAAATAGGTAAATTCTGACCTTTGATATTTAAATAAATACGAACATGCGGTTTTCAGATTTATGTTTTGTTCTGCTGACAATACTATTTTATGAAAAAAACGGAGGTATCGCATGATAAACTAAGGATTGAGGAATGGGATTGTATAAAATTGACAGAAAAAAAAACCTTGTAATCATGAGGCACTACTAGAAATGGAAAGGCTGTGAAAGCCATAATTATATATCTTGCATACTTCTGTTTTTTTCATTAAAATTTTTTTTAAAAATAATATAAATCTATATTTTTAGTTAAACGAGTTTTTTTGAAAATTGTACTTAAAAGTAAAAAATACCTTAGAAGATATTTTTAATTTCAATACAAAGTCGGGGTTAGTTATTAAAGATATTGACACCCATCAATTCTACGTTCGGGATAAAAATGTGGCGCGTATAGATCTCAATTTGATCTTTAATAATCGTGCCACGATTTTAAAAATATCTAATGTACCAGTAACGCTATTGGTACATCTAGACAGTAGTAATCTAGCAAATTATTTTTAATTTTTTTGTGAAATTTTATAATAAAATCGTTTAACTAAAAAAAATTTATATATTTATTTTATTGCAAAAAATCATGGCAGTTTACTAAATCTCACCATATTAATTTTAGACCGATCAAAATAAAGGTTTTTACTCGGAGGAGGTTTTCAGAGAAAAGATAAAATAAAAACTGTCATGCAGTACATATTAATTACCACAATAAACCTACTTCCTTAAACTCTAACATACCTACTTATATAGCGTGCGTCTCACATAAAAGTAACTACAGGGGGTCTTGTTAACTAGGAGAAAATTAGCGTCATTTCAAGGCCAGTGAAATGCTCTGTTAAAACTAAAAATATCTACAAATGTTTTCAAAATATCGAGCAAAAACTAAAAATTATTTTTCTTATCAATTATTGATTTCCAACTGCGGTGGCAAAAATATTCAAAACTAACCAAAATGTTAACAATTGATACCATTTTTACCGAAGATTTTAAATTGTTTTTATAATTTTCTCTTGCGGCTACACCATTTCTTTGCAATTTTTTTCTATAAGGGCGAAACAATTAACTCTCAACACTTAATAGATCCATCAGATCTTGGACCCCCGTTAGAATAAGCTTTCGAGCTACCCACGAAAAAATACGAGAGAAACGAGACCATTTTTACCCGTGTAGCTACGAAAACTTGTTGGGTGTATATAAAGTTGAACGTATATTGCTAAGCTTCTTTATTTTTCGCATTATTCTTTTGTAAAATGGCCCGGCTGGTTGTCTTGTCCGAGGGCTTCATCGGTGCTAACTTTTGGACTTTAAAAGGCATTAAAACATCTAATAAATGCCCAGGCGATGCCCTCGAAGTCCACTAACTTTGGTGAAAAACATTTGTAAGAACCCAAAAAAAGCTCCAGTCATTAAAAAAAAATTTTGACGACCTACCCAGCAATGGATCGGAAAAGCCCAGGCAATTCCCGCAAGGTCCGGTAAATGCCCAGACAAGGCCCCCGGAAGTGCCCCTATATGTACGCCAAATTATAAGACGACGTTGCGTCGCGTCTTCAACAAGATAGATGCTATACTGGGCTGACAACGAAGTAGCCCGAATAATCACCCTAACTTTCTCAAGACAATAATTGAGCTTTTTCCCTCTAGCATCTATGTATGCTAATTGCCTCAAAATGTCGACCCAAACATGTTCATATTGGAACTGTTTAAACCATGTGGTTAAAAACAGAGAACTTTCATTTTTTAAATTCCCTATAAAAGACAAAAGTAGGTGTGATCAGTGGAAGCAAAACTGTGGAAATTCAGTCATTTTAATTAAAGAAAATGATAAATTGAAACATTTAGTAATTTGCGAAGAACATTTTTCAAAAAAAGTTATTTTAGTGAGTGAACGACGAAAGCAGCTAAGTCAGACAGCAATACCGCTTTGTTGGAATGGTAAGAATAATGCAAAATTATTTTGTTTTATTTTTAATAGTATGTCTATATCTTAAATAACTTAACGCTAAAGAGGGAGTTTGCCTACCGTTACACTTTTATCCTCTTTTAATGTGTTTTTTCTTGAAACTTTGTTACGCGGGGTGCAGGGGGCCAAAATCCTGAATTTTTTCGTTACGTTATTTAGAAATGCATCACGGTTTAATTTTATTATACAGTTTTATAAAGGTTTTTTACTATTTAAATTAAAAAGTAGGAAAAAAAATATTTTTAATATTATCTATTTCCAGGTTCTTGGGAGAGGTGGGACGGTATAGGTCATCAGCCCACAGCATAAGCATTGAATATTTTGAATAATCATGTAACAAAATTAAAATTATAAATTATTATTTTATTATATACCTACCGGGTAGGTTAAAAAAGGTAGACCATATGTTTTGCGTTATAACTTTAGAACAATATCAACATTATTTTTTGAAAATTTAGTAAAGCTCCGTCACGCAAAACGAGGCATGAAGTTTTTGAAGTCGGTTTGGAAGGTCTTGATTTTTTTCAACCATTGTTTTACAGATTATATAGGTCCATATGCAGTATGGTAAATATTTATCTAACCAAAAATGTTATCTCACTTTAATATCTTTATAGGACAAGAAGCAGAGCGTGAACCGTCAACTACAAAGGGGCCTACAGACACGCGATCATTTCTTGAGATTAGTACGCGCGAACTAATCTCTTCATACATGTACGTTTGGTGGAATTGCGTACACACACGAAGACAAAATTAAACGTTCTAAACATAAACACGATATTATCAATGCGTTTTGCCTAGACACCGAGAGATTTGCTCGCGTACATCGTGCGCGCGAACAAATCTTCGAGAGATATTTTAGGTGGATATTGTCTATACACGAAGAGATTAGTATGCGCAAACTTGTACGCGCGTACTAATCTCTAGAAATGTTCGCGTGTCTGTAGGCCTCTCAAAAGGTGAACATTTTTTAGGTAAGACTCCACCATTAAATAAATAAGCAGAGAAAGGGTATTAAAATAGAAATACAGTGGTGGCCAAAATAATAAGAATGCCCTAAAACTGTATAAAGATCTGATCCTGCTCTAACTATAAAAAAAAAGTAGAGGTATATTTAAACATTCAATCTATTTCTCATTTCACAAGCTAGGGCGATTTTTCGCTCCAAATGTTGTAGTGTCTTTCTGCCACGTTAAAAAAAAAGATAGTGTAGTTTTAGGCGACCAGTACTATTCGAAAGAGGGGTAAAATATTTCTATATGTGTTTTTTTTTCATGGGGTTAGTTAGATAACTCTATAAAGCATTGGAAATTGTCACAGAAATATTATCTTCTACTTTTGTCTTAAGATAATTCAGTCGTAAAAAAAATCACTGTATTCTATTAATTTTTTAAGATTTAACTAAAAAAACTATCAAAGTTAACAAAGTATATAACTTAAAACGTATACCTAGCTTATTTGCATAAAAGTTAAATATTACTTACTTACATTTTCATAAACCCTGTTTTCCTATTTATTAGTTAAAAAAATAACGTTTTTAATTTGAAAAAAGGCGTAAACGCCAAATTCTAAAATACCTTCGAATAAAAAAAACCTTTAAAAATTTTTATATACCGGGTGGGCCAACAAAAACCGGACATTTTTTTTCATTATAACTTTTGAACTGTAGAATTGATTTTAATGGGACAAACTGCACTTCGCAGAGAATTAATCAGACTTGATTAAATATATTTTTTGCCGGCATCTCAAAATCCAAGATGGGAGACCAAATTTAAATGTACCCTTCAAAGATGCTCGTTTATTCTTTTGTTCCAAACATATTTTAATTATTTTTTTAAATTAGTAAGAAAACTACATTCTTGCCACGCACAACAAGGTACGAATCAGCAAAATCAGTTCAGTGGTTTAAAAAAAATATTTTTGTTTCAACCATTGTTTTGCATATTATACGATTGCCTTGCCAATCAAGTCTGTATTTATTTCCTTATAAATTCATTACTACTAAACCGTAGTGTTTTTCCATAGATTAAAAAAAACTAAAACATTGTCAGAAAACAAGAATAAACACGCCATCTTAAAGAATCAAGTATGATTCTGTCCGCCATCTTAAATTTAAGAATGGCTGTCAATTTTGATCATATAGTCTTTAAAAGGCAATCAATTTTGACCAGAATGTTATTTATTTCATTAAAATCGGTTCAGTATTAATGAATTTATAAGGAAATAAATGCAGACATGATTAGCAATCGTATAATATTTAAAACAATGGTTGAAACAAAAATATATTTTTTTGGAACCACCGAACCGATTTTGTTAATTCGTACCTTGTTGTGCGTGGCAAGAATGCAGTTGTTTTATAGATTTAAAAAAATAATTAAAACGTGTTCGCAACACAAGAATAAACGAGAATCTTTGAAGGGTACACTTTAATTTCATCCGCCATCTTGCATTTTGAGATGGCGGACAAAAACATATATTTATTTAAATCTCTGATTAATTCTCTGGCAAGTGCAGTTTGTCCCATTAAAATCGATGGTACAATTCAAATGTTATAATGAAAAAAAAAATCCGTTTTTTTTGGCCCACCCAGTAGTTTAAAAAAACAAGTTCTAGACCTAGAATGTTTGTTGCAAATATCGCTCGTATCGTCTATTTCAATAAGGGCGTAAAACGTTTTTAGCTCCTTTAAAATTTAGGAAATAGCCTTAACGCCTTTCTTTCTTAAAACCGTGGATATAAATTTTTTAGTAAATTTAGTAAATTTTTGTCTCCCAGCAAATATTAACGTAACCATATAAAATATGCAAAATTTCTCAAATTTTCATAAAAATCCAAAAAATGGTTATAAAACTATAACCTTTTAAAAATTTAAATTTTACTTTTTCTGTTAATTTGCATTGGGTTTATTTTCACGGATCACCCAAATATTATAAAACAGAGAATTAAATCGACCTGGGTAGGTAGGTATTTATTAATCAGTCTACCTACTTCAAATATTACGCGTTTCGCTTGACCTTCGACCGGCCGCATTCGCGTTGACGACAGCCGACGTTAACACCCGATGACACCCGAATCAATTTTTGTTTTGCACGCGCGCCTATGGTCTTTCGTGGAAGACTCGATCGGCGCGGCTTACCTACTTCTTTATAAATTAAATTTGAATAAGATATGTGTACGATATTCACGTTATAACAAGGGCTCGAGATTTTCTACATGCGTTGTCCTTCTTGTCCAGTTATTTCTTCGAGAACCAGGGGTAATAGTCAGAGAATGTCGTAATTGTAATCGTCAGGGAAACGGTCCCAGGCGCTCGTATGCGGTCGACCTTCGAGCCAGCCTGAACAAGCATCCACCGATAGGCTAACGTACGTCTTAGATTATGTGATAAGTCAGTATTTGGAAGTGGATGAACTCGGAAATAAGTTACTAGGTTTCTTGGATTCCAGGGCTTCACGTACCTTTTTAGGGAATCATGGTTGGTCAATCATCGAGAGGTTTGGTTTTTCACTTGATACCATGAAGAAGACGAGTTGTATTGTGGCAAATGGTCAAAGCACGGTTAGTATTAGGACAGTACAGCTTCCTATGCGAGTTCAGGATAAATTTAGGTTAATAGAGGTCGTCGTCGTTCCTGAGTTGCCGCACATTTTTGGGATTAAATTTTTGGATTTCGATGGGGATAGTACCGAACTTAAGTACTAATGGTGGCACTTTGCCGATAATAAAGATGTGATTTGTTATTTAGAAACATCAGACCAACAAACTACTCTTACGCCTTATGAATCAGAACGACTAGAGGAATTGGTCGATAAATATAAGACTATTATGGGTGACTCACTAGGATGTACAGACAGGGTAGAGCATAAGATTACAACAGCAGCACCGATAAGACAACGTTCATATAAGGTCTTACCGGTCATTCAAAAACTTATTGATGACGAAATAGATGAAATGCTAAAACTAGATGTAATAGAACAGAGTAGTAGTTCATGGGCTTCACCAGTGGTAATGGTACAAAAGAAAAACACAAAAAATATCGTTTCTGCGAACCGCAAATTAAACTCAGTGACGGCGCGTGATAGTTATCCTTTACCACTCGTATCCGAGACCCTTGACAAGTTGAAAGATGCTAAGTACTTGTCAACTTTAGATATCAAAATCGCTTATTGGCAAGTACCAATGGAAGAATCATCAAGGCCACTAACAGCATTCATCTGTCGACGAGTTCTATTCCAATTTAAACAGTTACCGTTTGGACTTCATAATGCACCTGCAACTTGGCAGAGACTCATAGATATCATCATAGGCAACGATTTAAACCCATACGTGTACGTATTAGCTTGACGACCTTGTAATCGGCACACAGAGTTTTTCTGAACATCTTAGAATTCTCGAGGATGTCCTACGAAGATTGCAGAATGCGAAGATAACGGTAAGTTGGGAGAAATGCCAACTGTGTAGGCCAGAAATGACTTATTTAGGATTCGTAGTGGACCGTCGGGGCATCCGAGTCGACCCCAATAAAATTAAAGCTATGTTAGAGCTCCAGAGGCCAAGAACTGTCAGAGAAGTTCGTAGAGTTGTAGGTACAATATCCTGGTATAGACGTTTCATAGAGAATTTTTCAGCGATAATAGCTCCAATTACAGCTCTAACTAAGAAGAATCAAAAGTTCGATTGGACTAGAGACTGCGAGAAAGCATTTATTAAGATTAAGGAACTTTTAGTGACTGCACCGATTCTGACATGTCCAGATTATACCAAAGAATTTATCATTCAAACAGACGCATCAGGATATAAATATGTTTAACGCAACCTTATCCTGAGGGAGACAAAGTCATATTTGAGTCGATCTTTGACTAAGCAAGAACGTGTTTACACGACCAACGAGCGAGAATGTTTGGCATTGGTTTGGGCGATAGAGAAGCTCCGGCCAAATATTGAAGGGAGCTCATTTAAAGTCATAACAGATCATTTCAGCTTAAAATGGCTTCATAACTTGAAAGAGCCCAATGGACGACTTGCTCGTTGGTCTGTAAAACTGCAGCAATATGACTTTGAAGTGATCCATCGAAAAGGGAAAGATTTAGTTGTCCAGGACATGTTGTCTCGTGCAGTACCCATGATTGATACAATATCGCAGCCCAGAGACGCTTCAACAGCAACTAAAGATCGATGGTACGAAAAGATGGTAAAGAGGGTCATAGAATCACCGTTAAAATTTATGAACACTGATAATAAGTTATAAATATGTCAAACAAGAATACCATCAACTACGCAAAGATCATAGGCGTAGAATTATGGGAGAAGCTCACGATCCTCCTATCGCAGGACATATGGGTGTGTATAAAACCTTCCACAGACTGGCAGAAAAATATTACTGGCCAAAAATGCGCCAGGACGTGGCAACTTTTGTAAAAAAATGCATTGTCTGTGCAGCTCATAAAGGTGATACACAAGGTGTATCTGATCAGATGATATCTCACCCAAAACCAACTCGTCCTTGGGAAATTATTCCAACGGATTTATGTGGACCTCTACCTCGTTCGACAAAGGGTAATTGCTGAATTCTCGTTGTTACGGACTATTTAAGTAAGTTTTCCTTAGTTTTTCCGATGCGAACAGCCCCTACTCAAGCTGTTGTCAAGCATCTTGAGGAGCAAGTATGTATGGTCTTCGGAGTACCCCATTTGCTACTTTGTGATAATGGTCCTCAGTGCAAAAGTAATGAGTTAAACGTTTTGCTGAGAGTTATCAGGTTAAAATTCAGTATAATCCGTATTATCACTCCAGAGCTAATCCAACAGAAAGGACGAATCGTACGTTGAAAACCATGTTATGTTGTTATGTGAAGGACAACCACAGGAAGTGGGACAAACAAATACATAAGCTTGCCTGTGCGATTCGTACTGCAATCCATGAGACAACCAGTGTCTCCTTTCTTTGTTAATTTTGGTAGGAATATGTGTTTCTCAGGAAAAGATTACTCCAACCCAGTTTTGTTATCTGAAGAGAATGGTGTACAATCTGCAGCTGAAAGTAAGAACGAAGGTTTTCGGAAGCTCTATGCTGATGTTAAGAGGAGGTTAGAGGTGGCAGGAGAGAAAAACGTAGTTCAGTATAACTTGCGTACAAGGGTCAGCGTGTTTGGAAGAAGAATTATGTGTTGTCAGATGCTGCGAAGTTTTTCTCGAAGAAATTAGCACCGAAATTCGTTGGTCCTTATGTGATTAGAAATAAAATATCTAATTGGATATTTGAGCTTCAGTAGCCATCGGGTAAAGTACTACCAGGGAGTTGGCATGCCAAAGACCTTAAGTCGGCAGCGGACCTCTCCGCTTAACCTTTTAGGTTAATCGTCTTGAAGTTGGGGGGGGGATTATTTAACGTATCATTTTTACGCTTAAGGCACACGTTACATATTTGTTTTATTTCTATAAATAACCAAAACTATTCGACTCGTTTTTCTATACAACACATTAAGGGCATTTTATAGAGCTGGGTTTTGAGGTTATATATTGTCCAAAAAGTTACCTTATAGAGAAGGCACTCCTCCCTAGTACTGTAAGGGCGGTGCAGCATTATTTAGGCATTGCAATTGGAATTTGAGAATACAGGTTCGGGAAAAATCACATAAAAACATCTTTGAAATTGGGTATTTTTGTCTATTTACGTTTTGAACTAAATAATCAGCTGTTTTGCTAGCTACCGTGTACGTTCGATAAATAAACGAAATGAGAAAAACATTCTAATCAAATCTAGCCGGTATTGCCACATTCGTAGTAAAGTCTTTACAATGGTTTCAAGAACAGTATCGAAGGGATGTTCGTTTATTCATATTTTCGAGGATATTAGTACCATGGTTTCCCTTCCCGGATCTCTTCTTTTTCACGGATTAGCTAGTTTTGGTAGCACGAAAGCATATTTAGGTCCAAGGTTCGACCAGAAACAACTGAGCTCCGCCCACTTTGATATCTTTACTACTTTAATCAGAGGAGAAGATAAATTAAATACAAGTCATGCACTTTTGTAAATTGGGGATAACCGAGGAATAAAAACCAGGACTAAAAGAATAAACAAAATTGTATTTTGATACTATATAAATTAATATATAATCATAGTTAAATAAAGTTGATATCTAACTCAATTAGTCGGATTGAAGGGTTATGTAGGGCTAGCTAGTGCTGAGAAAACTTAACATCTGAGCATCCTCATGCCGAGTTCAAAACAACTTTGTTAATGTAAAAATATCTTACAAAAATGGTTTCAAAATGTATAAATCTTATAGAAATCATATATTAAGAACAAAGGAAAACTTTTGACTAAAAATATAACTAAAATGCAACTAAATTTTACACTTAGTATGGCTTTACTCTTATGGGAATTGGTTGAGTGTTCGAATATTCCTGGGTTTGATGCATGCTCTGATTTCCAGTAATTGATTTTGCAGTTGATGGTTTCAATACTAAACTTCTTATAGTCTAACCGGTTATTTTTCCCCTACTTTCTATGTTGGCAAGGGTCGGTTTTAAACGTTTGTTTTGATCTATGCACTTCGAAATCCTCGTTTGTGAATCCGTGAGGAAGCAGTTTTTGGTTTTCTGTAGAAATAGATCCGACAACACTGCAATGCGCAGCGGAGGAGTTTGGAATGTCTCCTTGATTGATGCTGCCCCCTACAGACTATTTACTAAATTACTACTGTGCTCGCTGATTGGTGGGTTTTTGGGAAAATGCGACGTTAGCAGGTTGGCCAACTTAAAGACGACAAAATTCAAGAAACTTCTAGTTTTTATAAATAAGGTTGTATTTTTATTTGAATTTTACCGGGAACTTTCTGTTGGCACTGTTACCCCACCCATTTAAGATAAGACTTCCTGCTTGTACATTTTGGAACACACCTTGTGTTCCTTCCCTTTTTGAAGAAATTGGCTGGGCTGCTGGCCGCTTTTTGGTTCGCCTTTTTTTTTGTTTGGTTATTGGCATTGCAGAATTGCAGAATTATACCAAAAACGGTAAATTGTGGGACCGTGTGCAGTTTTGAGTATTTTGCGTAGGTCTCAGATCGTCTGGATTGAGGGACTCAAGGCGGTCCACGCCATATTTCAAAGAACGAGAAAAGAATTGGTAAGTTCGATTTTTTTTATTTGGGGATTCTTCAAGATTATATTAAGTTCTGAGTGCCTCCCAAATTGTAACTATTTTTCGTGGTTTAATGTAATTTTTTACAAAAGACGTGTGGAATTTTTTGGAGTTTTTATATATTAAAAAAAAAACACGTTTTGTGATAAAAACTATATATTGTTTTTTTCCTTTGTCGACAGTGCTGTCCATTCCAACATCAACTGGACGTTTGTGCTGGTGGAACAAGGTTCGAGCCAGCTGTAGCACTGGTAAGCCTGGGAAAGGTATGTAGGGTTATTTTAGTTAATCTGTTGACATCTGTTTTATTTTATTGAGTCGTCATGGGGTTCTTGATTGAGGTTACTCTGGGTTGGGGAACCTCGTGCAAAACCGACGAATTTCAGGCAACTGAAATATTTGCGTGATGTACTAAGCGAGCACTAGTGAAGGCACAGGCAGGACGAGGACCCAAAGGAGCAGGAAAATGTCTGGGAACAACACCAGGTTTACAAAATATTACCTCAATAACTACTAAATAAAAACAGGACCAAGGTAGGAGCAAGCCTTTAGATATAATTTTTTTCAGATAATCTTTTTATTGTTAAATATAATTTTGCAAATCTTGTAAACGCAGGAACTGACGTCCTAACCACGATTTTGCGGCATATTTAAGTTAAATTTTTACTGTGGAATTGAAAGTGCCTTGCTATTTGAATCCAACTTGGTTTCATTTTTATTTTTTTTTATCTATGATCATTTTCATTTTTCATCTTTGGACATAAAATAAACACGATGAACTAAAATTTTTGCATTATTTGTACAGCCCAATGAACCAACTTTGCAGAGACAAAAGATAAATAGAGTGACTCAAAATAAGGTTATATTTTTTTCCGGTTTTATAACATTGTTTTACCTCATGGGGTAGATCTCGGACTGGGTTGCTCTCTGTCTCATTCTATCCAACGTAGAATGATGACTGCAGATATTTGGTCCGGATCTCCTTTATGATGGAATGATTGTGGAAGTCTATTTATTTTTAACAACCTTTAAGTAGGTTATTGAGTCTCCCACTACTGACTCAAATGTAGGTACACTATGATCTGTAAATTGTTATCTATTCGTGTCGTTTTAACCAGCGAGTTGAAAATGGATAGGTCCATGACTTGGTCTATTTTTGACTCCGGGTTGAAGATTAATTTGGAATCTTTTGGAATTTTATTTTAGTTTATTTGAGCTGTATTTCAATTAAGATCCTTTTTGTAAGACATTGGCATTAAAACACATGTGGCGCTTAAATTTTTCTTATTTCTGAACCCCCCTTCACCACTGTATAAAGGTTACCGGGCATACCAATGTTTTACCTATCTGGAAAATACAGTTCTGCTTCCAGATATTTGTTTAATTACTCAGTAATTAATAGAGTGATTACATAAAATTAATAGCGTCGCGATTGTCGTCGACCTACGTGGTTTTTTAAGCGTCGCAGTGTGTGTGTGTGTGTGTGTGTGTGTGTGTGTGTGTGTGTGTCTGTCCGTAACCGATTATCATTAAATTTTCGCATAAGTATGCGGTTTTCGGAATAAAGTAGAACATATTTTTCTCAATCATTTGTGTAATATTTAAAAGCTTCATAGGAGCTCTCGTTTTTAACATATTTACAAAAATAAGGATATAGATATAGGATGGAGTTTACGGTGTGGGGAGTGTGCTAATGCGGCTAGGAATGTATCAAATCCTTCATGGATCCATTTATTTTGTTAACCTTATTACCTATTGATAAAGATATTTTTACATTAACAAAGTTGTATTGAACTCGGCATGTGGATGCTCAGATGTTAAGTTTTCTCAGCACTAGCTAGCCCTACATAACCCTTCAATCCGATTAATTGAGTTAGATATCAACTTTATTTAACTATGATTATATATTAATTTATATAGTATCAAAATACGATTTTGTTTATTCTTTTAGTCCTGGTTTTTATTCCTCGGTTATCCCCAATTTACAAAAGTGCATTACTTGTATTTAATTTATCTTCTCCTCTGATTAAAGTAGTAAAGATATCAAAGTGGGCGGAGCTCAGTTGTTTCTGGTCGAACCTTGGACCTAAATATGCTTTCGTGCTACCAAAACTAGCTAATCCGTGAAAAAGAAGAGATCCGGGAAGGGAAACCATTGTACTAATATCCTCGAAAATATGAATAAACGAACATCCCTTCGATACTGTTCTTGAAACCATTGTAAAGACTTTACTACGGATGTGGCAACGCCGCCAAGCCCACAGTTTATACCGGCTAGATTTGATTAGAATGTTTTTCTCATTTCGTTTATTTATCGAACGTACACGGTAGCTAGCAAAACATTTAGTTCAAAACGTAAATAGACAAAAATACCCAATTTCAAAGATGTTTTTATGTGATTTTTCCCGAACCTGTGATCTCAAATTCCAATTGCAATGCCTAAATAATGCCGCGCCGCCCTTACAGTACTAGGGAGGAGTGCCTTCTCTATAAGGTAACTTTTTGGACAATATATAACCTCAAAACCGAGCTCTATAAAATGCCCTTAATGTGTTGTATAGAAAAACGAGTCGAATAGTTTTGGTTATTTACAGAAATAAAACAAATATGTAACGTGTGCCTTAAGCGTAAAAATGATACGTTACATAATCCCCCCCCCCAACTTCAAGACGATTAACCTAAAAGGTTAATCGGAGAGGTCAGCTGCCGACTTAAGGTCTTTGGCATGCCAACTCTCTGGTAGTACTTTACCCGATGGCTCCTGAAGCTCAAATATCCAATTAGATATTTTATTTCTAATCACATAAGGACCAATGAATTTCGGTGCTAATTTCTTTCTTGTCATTTATACCTTACGGTAACTCTACCATAGACATACTGTATATATATATATATATGTGTGTGTACTGAGTGGGCCAAAAAAAACCGGACAATTTTTTTTCATTATAACTTTTGAACCATCTAATCGATTTTAATCGGACAAACTGCAGTTTGCAGAGAATAAATCAGAGTTTTAACTAAATATATTTTTTTTGTCCGCCATCTCAAAATCCAAGATGGCGGATGAAATTAAAATGTACCCTTCAAAGATGCTCGTTTATTTTTGTGTTGCGAACATGTTTAAATTAGTAGAAGAGCCACATTCTTGCCACGCACAACAAGGTAAGCATCAGCAAAATCGGTTCAGTGGTTTTAAAAAGATATATTTTCGTTTTAACCATTGTTTTGCATGTTATACGATTGCCTTGCCAATCATGTCTGCATTTATTTCCTTGTAAATTTATTACTACTAAACCGATTTTAATGAAATAAAAAACATCCTGGTGGGAATTTATTGCTTTTTAAAGATCATGATCAAAGTTTATCGTTATCTTAAAATTTAAGATGGTGGACCGAATCATACTTGATTCTTAAAAATGGCGTATTTATTTATATTTCCCGAAAATGTTTTAGTTTCTTTTTAGTTTATAGAAAAGCACTTTTTTTCCCTCACACAACAAGGAACAAATTAGTAAAATTGGTGTGATGGTTCTTAAAAAATCAATTTTTGTTTCAACCATTGCATTACAGATTGTTCGATGGTATTGCCAATCCTGTTTGCATTCATTTCCTTCTAAATTCGTTATTAATAAACCGATTTTAGTGAAACAAAAAGATCATGGTGAGAATTGATTGCTCTTTAAAAATTGTAATCAACATTTCGCGCCATCTTAGAATTTAAGATGTCGGACAGAATCATACTGGATGCAATGCAATCGTATAATTTGTAAAACAAAATCAGATTTTGTAAGAACCCCTTCACCGATTTTGGTGCTTTGTTCCTTGTTAAGCGAGGAAAAAGTAGTGCTTTTCTTTAAATTAAAAAAAAACTAAAACATTTTCGGAAAATAAGAATAAAGTTGCCTCTTTGAAGGGTCAGATTCTGACCGACATCTTAAGTTTTAAGATGGCGACAAATTTCGATTATAATCTTTAAAGAACGATCCATTGTCACCACGATTTTTTTTATTTCACTAAGATCGGTTTAGTAATAATGAGTTTATAAGAAAATTAATGCAAACATGGTTGGCAATGCAATCGTATATTCTGTAAAACAATGATTGAAACAAAAACAGATTTTTTGAGAACTACCACACCAATTTTACTAATTTGTACCTCGTTGTGCGGGGGAAAAGTAGTGCTTTTCACTAAATTAAAACAAAACCTAAAACATTTTCAGAAAATAAGAATAAACACGCCATTTTGATGAATCAATTATGATTCTGTCCACCATCTTAAATTTTAAGATGGCGATACATTTTGATCATGATCGTCAAAAGGCAATCAATTCTCACTAGGATGGTTTTTATTTCATTAAAATCGGTTCAGTAGTAATGAATTTATAAGGAAATAAATGCAGGCATGATTGGCAAGGCAATCGTATAATATTCAAAACAATGGTTGAAACAAAAGTATTTTTTTTAGAACCACTGAACCGATTTTGCGTGGCAAGAATGCAGCTTTTTTACTGATTTAAAAAAGTAATTAAAACATGTTCGCAACATAGCAATAACCGAGCACCTTTAAAGGGTACAGTTTAATTTCGTCCGCCATCTTGGATTTTAAGATATCGGACTAAACAATATACCGGGTGGGCCAAAAAAAACCGGACAATTTTTTTTTCATTATAACTTTTGAACTATGCAATTGATTTTAATGGGACAAACTGCACTTGATAGAGAATTAATCAGAGTTTTGACTAAATATTTTTTTTTCCGCCATATCAAAATCCAAGATGGCGGACGAAATTAAATTGTACCCTATAAAGATGCTCGTTTATTCTTGTGTTGCGAATATGTTTCAATTATTTTTTTAAACTAGTAAAAAAGCTGCATTTTTACCACGCACAACAAGGTTTAGTGGTTCTAAAAAAAATATATTTTTGTTTTGACCATTGTTTTGCATATTATACGATTGCCTTGCCAATCATGTCTGCATTTATTTCCTTATAAATTCATTACTACTAAACCGATTTTGATGAAATAAAAAACATCGTGGTAAGAATTGATTGCTCTTTAAAGAATGTTATCGAAATTTTCCGCTATCTTGGAATTTAAGATGGCGGACAGAATCATACTTGATTCTTCAAAATGGCGTGTTTATTCTTGTGTTCCAAAAACGTTTTAGTTTTTTTTTAATTTATAGAAAATTACTACATTTCCCTCACACAACGCCGTACAAATTAGTAAAATCGGTGTGGTGGTTCTCATGTTTTTATTTAAAAAAAACCCACTACTTTTCTCCCGCATAAAGAGATACAAATTAATAAAATCGGTGTAGTGGTTCTTACAAAATCGGATTTTGTTTTAACCATTGTTTTACAAATTATACGATTGCATTGTCATTTCTTTATAAATTCATTATTACTGAACCGATTTTAGTGAAATAAAAAACATCAATGAATGAATTTATACAGAACTGAATGCAGACAGGATTGGCAATGCAATCGTCTAATTATTTGTAAAACAATGGTTAAAACAAAATCAGATTTTATGAGAACCATGTCTTAATTGCCATGGGTCACTATTGCTATCTCGGTAACTATAACAACTACAAGATTATTCAAATTAGATAAAATTAGCAGTTTTTGGGCGATATTAAAAATCTGGTTTCACATTTTAAAAAAAGCTATTATATCTCGAGCTACGGGGGTTTTTCAAAAAATTGCTCAAATTTATTTTATTAAATACCTCAAAAAGTATAGTTTTTACAAAAATGTTTTATATAATTTAAACCTTAACGAGATAGCAATAGTGACCCATAGCAATTAAGACACTCTGTATATATAATATATAAGTTGTTTTTGAGATATATTATGTTTAAGCCAAAGTGGCAGATTTTTTAATATTTGGTTGATTGCATATGAATTGATCCATATTTATCTTATGATTTTAGCGACACACTGTAGAAAGATGGTTACCAATCCATGCAGCGTGCATTACTGGACACCCCGACGTGTTGGAATTGCTTTTCAATTTTTCATATCCACCTCACATACTAAAAAAATATAGGCAAGTAAATATTAAATAAAAATTTCTTGCTTTAGTTAAAAACCGCCTTAAAAAATATCTTTAAAATCCTTCTTTTAAAACTTCTTTGCCTTATAGTCGGAGAGGCCGTTAAGATTTTGGCAACTTATTTTCTTTGTCAGCAAACATCGATAAAACTGTTGCTTGATCAATTCTAAGCATCCGATGGGTTTAGACGCAAAATGCAAAAAAGTTATAAATTCGAGCAGCTTTTTTTCTTAGTAATGCATATATGTTTATCAGTGAAAACTACATTTAAGCTAAGTATAAAAAATAGTATAGGAAATATCTGTGGGAAAATTGTCAAAAAATTAGATATTTAATTTTTGACAATTGTGCCAGAGATATTTCCCATATTTAGAGATAAGCTTTCACTAATAAACATTATATTATGCATTATTAAGAAAAAAGTTCCTAGAATTCTTAACTTTTTTGCATTCTGCGGCTAAACCCATCGGAAAATTGGAAGGGTTCATATAAAAATTTTTTCTTATAATTGCTTACTGAACAATTCTATTTATGTTTGCTGACAAAAGAACAAAAATTTCATGGCCTTCCCTACTATTAGTTAACACCTAAAACTATCAAATATGAACTAAAATTTAAATAATGCAAATCCGAAATTTTGAGTTTGATTTAAAATTTACACAATATGTAAAAAATATCTGTACTTGTGTACAATGTCTGCTGCACGCAGGCAGCCATGTTGTGTTATAAAAGTTACTAAGCTAAGAAGTACATGCATTACAGGATTAATAGACAACCAGGCTGATCAAGGAAATACTTATCGAAAGTTGTGCAATCTTTTCAAAGTTTGAAAACTTTTAAAACATCAGCACAATATTTGGTTTTAAAACTTTGTTCTCTTTAAAAAGTAGAGAAGAAGCATGCTGTTTTGAAAGCTAGAGCAAAAAAAGGTAAAATCACTATAGCTAGTGTGGGATTAGTAGTTTCAAACCAACAAATGTTTGTAAGTGAGGTATTAACAAAAGAAAGCTATGTTTTATTTAAGGGCTAAAGGACTAAAAGATCTTGGTTACAAATATGTTTGGCACCGGGACGGCAGAATTCTTGCATCAAAAAACAACAATGATAACGAATTCATGTAAAAAATCAAACCATCATCCCTAGTGAACTGCATGGTTAAGTAACTTGATTTAATTTTTACCTTCCCAGCCCGCGTAGCAATGGCTAGAGAAGGTATTAGTGTCGACGAAAACATTTTTTTGAGATAACGTCGAAATGTGTTATTTATGTCTGTCTGTGTGTGTGTGTATGTATGTATGTATATTATTTCTGTCCGTAACACGATAGCTCCTAAATCGTTGAACCGATTTTAATGAAATTTTCAGGTAAAATAGTGTTCGACCCTCTTACAAGCTGATTAGATTTTGGTCAAAATCCATTAATGCTAATGACAGTTTTTTGACAATTCAAAAATTTTAAAAAAGTTAACTTTTTAATGGAGCGTCGTATTAATATGCGGTTCATCTTCGGAATATAGTAGACTATATTTTGCTCAATAATTTGTATTATAACCAAAAACATCGTATGGGCTTTAGTTTCTTAGATATTTACAAAAAACTGTTTTTAAGGCTTCACATAGGCTAACTAGGAAGGTATCAGATCCGTGATGGATCCATTTATTTTTTGTGCTTTTTTAATATATATATATATATTTATCGGTTTCACAACGTTCTACGTCTTCCGATACCCAATCTCCACTCGTTTCTGTTTGCCCATAATTCATCATCTAGGCCTCTTATTCTTATTTCACTGTCTATGCCTTCTCTCCAGCTTCTCCTTGGCCGTCCTCGTTTTCTTCGGCCAGTTGGTTTCCATTGTAGTATTTGTTTAGGTAGTCTTTCGTCATTCATTCTTTGTACATGTCCGTACCACACCAGTTGTTTTGTTCTTATATCATCCACTAAAGTACGTTCACCTACTGTCATAATTTCTCTTATTCTTTGATTTGTAACTCTTTCTCTTTTTGATTTCCCTGCTGCTCTTCTCCAATAGTCCATCTCCGTAGCGGAAAGCATTTTTTCTGTTCTATCCTTGATTGGCCATACTTCTGAGCCGTATGTAATAATACTTTTTATAATGGTGTTATATATAAGCTTTTTGTTATGTTTTGATATACTTTGGTCCCAAATTATTCCATTTAATAAAGTTATTGCTTTTCTTCCTTGTACGTTTCGATCTTTTATAGCTTTGTCTAGTGTTCCGTCAGCTGTAATTTTTAGACCTAAGTATTTATACTCATCACAGGAGTGAATTCGCTGCCCGGTATTTAAGATTAGATCCTGTTTCATTCCACCGATACACATATACTCTGTCTTATTGAGATTAACCTCTAGTCCCCACTTATTGTATTCTTCTATTAGTTTTCGTGTCATATATTCGAGGTCGTCATAATCCTGAGCCACTACTATCTGATCATCGGCGAAACATAAAGTATACAAGGTGGTTTCGTCCAACGGAATTCCCATGTTTTGGCATTTTCTCTTCCATACTTTAAGGACTTGTTCCAAGTATATCTTGAAGAGCGTAGGCGAGATACAGCAACCTTGTTTAAGACCTTTATTTACTTGAAAGCCTTTGGTTAGTTTTGCTTTTATTTTAACTTTTGCCTTACTATTGCGGTATAACTCTTGCATAACACGCTTATGTTTGTGTTTTCCAACGCTTTCCAAAGTAGATTTAGTGGTATACTATCATATGCCTTCTGCAAATCCACGTAAAGCAGATGCAGCTCTTGACCGTATGCCATTTTCTTTTCAATAACTTGGGTTATACAAAAGAGATGATCTGAAGTCGATCTACCCGCCCTGAAACCAGCTTGTTCTTCTGCCTCCATGTCTTTATATTCGCTCTCTACTTTATTTCTTATTATTTTACCGTATATTCTGCTTAGCGTACTAGTCACAGATATACCTCTATAATTGTCACATATATCTTTCCTTCCTTTTTTGTGTATTGTGGATATATATGACGTTTTCAACTCAGTTGGGACTACAGTTCCATTTAAATATTTTTGGAAAAGATTCCGTAATCTCCAAAACAGTTCTTCAGTGCAATATTTAATAAGTTCGGCTGGGATATTTCCGGGTCCGGCAGATTTACCGCTTTTTACGGTTGTGCACACGTTTTTGACCTCAGAGATTGTGAGGGGTACTGGAGATCCCATCGTTCTAATTATATTGTCTCTTTTTTAATACTTTTTGCAATAATTTATATTTGTGTTTTTTAAATACTTATTTTTTAAACCCTAATTATGATTCAAAATATTAACACAAACAATTTTAAGAGGCATCATTAAGACCCAGAATTCATAAAATTAATAAAATCTTGACTCGTTTGGACTTAGATCTCTTAGGGATTTCTAAAAGTTGGCTGGCTTTCGGAAAACATTTTGGATGGAAAAATTAAAATATTTGGTTATATTTTGAAATGTGGTTGGGATGTATATCAGATCTAATCTGCAGATGAGTACAATAGATATTGGGCAAGCTGAAGATATTGAGGTTTATAGTAAAAATGAATAAGATAAAAATAGGAATTGAAGTATTGTATCGCCCACCCCGTTTTAATATGTTAAGAGCATTGGAACAGTTAGATATATTAATATCTACTATGTTGCCATTGGTGGATGAAACTGTGATAATGGAGGATCTTAATATTAACCTCTTACAACGTGAAACTATTAAGTAATAATTTGATTTTGTCTTGAAATCTCAACAAATTGTTTAAAACCGACAAGATTTTTAAATGAAAATGCAAGATTATTGGACTTTATTATTTTGTCAAACGAAAATTTATTATTATTTATTTATCTATTTTTTAGGGATGCTAGTGAACAATGGGAGTACTTTATGCCTTTCGACGTAAACGAAATAGACGTGACAGGACAAAACATACTTTATGTTGCCAGTCTGCTAGGAAATAAGAAACTAGTTTTTGTCATTCTAAAATTTAGGGTTAAGGCTTCGAGGATAATTGAATCATGTTCAGTAAGTGAAAAAGGCAATTTTTTAAGACGGCTCTATCGTAAAGGCTTGCAACCTTTTTTAAATTGTATTTTTAATAATATTATGATTGCAAGTCATGTCATTTAATTGCTGTATCACGTATTTTACCCTATATTATACTGTTTTTTTACATCAATTTGTTATAAAGCAAAAATAACTGATATTTATCCCAGGACTAATATTTTTCTAGTAAAATGTCAATCATATTTTTGTATTGACGAAAATTTTTTTTTTACATAATGCGGAAAATGTATTATTTGGGTGTATTTTGACGTATCTTAGCAACATCTTCGTGGTGTCTGTCCGTATGTATGTCAGTTTGTAACACGTTAGCTCCTAAACCGCTGAACCGATTTTCATGAAATTTTGAGGTAAAATAGTGTACAATACTGTAAAGAGCTGAAGTTCACTTGGAGTGTGCAAAGGGCTAGGAAGGTATCAGATCCATTATGGATCCATTTATATATATTTTAGGATGATTATATAACACCAAGTTCTGAACCTGTGATAAGTCCTACTAGTAGAAGAATCTCGGATGGGATAATGAACATTATGTCTAAATTGCATTTATCTAGGGGTGAATCCATAGAGTCAAAAGTAAGTAACACATGTGACATATTACCAGTGTCTAGTCTTAGATCGTTAATAATGCTATGAAACTTTATTTCTTGTTTCTTAAAAATTTTTTAACAAAGATTATAAGTATAAAAGTTTTCAAAAATTTTAAAAATTTTCAAAATTCTCAAAAGTTTTCAAAACTTTTAAGTTTGTTAAAAACTCTTCTTAATTTTATTAGCCCTTAAAATGACATAATCAATTCACCTATCACAGCTAAATTTCTTTTAACCCCCGTACTACCCATTTTCATATAATAGATGTCCGTATAATATGGCCCTGTTAATATTAAATTTTTTTACAGACCGGAATCCAAAGAAATATATGCCCCCTAAGGATAGACCTCTATTGTAATAACAACACTGAAACGGCCCTTCATATTGCTGTCAAAAAGAAACATTACGACATAGTTTTATTACTGCTGAACGCTGGTGCTAATCCTAACGCTATTATTAAGGCATCTCATTATGGCAATGAGGTAAAACTAATATTTTAATGTGACAAATAATTTAGGCTTAGCTAGTAAACGAATCCTCAGATGGCAACAGTGAGGTTGGCCACTTGCCTGTGTACTCTCGTCGATAATATTGCAGAAAAATCTGGAAAAAATTCCTCAGTTTTTTTATTATACAACCTATTATTAAAAATCATGCCGAAAAAATATAGAATGCACAAGTACTTTTGAATAAATGTTATATTTTAGATGCTTAGTTCCTGTTCAATGGACGAGGATTCTCAATATACTCATTCGACGGCATTGGTCGAAGCTTGTAAAAATCGTGACGTATCAATTGCTGACCTTTTGCTCAAGCACGAAGCCCGAGATGATGATTGCAGAGCGCTCAGTGTTGCCGTTGCGAATCGAGACGAGACGCTTGTTGCCAAGTTGTTAGCCACCAAAGTAAGTTTGGTTAAGGCCCTAGTGGCTTAGTGTACCAACATTCCTTTTGCGACCATGCAGAAACTTATTCGACCGACTAAATATCTAGCGGAGATATCTAGCGGAGAAAAGGGGAACATCAGTTTTGGGCGGGGCGTGAACATCAACCAAGTAGGCAAAGATATGATACAATGCGGTCGGCGTCGCTCCGAAATAACGCTAAGAGAATGGCGCTGCAAGTTAAAGATTGATTAATTTTCTCGAAAATAGCGTAATCTATTAAGATAGTTAGTGCAGCTCTGGGATATTTCTATATCTTGTTTTTATTCAACTTTTTCCGTTCTTGATGTTTTAAGTAATTATTTGGTATTTTTTTAGGCTCACGCGGATCCCGAACATAAAATTAACAAAAAAGCAATGACAGAAACAATAAATTCATGTCAGTTTAGTATATTTTCAAACGTAGCAGGTTTGACATACTCAACGTTATTCCCAAATACTCCTGTGATGATTAACTGGCATCACCAAAGATGTAATTTAATTGAAATCAAATCAAACTGGTAAGTAACCGACTGATATAATATATGTCTCCCTCTAGGTCATTCCAAGGAAATCAAAAACCCTTGAAAGAAAAAAATTAACTTTTAGGTCTACGAGACAAAATATTCATAAAAAGGTATACATGGTATCCCAGATTAAAGTAACTAGATGAGTATTTCGGGAAACCAGATTTTTATTAAAAAGCCTTATATACTTTACATATCATTAATGAACCTTAATTAACACTAATTAAGTTGACCTAACCTAGTCATAAGTTTAAATTTGTCTCGTTCTCAATACGATGGAGAATTATTCTAAACTTTTGTTATTTGTGCCGTTTACAGCATGACGGATGTGTTTCCCGAGAGGTGGGCAAGTCATATGTAAGACGTAAAACCAATTTTAGGAGATACCTTTCTTGGTATGTGTTATTTCCCAGAACGTTTTTTTATATTTTACTTTATGAAATACTTAAAATTTTGATAATAAACACAAAACCGATATTACGGTTTTAATATTTTAGGTAGAAAATACTTCCATTTTTATCAACTTAAACAAAATAGATTACTAACCAGAGAAATATATGGAACACGTACAAGTCAAGCTCTTACAACAATTCATGACATTGAAGCAGCGCCATCTATCGCGTAGCTTCCGCATTGAACTGTTTTTGGCGCCGTACGAAATTTTTGAATGGACAGGTCAATTAGCACACTTAGCACGTTGCAAGTTGCGGCAAAGTGACACCAATTGTTTTTTATTTAAAACAAAATTGTTGTTGTTGCCACCTTGAGTGTAAAACAACTATCAATATGGACTGAGAACCTCTATACCAAACCAATGTTTACAAGATATTTAAAGTTTTCGAAAAAATAATTTTTGTTTTTTTCTCGAGCATCAGATTGGGGTCGGATTATCGCCACTTTTTTTTCCATTTAACAAAAACTGTATATCTGACTGTTTTTGAAATCTCCATAAATCCCATGTAGCTACTTTGCTCTAGAAGACCCTACATATAGGTCACTTAATCACAGCATGGGATTAACTGAAAAAACTCAAGGATAAGTTGGGTTAACTACGAAAAAAAAAAGATATCAAATTTTAGGTTGACAGATGCCTCGCTTAGCCTAAATTCCAAACTGAAACAGAATCCAAAAAGTTACGACATTGCGCTATATGCGATCACCAGGCTAGATGTGTCCAACAATAATTTACAATCGGTTCCGTTAGTTGTCTTCCAGTTGCAGAGTTTGAAATATTTAAATTTAAGCCAAAATAGAATCGAAAAGTTACCTGTACCTGTACCAGTAGCATCGACTGCTAAGAAAGGTAAGACCTAATTCAAAAATACCAATAGATAACTCTCTCTCTTCTTTAGTATACAGTTTTGTTACCGGTCTAAAGTGTTCAAATTTCATTTTAAGTTTTTAGTTTTTTGTTTATACCTTATGCAGTTTTTAAGATGTTTGACCTAAATTTAAAACCAAGAAGATGCCAGTGTGCCTCATTCTTTATGCCATGCTGCAACCGTTACTCAGCAAAAAATTGCAAGGGGAAACTTTTTGGTTTAATTCTTGAAATGCTTGCAACACACGTAAGGGGGAAACTTGATCTCAAAATTGTCGTAGTTGAATGTCTTAACCGTTTAAAAAAATCGAAAAAAAGTTACTATTTTTTAGTATTTTTCAAAAAATTAATATCTCTGTTACTTTTTAAAGATATAAAGCTGATTTCTTTACTATCTATTCTATTGCAAACAAGCGTATTAAGAGTTTTTCAGCAAAACTAGTTTTGCAAAGTTTGTGAAAAGATATGAAAAAAGCCGCCATCTTGGATTTATGAAGTCACGCCTGCCCTCTCACTCAAATTGGAGGCAAACATTGTGTGGTCGAACGCTAATCGATCTGGCGTAGTTTTAAAAAAAATTCCACAACTATCCCACGGCAAAAAGGGCCTACTCTGGCTTACTTGTCGGACCTACAGGTCACATTCCCCCTCCCCACTACTACCTCCCACGGGATACCATAGGTCTTTCAACTATATTACCTTATAAAAACCCCCTGTATTAAGAGGCTTTATTTTAAAAACATCCTGTATAACAACCTGCATATTTTTAGGTTTTAGAAGAAAAAGTATGGTTCAAGAAAATCGAGATTACTGTTGTCCAGTGCTCGAAGAAATTTATCTTCAGGACAACAGGCTTCACGACATTCCTAGTGCGATTTTTAAGTTACTATCTCTAGTCACCCTCGTTATATCTACAAATAAGATTCAAGCTTTACCGTACGAAATGTGGCTTTCGCCAAAACTGAAGGAGTTGAACGCTTCGCACAATTTGTTAAAAGAGCTGCCGGCAACACTGAGCGAGGTAAGTTTTTTTTGCTAGATTAATTCGTGTCTCACTAGGTGTCGCTGTAAGTGCGATAACTGTAAATGTAAGCTAATTTTATAGAAATTGTGCAATATCGACAGAGTGAGCTAGGTTGGTTTGCTGAATTGATTTGTGGTACACTTAGATGGCGCTATAAGCAGTAAAGCAGTAAAATTCCTGTAATTTTAAGAAAAGTTGCCGCAAAAAACTTTTTTGATTGACGTGTACTAAAATTTACGTTTATAAATTAATATACTTTTAGAAGGATGATCTTGACAAACTAAGCATCAGCTCTAGCGATAGTCAACTTTGTAGTCATACAGAACCAGACACAGATACTGAAATCACAGAGTTCGATAAAATTATTTGTACTGAAGACTTAGTAACATCCGTTAGATATAGAACAAAAGAAAGATCTTATTTGTAAGTATTGTTTATGTAATGATTTTTTGAATGCGTCAGAGAAAACTCGGTAACAAAATGCAGCTTACTGCATTCGCCTTTATTTATAAATATATTTTACGTTTTCACGTATTCAAGTTTTCTTTATTTTCGGGGGTAATAAGTGTCTTTTACAGCAGCGTTTGACTCATAATGAGCGGCTGCAAACAGCGTCTGTTACAGATTGGGCGACTGAATATAAACTCAGCAACACGCCTGGCAAGCATGGTGTTTGAATGCCACTACCCCCCAATGGGAAAAATCATGGCGAATTTGAAAACGAAAGGAATTGGTCCCCAGATGGGAAGGAAACTCGAATCCCACACCTCTATGGCCACGGAATCTGGGGGAGGCAAAAATTCGCGTATAAAAAAAAGCATCAATCGTTTAAAAACAAGACAAAAACATGTAAAACTAACAATAGGAACATTAGGTCAATGAACACCGACGAAAAAATAAATGAACTAAAGGAAGAAGTGACAAGGATAAAATGGGAAATTGTAGGCTTGTCAGAAACCCGACGAAAATCAGAAAATCGGATAAAACTGAACTCCCGTAATCTTCTATACCATAAAGGTAATAAAGATAACAGCCCCTTCGGAGTAGGATTAAAGGATATTAAAGGAATCTCAGATCGCGTTGCCTATCTTACACTGAAAATGAAAAGAACATCACTTAAAGTTATTCAAGTATAGCATTCTATGAAGACACAAAACACCATCTTACACGAGTAATGGAAAATTAAAATACATTTAAAATAAATGACACTCTGACAAGAGCTATGACCAAAGTAGAAAAAAATATATCGCACAAAAAGAGAAAATTGTTTATCAGAAGAAATAAAGAAACTGATGGAAAATAGACGAAACCTCGAGAAAGAAGGAAAAAAAAACATCTATAGAATACACAGAAATAAATAAAACTATACTATAAATGATAAAAGAAAAGAAAGAAAGAGTCAAGAAATAAAAGAAATATGAAATATCTAAGGCCGACTCTAGGTAGATATGAAAGAATTAAAATAAAGAATATGAACGGCATAGAAACTAACGTTAAGACGAAGCTATACAAAACACTTTGAAACCACAGGGGCAAAGGTGTGCATGAAAGGAACCTTGTGGGGCTGGACTTTTTAAATTTAAACCAATCCGATCAAATTACGAAATAATCGTGAAACTCCAGGGCCGGTTTTCAAACCCGACAATATCCATTAAAAATACTCTATTTTATTTCCGCAAGTATTCCTTTTGTATGGTCTCACGCATACTTTGATTCCCTATACATACAAGAAAGATAACCGATATAAAAATACTTCATGTAGATAAAGATCTAAGTCACACAGGTCAACGAGTCTGGCTAAACGAATAACTGGCCAGCGGTGCTGACCTTGAAAAACTATATAATTTATTTGCCTGTGGACGTCTCGCGCGTCTTTGGTGAAATCATGGAGCAATTTCTTTGATTATTAGTGCAGGCGCTATAGGTAGTTGAGTATGCCAAATATGAGGACCGATTTTAGCTGACAAAAGTTCACAGATTAACGATCTGGATGTTGCCAAGCCTGGATTTGGTCCAATTTTTTTTATCCCCCCCTCTCTTATAGCCGTTTTTGAATTTCTGAAAATTTAAGTTGACGCCTTAAAGCTACTATGACAGAGAAATTAATTAAAAATGTGTAAAATCCAACCTAAATATAAAATTTTATTAGTTTGTTAAATGCTAGCTGCAAAAACCCCCAAAACGTGAGATTTTAAAGTTTTCTTCAAATTTTCTCAAAAACTAAGCTTCTTAGGGAAAAATATCTACGCCATACGTTTTTTTCTCACCTGGTGACGTCATTACAAATGCGTATAATTTAGACTATAGTGTGATTGCACTAACTTAGACACTGTTAAAAATAAAATTTTATTTTCTACAATAAAGTGTACATATTTTTATTTTATTTTTTTTGTAAAAGCTTAGTTTTTGAGAAAATTGTTCTATATTTTTTTGTAGAAAATAAAATTTCCTTTTTAACTATCTATAAGTGAGTAGGGTTTGATCGATAAAAAATTCTCCACCGACGTCCGTAAATGGGGGTGAAAAAATAAATAAATAAAAACAGTTTTGTCACATGTTTTACCCGATTTTCCAAAAATCCAAGCTCTTTATCAAAACATGTCTCTTATACATGATTGTAGAAAATAAATTTTTTTTTAAACGATGTACAACAAGGTAGGAAAAATTTAATTTTTAAAACTTTAGGGACGTCCGTAAATTAAATTAATGTTTAAAAATCACCAAACAAATTAAATTTGGTTCGATTTTTTCTAAGATCCTCAAAATTTGAATCACTGGCGGTAGTAGGCCAAACAAAACGATGGCGCTGGATGTGGAGAATAGGTGAGTAGAAGGGATCACCTTGCTGCTAGCGCCGAACCTAATATCTTTTTTTGGGGGGGTTTCATTTTTTTTGTGGAGGGAGGATGCGAATTGGGTGGAAAGGTTCGGGGGGTGCGAATACTATCAGTGCAGATGGCGGCTATAGTGTGGTGCTTCAAATGGTAATTTTTACGTTTATAATAATAATAAAGAAAATAAAAAAAGAGTCAAGAAATTAAAGTTAAGAGAGTTATAGAAAATAACAGAAATATAAAGTCCTACTCTAGGTAGATATGAAATAATTAAAACAAAGGATATTAACGGCATAGAAACTAACGTTAAAGATGATATCATAAATATCACACAACTATCCTATACAGAATTATACCAAACAAAAAGGGAACCATCACCATGAAGAAACTCCAAACAAAAATAAAGAACATGAACTGAGAGCTACAATCTGAAATAAGCAAATCGGAAATAAAGAGAGCATTAAAGAAAATAAAAAATAACAAATCACCTGGAAAAGACGGAGTAACGGCAGAAATGCTCAAGTACGGTGGTAAAGCTGTAGCTAATACCCTACATATTCTCCTGAATAAAATACTAAAATTAAACATAATCCCAAACAACTGAAAAGAATCGATAACCATTATTCTACACAAGAACGGCGATAGAGCAGACCTAAAGAACTATCGGAGTCTAACAATCCTCAATGTAATTTATAAGCTTTTCACGAAAATATTAACAGATAGACTAACAACAAAATTTGACGGATATCAATCAAAGGAAAAAGCAGGCTTTAGAAAAGGTTTCAGTACAGTTGACCACTTATTAACCATGAAAATCCTAATAGAATGAGCATAGGAATAGCATTGAGCACTGGGCAGTATATATAGCGAGGCAACAACATCAATCAAAATCCACGAAGGAACCAAGCCAATCCGCAGATATATACGACACAATATTCCCTAAATTATTTAACCAGGCCCTAGAAGATGTTTTTAAAAGCTTTGATTGGGAAGAAATAGGCATCAAAGTAAACGGACAATTCTCGAACCACCTAAGATATGCTGATATTGCCTTAATAACAGACAAGAAAGAAGAACTGATAAAAATGCTTGAAGAACTGGTACAGCAGCTAAAAATATAGGCTTAAGTATGAACTACACTAAAACTAAAATCATAGCAAACACAGATGAATATATTCCGGTCAGAATATACCAAAAGAAAATAGAACAAGTAGAGGAATATATATACCTGAGACAAATTATTAAACGAGTATGATTGGCCGGGCAGCATTCGGTAAATTAAGCTAAATATTAACAAATAAAAAATACCCTTAGTACCTCAAAACGAAAATGTATAACCAACCTGTACTTACCTATGGATCCCAGACCTGGACACTTACAAAATCAAACATAGATAAGGTAACGAAAGCCCAAAGATCAATGCAAAGCCAAATGTTACATGTAAAGCTAACAGATAGAAAAAGGAATAAATGTATAAGAAATAAAACAAAAGTAGGGGATGTCAGAGGAGAAGTAGAAAAACAAACGACAGAAAGACGATTGATGGAACAAATATATTGTAAACTGGTGGAAAAAAAAAGAAGTAGGGGAAGACCCCAAATGAGATGGGCGGACGATTTGAAGAAACACGCGAGAACTAAATGGATGAAAACGGCGACAGACAGAGTAGAGTGGAAGATATTGTGGGAGGCCTATGTCCAAAGATGGATTGAAGAAGGCTAAATAGATAAATAGACAAGGTGTAAAATTTACCTATATATTTTGAGTAGGAAAAGTGAGTTCCTTCGAAGGTGGCTTGAATGGAGTAAAAATCCATCCATTCGTTTTTGGGATACTTGCCTCCAAAGTTACAATGTAGCGATAAGAAAACGTTTTTATATACATTTCTGGGATTTTTTTGTATTCGTCAAGTACGTGGATTGTCTTTTAATTAAAGAAATATTTTGCCGTTTTTATTCTTATTTATTTTATTTTTATTTTATCGGTCCTTGTTTAATTTGGAAATTTGGATGCGAATATTTCAAAAATTAATAGGCTTTTAAGATGTCTACATTTCTTTATTCAAAATATAGAGGTAAAGTTTACCCCTCGAAGGGGATGCGACCTACAAAAACTTTAAGATTGTCAAAAAGTATCGCCCTCGTAAACAAAATCGAAGTGTTTAATGGTTTCTTTAAAAACGTTAAGTGTGTAATAAAAAATTATTAAAAAATAAACATAGAGTGCCAAATCCAAAAGGAAGTTTTTTTCATAAAACCCCTGATCTAGCTCAAAGATGGGTGGGCTGATCAAAATGCGAGTTTCAAGTCTTGTCTTAAAACTTGATTCTTGCCGAAACCGAACCGAACCGAACCTAATTAAAACTCTACAATTTAAATCACCCTGTAAATAAATGAACTGATCAAACCAAACTCAAAACCCTCCATTTTGCGTAGACTGGTAAAAATTGAGCTTACGTTACCCGCATGCCGTTAATACAAGTAAAATTACGTATTACTTTTAAAAATCCTACCAGCAGTTTGGCAGTTGTAAAACAAAAATTTGACAGTTTTCACCTAGTTCGGCCGACGTATTAAATATTTGAATGAATGTATAGCTTATGTTGCCGCCAATACCAAAAAAATGACGTATTGACTATGAAAATCGTATCAGTAGTTTTTTAGTTATAAGAATTAACCACATACATACACCAAAACCAAGTCTCCTCGTTTTGTCGCTTCGCGAAGTCAGGCAATAAATATCTATAAATTTCAACGTAATTCAAGCTAAAGTTTGAATCGGTTTCGAACCTATTAAATTGCGAAAATGCTTTAAATATAAAATTTAATATTTCTTTTAAATATCAAAACTTATTTCTACACAATAAAAGGAAACTATAAAATAATTAAAATTTACTGAAGCCGTCAAATCTGTGGAGGCGGTGCAGAGTTATATGGGAATAAAAATATTAAATATTGTAGGCAAAAATCTCATTGTAAGGGTTTTGAAATAACACTTTTTTGAGCAGAGTTTTATAAATTATAAAAAAATCTTTTTTGGACTTTTAAATTGTACCAACAAAAGGGAACCATCGCGAGAAACCATGAAGAAACTGTAAACAAAAATAAATAACATAAACTTAATGCTACAACCTGAAATAGCAACGCAGAAATAAAGAGGGTATTAAAGAAAATATAACAAATCATCTGGAAAAGACGGAGTAACAGCAGAAATGCTCAAGTACGGTGGTAAAGCTGTGGTTAATACCCTCCATATCCTCCTGAATAAAATACTAAAAGAAAAAATAATCTTAAACTGGAAAGAATTTTTAACCATTATTCTACACAAGAAAGGCGATAGAGCAGACCTAAAAAACTATCGACCTATAACACTCCTCAATGTAATTTATAAGTTTTTATGTAAGCAGACTTCAGAAAAGATTTCAGTACAGTCAGAATCATGAAAATCCTAATAGAACGAGCGAACGAATACAACATTCCACCATATATTGCGTTTATAGACTTCGAAAAAGCTTTCGATTTTTTAAAATAATATATATTGACTTGACTACAAAATTAATCCCAGATTTGAGCAGTTGCTGAAAAATATATTTTTTTGTCATACTTTTGAACTTGATTTTTTCCCAGTCAAGGATAGTTTTTGCTTGACAAATATAAATTTGACTGAAAAAGTATGCTGAGTTGATTTTGGGATCGTCAAAAAAAATTTTTTTCACTCAAAATAACGTTACCTAAACACCAAAAATTTTGATGTCGTCGTTTCTCTGGGGCACGATAACTCAAAAATTATTAAATATATTTTAGCCATTTAACTGCCAACGTTCCCATTTTAAGAACACTAATTAAAAAGGTAGTTTCAGAGGAATTTTTGGTTTTTTTTTAAATTAAACCAAATGTTTTTAGTAATTAGGCAATAACCGTGCTAGTTTAACAAAAAATTTTACTTAGTTATATTTTCATGCTTTAAGTTTTTTCTCTTTTCACATTTTTTTATTAGTTGCTCAAATTAGGTTTACTACTACTATTACCTAGTAAATAGTTTTGCACCTTAATTTATTCTTTAGCTTTTGAGAAAACCGTGTTTAATTAGGCATGCGCCAAAATAATTTTTTTCTAATTAATTAAAGTAACGTAGTATTCACACGTGATCGAAAACTTCATGTTCAGCAAAAATAACGCTTCCCTAACACCATAACAACTAGGTCTTATGAATGGCTGTAGGCGCATACTGGCACCATTGTTTTTTTTTTATTTCGCAAAATGCCGATCATTAAAATATATATCATTTTAAGGTTAGATTAGAAACAAAAGCATGACTCCATCTGAGTACAATGTTTAAAAAATTATATAACTTTTAAACCATAAAATATATTGAAAATCGGTGCTAAATAAAATTTCTTGAAACCATTTTTGTTACTTAACTTAAAATACTGTCAAAACTTTGGTTTTTAAAATATTGAAAAGAAACGCAAAATTCATTTTTAAAGCAATATTTTTCACACAATATGGACTATTTCTTCAATTTCAATATCTTTAGTTGTGAAGTTATTAGATCCAATATGATTTATTAGATAACTATGAAGAATGTGATACCGTTACATATGATACATTGGAAAATGTTACATTTCGTAGTAGTAGAGATATTGGTTTTAATATTTTTCATGTAAACGTCACAAGTATTTATAAAAATTTTGATAATGTATTAGTTTATTTAGAGGCATACAAAAAATCATTTGATCTTATTTTTCTATCTGAAACACATCCAAGTAGTTTTGCTGTGTTTGTAAAAGACGATTTATTAATCGATCATGTTAATATAAAAATAAATCAACAAAACTTTCTAAATATCTTAATAAAAAAATGTAGTTTTAAGATTAATATTTTGGGAACCTACAGATCACCAACACAAAATAAAGAAGAATTTATTCTTAGTTTACAAGAGCTTTTCGATGAAAATTTGAGGAACTGTGACACTATAAATAGAACAATAACGTTGTGCCAATTTGTGACGTAAAAAATTGCGACACTATAAAAGCACGTCGTAATCACTCTATTAATTACTGAATAATTAAACAAATATCTGGAAGCAGAACTGTATTTTCCAGCTAGGTAAAACATTGATATGCCCGGTAACTTTTATACAGTGGAGAAGGGGGGGTTCAGAAATAAGAAAATTTTCAGCGCGCCACAGTGTTTTAATATCAATGTTTTACAAAGAAGATCTTAATTAAAATACAGTTCAACTCAAACGTTGTTGCCAAACAATGAAACTCTACCTACTTCCGAGGCTTCCAGAGTATTCCAAAAAAATTGACTAATAAAGATTCTGAATGAGTTAAAATGACACAAATAGAAAGCACTTTATAAGTAGATGGACATCTTCAACAGGTCATAGTGTACCTACATGTGAGTTAGTAGTGTGAGACTCAGTTATGTAAATGATTGTTAAAAACAAATACTCTTCCAAAACCATTCCGTCATAGGGGAGATCTGGACCAAATATCCGCTGTCATCATTCTACGTTGGGTAGAATGAGACAGACAGCAACCCAGTCCGAGATCTACCCCATGAGGTAAAACAATGTTAAGGAAACCGCAAAAAAATATAACCTCATCTCTCTTTTGTCTCTGCAAAGTTGGTTCATTGGATTGTACAAATAACACAAAAATTTAGTCCATCTTGTATATTTCAAATTGAAATCTAGGGGTACAAATAGAAACGATCATAGAAAAAAACAGAATGGAAATCAAGTTGGATCGTAATAACAAAACACTTTCGATTGCACAGTAAAAACCTATCTTAAATAAGTGAAATGAAGGAAACAAATCAATGTAGTAAATACGCCGTAAAATTGAGGTTATGACGTCATACCGTTACCTTGCGTTTACAAGCAATGTTGAAATTATACTGTGAAAAATTATACATGAAAAGATTATGTCTAAATTATATTGAAAATTTATATAAAAAGATTATGTCTAAATTATATTAAAAATTTATATGAAAAGATTATATCTAAAGGCTTGCTCCTAACTTGGTCCTTGATTATTTTGTGGTTAAATAAAAAAAATGTATTTTATTTTGTAAACCTGGAAGTTCTGTTGTCCCAGACATTTTCCCACTGCAACTTCGGGTCCCTGTTCTGCCCGCGCCTCCCCTAGTGCTCGCTTAGCACATCATGCTGGGGCAGCACATGGTCTTAAGATGTTGGATCCTTGCCCGAGCGTAAAACCCTGTGGAAAATGAAATATTTCAGTTTCCTGGAATTCGTCGGTTTTGCACGAGGTTCCCCTACACCGAGTAACTTAAATCCAGAACCCCATGTCGACTCAATAAAATAAAGCAGATTTCAACAGATGAACTAAAATAACCCTAACATACCTTTCCCAGGGTTGTATCGGTACTAATGCCGGAACCAGCATAATCGTCCAGTGATGTTTGGAATGGACAGCCCTGTAGGCAAAGGAGAAAAATAATATATAGTTTTATCCAAAACGTGGTTTAAAAAAAATATAAAAAAAACTACAAGAATTCCCCACGTCTTTTGTCGAAAAATTACATTTCACACGAACACAGTTACAATTTGGAACGCAAATATTGTCCTGAAGAATTCCCAAAAATAAAAAAAAATCGAACTTACCTACGCTTTTCCCGTAGAAATGGCGCAGGTCGCCTGGAGTCCCTCACTCAGAGGATGTGAGCCGTCACCAAGATTCGCCTAAACGACGGACTCACTCTTCCAGTCTCTGGGAAATAACCTACAACAATGCAGTGCCAGTAATCAAAAAAAACAATGGCGATCTCAGAGACTTGTTGTCGACCCAACACCAGTTCTTTAGAAAAGAGAAAAGACACTTTGTCAAGAACACAAAAAAAAGTGAAGATGCCGGAAATCGTTCCTTAATTTGGTGGGGCACCGTACCAACCAAATTTTCCCGGTTAAATTCAAATAAGAATGCAAACGCATTTAAAAAAAACTCGCAAACCAAAAATCCTAAAGAATTTAAGTTTGTCAGCCTAACACAAAACTTCTGCGGTTTTCGAACTAACCAATGACGAAATACACTAGCACTTCGGTACCGGTCTATAGGGGGCAGCATCAAGCAAGGGAATATTGAAAATGCGTCTCTGCGCGTTGAGGTATTGTCAGATCTATTTCTACGGATGGACAATTGGATACGATGGTAAAATCAATTACTGGAGATCAGAGCATGCATCAAACCCAGGAATATTCGAACACTCAACCAATTCCCATATGAGTAAAGCCATACTAAGTGTAGAATTTAGTTGTATTTTAGTTATAGTTTTAGTCAAAAGTTTTCTTCGCTCTTTCTATATGTTTTCTCTAAGATTCATATAGTTTGACGCCATTTTTTGTAAAACGTTTTTACGTTAATAAAGTTGTTTCTGAACTTGAACCTAAAAATACATATTGAACTACTGCTTAAACCCGGCACAAGAGTGTTCAGATGTTAAGTTTGCTCACCACTAGCTAACCCTACATAACCCTTCAATCCGACTAACTGAGCTAGATATTAACTTTATTTAACTATGATTATATATTAATTTATATAATATAAAAGTACGATTTTGTTTATTATTTTAGTCCTGGTTTTATCCCTCGTTTATCTCCAATTTACAAAAGTGCATAACTTGTATTTATTTTATCTTCTCCTTATCAAGGTAATAAAGATATCAAAGTGGGCGGAGCCTCGGTTGTTCCTGGTCCAACCGTGGACCTAAACATGTTTTCGTGCTACAAAAACTAGCTAATCCGTGAAGAAAAAGAGGTTTGGAAGAGAAATCACTGTCCTAATATCCTAGAAAATATAAATATACCCAGTTTCAACGTCAACGAACTACGACATTCCAAAGATAAACAAAACAATAAAAAGTTTTTATGTGATTTCTCCCGAACCTGTGATCTCAGATTCCAATTAATAATGCGACGTGCGCAGTGGTTACAATAACACGATGGAATGCCTCCTCTGTAAGGTAAATTTCTGGACAATATATAACCTCAAAACCTAGCTCTATAAAATACCCTTAATTTGTGTACAGAAAAACGAGTCGAAGAGCTTTGGTTATTTACATAAATAAAACAAATATGTAACGTGTGTCTAAGCGTAAAAATGACACGTTACATAATCCCCCCCTCAAGTTTAAGACGATTAACCTAGAAAGGCAAATCGGAGATTTCCGCTGCCGACTTAAGGTCTTTGGCATGCCAGCTCCCTGGTAGTACTTTACTCGATGGTTCCTGAAGCTCAAATATCCAAGGAGAAATTTTATTCCTAATCACATAAGGACCAACGAATTTCGGTGCTAACTTCTTCGAGAAAAACTTCGCAGCATCTGACAACACATAATTCTTCTTCCAAACACGCTGACCACCAACAAAGTTGGGTACCCTTGTACGCAAATTATACTGAACTACGTTTTTCTCTCCTGCCACTTTTCTAACCTTCTCTTAACATCAGCATAGAGCTTCCGGAAACCTTCGTTCTTACTTTCAGTTGCAGATTGTACACCATTCTCTTTAGATAACAAAACTGGGTTGGAGTTATCTTTTCCTGACAGACACATATTCCTACCAAAATTAACAAAGAAAGGAGACTGGACCTGGTTGTCTCATGGGTTGCAGTACGAATCGCGCAGGCAAGTTTATGTATTTGTTCGTCCCACTTCCTGTGGTTGTCTTGCACATAACAACACAACATGGTTTTTAACGTACAATTCGTCCTTTCTGTTGGACTCGCTCTGGGGTGATAATACGGATTATACTGAATTTTAACCTGATAACTCTCAGCGAAACGTTTAAACTCATTACTTTTGTACTGAGGACCATTATCAAAAAGTAGCAAACGGGGTACTCCGAAGACCATAAATACTTGCTCCTCAAGATGCTTGACAACAGCTTGAGTAGGGGCTGTTCGCATTGGAAAAACTAAGGAAAACTTACTCAAATAGTCCGTAACGACGAGAATCCAGCAATTACCCTTTGTCGAACGAGGTAGAGGTCCACATAAATCTGTTGAAATAATTTCCCAAGGACGAGTTGGCTTTGGGTGAGATATCATCTGATCAGATACACCTTGTGTATCAACTTTATGAGCCTCACAGACAAAGCATTTCTTTACAAAAGTTGCCACGTCCTGGCGCATTTTTGGCCAATAATATTGTTCTGCCAGTCTGTGGAAGGTTTTATACACACCCATATGCCCTGCGGTAGGAGGATCGTGAGCTTCTCCAATAATTCTACGCCTATGATCTTTGGGGACTACCTCCTTCCAATATTCGTTAGATGCTGAAAGTTGAGGGTATTCTTGTTTGACATATTTATACAACTTATGATCAGTGCATCTCCAATTCATAAATTTTAAAGGTGATTCTACGACCCTCTTTACCATCTTTTGGTACCATCGATCTTTAATTGCTGTTGAAGTGTCTCTGGACTGCGAAATTGTATCAATCATAGGTACTGCGCGAGACAACATGTCCGGGACAACTAAATCTTTCCCTTTTCGATGGATTACTTCAAAGTCATATTGCTGCAGTTTTACAGACCAACGAGCAAGTCTTCCACTGGGCTCTTTCAAGCATTTTAAGCTAAAATGATCTGTTATGACCTTAAATGAGATCCCCTCAATATATGGCCGGAGCTTCTCTATCGCCCAAACCAATGCCAAACATTCTCGCTTGGTGGTCGTGTACACACGTTCTTGCTTAGTCAAAGATCGACTCAAATAGCATATTACTTTGTCTCCTTCAGGATAAGGCTGCGTTAGACATGCTCCTATTCCATATCCTGATGCGTCCGTTTGAATGACAAATTCTTTGGTATAATCTGGACATGTAACAATCGGTTCAGTCACTAAAAGTTTCTTAATCTTAATAAATGCTTTTTCGCAGTCTGGAGTCCAATCGAACTTTTGATTCTTCTTAGTTAGAGCTGTAATTGGAGCTATTATTGCTGAAAAATTCTCTATGAAACGTCTATACCAGGATATTGTACCTACAACTCTACGAACTTCTCTGACAGTTCTTGGCCTCTGGAGCTCTAACATGGCTTTAATTTTATTAGGGTCGACTCGGATGCCTCGACGGTCCACTACGAATTCTAAATAAGTCATATCTGGCCTACACAGTTGGCATTTCTCCCAACTTACCGTTATCTTTGCATTCTGCAATCTTCGTAAGACTTCCTCGAGAATTCTAAGATGTTCAGAAAAGCTCTGTGTGACAATTACGAGGTCATCGAGATCGTTTCCTATGATGCTATCTATGAGTCTCTGCCAAGTTGCAGGTGCATTATGAAATCCAAAAGGTCAACGCTTAAATTGGAATAGACGTCGTCGGCAGATGAATGCTGTTAGTGGCTTTGATGATTCTTCCATTGGTACTTGCCAATAAGCGCTTTGAATATCTAAAGTTGACAAGTACTTAGCATCTTTCAACTTGTCAAGAGTCTCGGATACGAGTGGTAAAGGATAACTATCACGCTCCGTCACTGAGTTCAATTTGCGGTAGTCTACGCAGAAACGATATTTCTTTGTGTTTTTCTTTTGTACAATTACCACTGGTGAAGCCCATGAACTGCTACTACGTTCTATTACATCCATTTTTAGCATTTCGTCGATTTCGTCATCAATAAGTTTTTGAATGACCGGTGAGACCTTATATGAACGTTGTCTTATCGGTGCTGCATCTGTTGTAATCTTATGCTCTACCCTGTCTATACATCCTAGTGAGTCACCCATAATAGTCTTATATTTATCGACCAATTCCTCTAGTCGTTCTGATTCATAAGGCGTAAGAGTAGTTTGTTGGTCTGATGTTTCTAAAGAACAAATCACATCTTTATTATCGGCAAACTGCCACTCATTAGTACTTAAGTTCGGTACTATCCCCACCGAAATCCAAAAATCTAATCCCAAAATCAAAGTGTGCGGCAACTCAGGAACGACGACAACCTCTATTAACCTAAATTTATCCTGAACTCGCATAGGAAGCTGCACTGTCCCAATACTAACCGTGCTTTGACCAGTTGCCACAATACAACTCGTCTTCTTCGTGGTATCAAGTGAAAAACCAGACCTCTCGATGATTGACCAACCATGATTCCCTAAAAAGGTACGTGAACCCCGGAATCCAACAAACCTAGTAACTTATTTCCGAGCACATCCACTTCTAAATAAGGTCTCTCATCTTTCCGAGCATGACTTATCACATAATCTAAGACGTACGTCGGTCGATGCTTGTTCAGGCTAACTCGAAGGTTCTTCAATAGCTTCTCGCCATATGAAGAAGGAAGATACTCTGCCATGAACCTCTGTTCCAGCTGTTCCCATGTATGGACTTCTCTACGAACATCTTTATAAAAAGTATAGGCTGACTTTTCAAAAAGATCAATGCCTGAGTTCAGTAGAACCTTTTTACTAACTCCTCTCGCCTGACTCAACTCGTCCACTCTCTTAAAAAATGCGGTGGCGGAGGTCGTTCCCCTCTCGCCTGTAAACTTTAAGTTCCATTTATGCGGAGGTACCGGTGCAACATGATATGAAGTACCAGGATCACTTGACATTGGTACTGGCGACGAACATGAAAATGGTCGTGACTGAGCAATCGGTGCAATGCTACTTTGGAGGGCAGCTAAACTCAAAGGAACGGTAAATGGTTGTTGATACTGAAAAGCTGTTGTACCGTAATTCTCAATTGGCATAGGGAGTGGTGCTTGTACTGATGTTTGAGTTGGGTTCGTTAGCATTTGCATTTGCACTGGAGCCATGACCGACGGTTGGTTCGTAGGCTGTTGAGCTGTTCTCTGTGTGCTCGAGTGTTGTGGTTGCGGGAGTTGAGACTGGCTGGGAATGTTGCCAACATTTGTCGAGTGATCTGAGCTTCGACTCGTTAATTGGCTTTCAGATGCTTCATCATCATCTGAGGCAACGCCAACTCTTAGCAGATCTGTTGCTTGGCTCTGCAATCTCCCAATCAAACTCAAAGTTTCCGCAACCAGTATGCCTTTCGTTTGACTTTCTTCAAAGTTGGATGGATTCATGTTATTTATCCTGGCTAACACGTGTTCCAACCTTACAGCGATTTTCCTAAACTCTCCCCCTTTGCTCGTACCAGAGAACTTCTTTACCAACGGTACCAGACTATCTAGCTTCTTCATGCAGTTAAATGCATCCTGGCCAAATTTAAAGGGATACGGAGGGTATCTCATACTTCCATCAGTCCTTTCTTTCTGCTGCTGTTGCTTCATTTCTTCCACCGATCCAATGGCTATGCCTCTCCATGTTAATTCGTAGATTAACTCGTCTTTGACTAAGTACCTTATGTCAGACAACCGACTCAAAGAAATAGCCATGGTGTCTTTTATATTTAAACTTTAAAACTATTAATTATACCTCCCAATTATAAACGCTAAACCACGCAATAACAAACACAAAGTTCACTTTAAATTCACTAGTGAAAGTCACCATAACTTTTCTCACAACTGTAGAAAATATAAAACTTAAATACGGGCAGACGCTAACAAAACCGAAAAACACCGGAGCAGTAAGAAAATAAAATTTATTTGCATTTAAAAATGTAATCATAGTTTATATTAAGTATTTGCACAACCAATCATGACGTCCAACCTTGCAGAGAGAACTACTACTTAAATCCTAAATTAGAATTAACAAGTAGCCATAAAAAAAAGTAAAAAAATAAAAGAGACACAAGAGCTTGGGCAGGTATTCAGGTCTTATGTTCCACTCCTGCGTGAGTAAAACCAAAAAAAAAAAATAATTGCGCTTATCCTAGCTGAACTGAATTAAAATTAAAGTTTTGTTTACCTCAGCAACCGAATAGGTAAATTTATCCCTAAATGGAACGTACAACAAACTACCTATAACAAAAATCCCAAAGCTGTTGTACACAGTTAACGCTAGGGTATACTCCTGCTATTGCAGAACGGCTCCACAAATAAACTCCTCAAAAAACCCAAATCGTTGTATACAATGATTTTTCTAAAAAGAATAAATCAAAACCCACTTTAACCTGCTTACCTATCCTGAGATTACACGAACCTTGTATTGCTTAAGGCAACATCATTAATATACAAGTGAACGCAATAAACATCGGAACAGATGTTCATGTTATAGAAATCGTAAAATATGCTCAATTAAAAAAAAAAGAAATCCGCTGGATAAAATTGCGTTGAATTAGATGTTGAAGGATGTTGTGTGTAATTAAAAAATTTTAAAAAAAATTACCGATGGTATTTAAAAAAATTATACAAATAACGTCTTGTTGAGAATGCAACTCTCTAATAATCATTAAAACCAAATTCCCAAAATTTAAACTAAATTGATTCATCACCATAAAGAAAAAGACCCTAGGATCGTACCGAAAGATGTTCAAAAAAAAAAATTCTAAATTGTTGGTGTCGACCACAGTAGCCCAATAATAAAAAAAATGAATTAATGGCTCATTAAAATTTCCAAAATATTACTCTACCCTGATAGGTGGTGTGTAGAAGGGAGAAAAAAAAAATTAAAACAAATGATGATAGGTTGTTAAAACGCGAGGGTTCGAAATGAAATTATATTTTAATCCAGAAAAAAAAAGTATTTAAATAAACTGGTAAAACCATTGTAGGGCAAAGTACTACTATGCACCAAGAAAAAAAAATTGCAACAAGAAAATCAAGTTTCCTTTTTAAAAAAAAATATTTAAAAGAAAAATTTTAAAAAATTAGAAAATGATTAAGTAGGGTTGCAGCTCCCATTAGCGAACCTTAAAAAAATTAAAATAAAATTAGCACTAGAAAAATCTTAATAGAGTTATGTTATGCAACAGTCTCAGTTCTTTCCCTTTAAAAACAGTTGCCAATTCCCTTTCCTCTCCCAAAACTGTGGCAAAGCGAATGAGCCAGAAAAAAAAAATATTATCCGGAAAAAAAAAAATTATTGAAAATTAAATTTACTTAAAACTCATAAGGAATAAAAAAAATCGTCATTGCAAAAACAATCAGTTTAGGAAAAGGTAGAAAATAGATATGTTTAAAAAAACAAACGATGTTAGTATTTTTGTATATATAATTATTACTTAAGGGAATAAACAACGTTAGTACTTATTTACTGTATCACTATAATAATGTGAACCTAAGTTTTAAACTTTGCACTCAACTCAGTAAAGAATTATCTTGTATGCATTTTCAGAAAAACAAATATGAAACAATTCCAAGGTTCACTTATAAGACCGTTGTAAAATTAACTCATTCTACTCGAGTGTATTTACACACAACATCTAATCAAAAAAATTTACTGCTTAATGCATTCTCAGATTCTTATTCCTGGTGTTCACGAGATATAAAATTAAGTTGGGCCCTTCCCACAACTATTAGTCAGAGCAAAATTACCAAGTGTCCAAGGGCTAATGAGACCCTATCCCTACAAATGACATTTTGAAATGAAACAGCTGGGAATAATTTTGTGTAACAACCAGACAACAAAAATCAAGAAGCCAAAAACTATTACATTAATTTTAAAAGAGCATAATAAACTCCCGGCCCCAATTAAACTTTTGTTATATCAACAAAACTCGGCCTAAAACCAAGAAAACTTTTAATTAGACATTTCCCCTATTTCCTAAGTATAATGTCAATAAACCCAAAAACTTGTGATTTCCATTCCAATCCCATCTGGACCTTATATATTTTTAAACGGTCAAACGCCCACAGGCGAAACAATATCTTATTTCAAAGCAAAGGTGAAGATATTTTGAAGCACCCTGTAAAAATAGGACACTATTATGGAAAATTGTTTAGATCAGTGTTAACTTACTAAATTTTAACCTAAATATATCTAGTTCCCTCATGTGCATGTTACTATTTTAATTCCTACATTAACTAAACACATCACAAAATTTGTCTTTCTCCGCAAGTCTGCAAGGTCCTGGAAAATGTGAGATTCAGCCTGTAGGCCAAATTTGGATGTATTGTATTTAGCGAAAACCGAAGTTGCGAAATCCTAAAAAGATTAGCAGGAAGTCCTCGTTCAACGATTTCTACACTCCGAACCAAACATTTCTTCCATTTCTACCTCGCGGGAGAAAAAACCCTAATTATTGCAATATAAAAGGTAGCTAGTTCCTTTATACCCTCTACAACTATCAGATTAAAAAAAAAATATATGCCCTCATCAATGTTTAGTCGCATCAAAGACAACCTATTGTTTTTAAATTTATTCTTAGATTGAAATCATTTTTAAAAAACCAATAATCTTAAATTTATTGTTTAACCTGAACACTTTCCCATTTATTCCACAACAGTGTATTGTAATTTAAAAATTAGCTTCATTATTTGAGGTCACCAGTATGAAATTATTTTAAAATTTAAAAAAAATTAAATAAAAAAAAATTATTTCCCAATTGTCCACAACTTCCAAGTTTTCATCCCTAAATAGGTACTTTCTCAGTCTACCACCATCCATCGTTATCCAACATAACGCTTTAATTTTAGAAGCAACAAAGCGAAGATTAAGTGAAAAAACTAAGCAAGTGCGTTGGAAGTTGAGTTACAATGGACGCAGATGTAAGGCCCCTTTAAGTACACGCCACTGTCCTGAAATGCAAACTATCAAAAAAAACTGAAGACTAGCATAGCTGCCGTCAAAGAAAATTTGGCATGGAATAAAAATAATTCATCCTATACCAGTATCCTCAACAACAAAACGTTTTCTCTTTTAAGACCCAAACACCTAACCAATAAATCTTGTTATTTAAAATTATGATTTGGAAGTAAAAGATTTATTTATTCCTGCCTGATCAACTAAGATAAAAAAAGTTGACCTTTTGTAACTCAAGAAATTCCTATTTGGTCACCCCAAAAAAAAAATATATATATATCCTGTTGGTCACCCTTTAAAAATACGACCACTATACCAACCGATTTAACCAAAACAAGAATTCGAGATGTGTTTGCCCGCAGTTAGAAAAACGATAACTCAATGGACTGTATATATTTTAATTAATGAAAGCGCGAACAAACATAAATATATTGATATGAAATTACAAAATAATTAAAAAGGTCCATAGGTCAATTGTGGGCACCACACAACGGAAATCCGAAACAAAGCACTCACCAGTTTGCAGCCAATTTCTCCACTTCCAAGGGGCCCCTGTCTGGATCTAATGATGTCACCACGTAGCTGAAGGGCTGCAGTTTCTAGTTCTATGCTTCAGTACACCAAAATCGAGCACTTTCAAGTGTAGAAATTTGAAATAGTTGGAGAAAGTAAATTAACACGCCATTTCTCGAGGCGGTCGAAAAAGGATCTCCCTGATTCTTGGTGCGCATGTCAAAATGCGCGTAAATGTACTCTGTCCGTCATCCAATTGTGTGGTTTTAAATAGTAAAAACAACCGCCAAATTTAGCGGGAGCTAACATAACTGCCCTCCAAAACACACAATTTTAGAATATCAACCGGACAGATATAGATATAAGAAAAAATGATCGACCGATAAATATAAATGAATGAAAAACAGAAAGTAGCGTAAGTTTATTTAAAGATAACGAAAACCCGAAAAAGGCAAAACAAACAAACAAAAATTCAAAAAAAATAAAAATAAAGAAAAACCTATTGTAATACCCGGTAATAGGTAGAAAAAATTAAAATTACTTTTAATTCGGCAAGAGGCACAGTTTTACAACTGGCCGCTTGTAAACACCGGTAGCCGTTCGTACCGTCGCTACACGCACTTGACCGTCTCCGCCGGGATGCAATTCGAGAACGCGACCGACTGGCCATTTCAAAGGTGATTGGATCTGATCATTCGTTATGATAACCAAATCATTTAATTTGATATTTGGGGACGAATCAGCCCACTTGTGTCGCTGTTGTAGCGTATGCAAATACTCTACAGAATACCGTTTCCAAAAATCATTATGTAGTTTTTGGATTAGTTGCCATCTCGAGAGCCGATTTAGGGGAACCTCGGACAAATCTGACTCCGGAATTTCTGAATTAAGGGGTTCAAGGGTCAAAAAATGCCCAGGGGTAAGAGGTTGAAGATCGTGTGGGTCTGAAGAGGCAGGAGATAAAGGGCGACTATTAAGTACGGCTTCTATGTGACGTGTAAGGGTGGACATTTCCATGATGGACAACTTCTGGTCGCCGACTACTCGAACAAAGTGAGTTTTAAAACTTTTGACGCCAGCTTCTGCTAGGCCATTGAAATGTGGACTGAGAGGAGGTCCCAGATGCCAACGAATAGAAAGTCTGGTGGACGCACTTCTTGCGTAATCAAGTAATTGGTTACGAAACCCTATAAAATTACTGCCCTGATCTGACCAGCATTGCGTCACGCTTCCACGTCTGGAAATGAATCGATGGAATGCACCTACAAACCCTTCGGTGGACAGTTCCATGGTTAATTCCAAATGCACGCAATGTGTGGCCGTACAGACAAACACACAGACATACGATTTGAAAGCTTTACAACCACGGTAACGATGAGGAAAAAGGTTTAAGTTGATTGATTCGATGAGCGGGAAGAGAACTCATTATGGGCGGTCTATAGGGTTTAGGGTTGATTCTAAAACATTGCAAGCACTTGGATATGGTTCTTTGAATTGCCCGTCTGGCAGATAATATCCAAAATTGCTGTAAAAGCAGATATTATGTAATGTTTTAAACCCAGGATGAAGGTACTGTCTATGAGTGGACTCGATAAGAAGAGTAGTTAAACGATGGTTACTCGAAAGTAAGACCGGGTATTTTGCAGAATAAGACAAAAGGTCAGATTTTTGTAATCTGCCACCGACTCTAATGATAATATTTTCATCAAGAAAAGGTGAAAGTTTTCGAAAAGGTTTCGGTATTGGTTTATCCTTATTTAACGCGGAAAAAAGCTCAGAAAAACAAGAACCTTGAACGCGTTTGATAAGAAGGTATAACGCACTTTGCATCTCACCGGTGGTAGGAAAAACAATATTTTCAAAAATAATTTTTTGCTCCGGTGGATTAGTGGGTTTTTGATAGGAATGGTTTTGAAAAAGGTTAACTATTCGAAGGACATAACAAATGATACGTTGAATTTTTGATATAGATGAATATTTGATAAGAAGCTGATCTAAGAAGTTAACGTCAATTATCGCATTGCAACAGACCTTTGGCTTTTCCTCCAGATTAATATCTCCGAAATCAATTGGCATTTTTGATTTATGAAAATCGGGCCATTCGTTTCCGGGAGACCACAAAAACGACGGGGCGTTCCACCACATGTCATGTGAAATGAGCTGTGAGGGGGTGGCCCCTCGTGACGCAATATCGGCTGCATTTAAAGCAGAAGGAATATAGCGCCATGAGTTTGAGGGAATGATTTCTTGGATTCTACTGACTCGATTTCCAACAAAGGTTTGCCAGCGATTAGGAGGGGATGAAAGCCAGTGCAATACGACTTGCGAATCGCAGAAAGTAACGATATTTGTAAAAGTTATTTTTCCTTCATAGCTAGATAAGACGAAGTCAATTAATTCGCTTAAAAGAAATGCGCCTAGGAGTTCTAGCCTAGCCAAAGTTTGTGACTTTATAGGCGCGACCCTAGATTTTGCAGATATGAGAGAAACAGATATATTGCTTTCCTCTTCTACACGAAAATATACGACGCCTGCGTAACCTCGAATTGAAGCGTCACAGAAGCCGATGATTTGACAGGTATTGGTTTTTGACAGTTTGATTTGTCGGGGTAATTGAAAATTGGAAAGAAGCGGGAATTCAGAACGAAGTTTGTTCCAAGAGTCGATGATAGAAGAATCTGGTTCTTCGTCCCAGCCTATTTTCGATATCCACAACTGTTGCAAATTAAATTTTGCTTGTAGCAACAACGGACAAAGAAAACCTAAGGGATCGAAGATTGTTCCTATGATAGATAAAATAGAACGTTTAGTTGGGGGTTTGTCCTTCATTCGGCATTGATAAGAAAAAATGTCGTTTTTTGGATGCCATTGAAGGCGTAAAACTTTGATAAAGTGTGGTTCATCCTTGTCAAAAGAGAGAGGCATTTGACGATTGGATTCTGGCAATGTTGCCAATAACTCAGGACAATTGCCCATTTTTTAAGTTCAAATCCTCCCGACTTCAACAAATCATTGAGTTCCATCTGTAGGGAAAGGGCTTTAGAAAGCGAAGGGCTAGTTACCAAGATATCGTCGATGTAAATTGACGTTTTTAGAACACTACTAGCTATAGGAAAACGTTCCTTTTCTCTCTCTGCCAACTCATTTAAGGTACGCATGGCTAGAAAAGGTGAGCATATCATGCCAAAAGTGACAGTAGAAAGTTCCCACACTGAAAGTGGGTCCTGTGGAGAAAACCTCCACAATATCCTTTGATAAGGACGGTGATAAGGATTGATAAGGACGACGGAACATCTGATTGATATCAGCAATATAGGCAATAGAATTAAGACGAAACGTAAGGAGTAAAGAAGCAATATCCTTTTGAAGTTTCGGTCCAGATAACAACGTGTCATTGAGACTAATATTCTTTGGGGTGACTGCCGAACAATCCCAGACTACCCTTAATTTTGTACTTAAGCTTTCCGGCTTTAGTACGCAATGATGTGCCAAAAAACATGATACGTCGACTTTTGGTTGACTAGATAAAACTAGACTCATGTGATTAGAATCGATATAGTCTTGCATGAAACTAGAATAGGCAGTGTACAGATCAGGATTTTTAAGTAATCTGTTTTCTAGAAGTAAAAATCTACGATAAGCTTGCGGATAAGTATTTTCTAGGTCAGGGTTTATTTTATCTTTAAACGGAAGATCTACCAATCTACCGCTCGGTTGTCGTACGACACTTGCAGTAAATATTGATTCCGCTTGTTTTTCCTCCTTTGATAAGATTTGTGTTTTAGGCAAATGTTCGATTTCCCAAAACCTAGGGATAATGACCTGTAAAGGAGGTGAATGACTCGTTAAAAAACAACTGGTTCGTTCCGTAAGATTACCTACTTCGTCAACTTTTCCCATGACGACCCAGCAAAAGATGGTTTCAAGGGCTGAAGGTTGCCCTATTTGTCCAAGAACCCTGCCCTCCTTGAATATCTGTGCGAATAGCTCGCAACCAATAACTAGGTCCACAGGTCTAGATTCGAAATAAGATGGGTCGGCAAGTTTAAGGTTTTCCAAGTGTTTCCACTGATTATCGTTCAAAGTGAATGTAGGCATATTGGAACATAGTTGTGGAACAACAATTGCTTCGAAATTAAGTAAAGGAGTGACCTGTCCTTGTGGCTTAATGTGACATTGAACGAGCCCTTTGGAAGTAAGAGAAGATATTTGATTTAATTCGAATATTTCAGTGGTGTAACTTCGCCTAGTAAGATTAAGACGCTGAATACACTTTTCACTGATGAATCCTGTCTGTGATCCAGAATCAAGCAGTGCCCTTACAGGTTGAAAATTTCCGCAACCGTCCATAACATCTATTATGGCGGTGCATAAAAGAAAGGTACCTGAAGGTCCTGAGGTATTTAATGACACATGAAGATTATTGACAGGTGGTGTGTGAATGACACGACTAGTATCTTGGCTTCCAGACTCTTTATTAGTTTCTAAGATTTGAGTTAAAGTGTGGTGCCTTTTACTATTGCAAGTCCTGCATGAATATTTTGATTTGCACGTGTCTACCCCATGCGAGGGATGAAAACACGCTAGACATAATTTTTTCTGCTTGACGAAAGATAGGCGCTCGATAGGCGAGAGGTCAAGAAATGTTTGACATTTCGAAAGCACGTGACCTTGATTACACCGGAAACATTTTATTCCCGTACTTGAATTAGTTGAGGTGCCAGCCAGTCCTATAAAAGGCGAATTGGGTGATTTATAGGTAGGCTTTTGCCCAAACTGGTTTGGCATAGAATTTGATTTTTGATAGGTAGGCACCTTTTTGGGTGCTGTTGATTGAGGAAGTGATTCCAAAGCTTTACATCTTTTTTCTAGAAAATGAAAAAGTGACTGAAAAGTGGGAATTTCGGTATTAGTATTGGCGTGACTCATTTCGAAATTTGAATGCGTCGGAATATCCAATTTTTCTAACAGAATGAAAAAAATAAGAAAGTCCCAACTGTCAACGTCAAAGCTAAGTGATTTTAAAATTTCTAGGGAATCTGAAAAGGTGTCAATTAAATTACGCAATTCTTTAGCTGACTCGTTTTTTAATGTAGAGTAATTGTGCTCAAAGCATCATTTGCGAGGTCTCGCTTGTTTTTATATCTATTGACTAATTTGTCGTAAGCAATTTTATAATTTTGATCAGATAAGCTAATCCCTGATATCAATTTTAAAGGCTCATCCTCGAGATATGAAAATAAATATTGAAGTTTTCGGACGTTACTTAGACTTTGATTTTGATCTATAATGTTATTAAAAAGATCGAAAAAGCTTGGCCATAATTTTTTGTCACCTCGAAATATGGGAATACCTAACTCTTTGAGTTTTGGAGTTTCGTTTTGTCGAACATATGATCCCGAAAAGGATGGGACCTCAACCGGAAATAGTTCAGAGTAAACCCCTTTACACGCATAAAAATATTTACGAGCTTCTGAAAGGATCGCATCCTGCGTTTTAAACTCCTCGTCGTCCGAGTCGTCTATCAACATAATGACATCATTATGTGCCAGCATGCATTTATCGAAGGTTTCGTCCAAATCGGAATACCTCACTTGAAACTCGTTTCTCGCTTTTGCGTCCGTTGCCGCGGTTTGAGAAAACACATAAAACTCGGTGATCGCAGATAAAAAACCCTTGCGTTTTTGCACGGCTTTTTTGATAGACATGATTTTACCTTTGAAATGACGAAATTGTCGGTAAATATACAATTAACGCTAAATTAATGATTCTGAAATAGAAAAATGACGAATTGTCGAAAATATGCACTAATTTATCTCAATTGATGAAAATTGTTTTAAATATCGAAATGATATGGAACACACCTAACACACTGAACATGTGCTTGTTTGTTTTGATTGCTTCGATTTGTTTACTGAATGACCACGCGGTACGTTACCATAGCAGCGGACCGAAAACAGGTGAACTGCGCCGCTACCGAAGGTCGAGCGAAAATCTCTCTCGTTTCAATACGATTGGCAAAATTCAAGGCCTTGTGTCGCCGTGTGAAAAAATGGCGGACTTATTAATACCGTCGTATGGAGTAAAATTTAAATAATTCGGGTCGAAAGGAACACTTATGTTTGCCCGCAGTTAGAAAAACGATAACTGCAATGGACTGTATATATTTTAATTAATGAAAGCGCGAACAAACATAAATATATTGATATGAAATTACGAAATAATTAAAAAGGTCCATAGGTCAATTGTGGGCACCACACAACGGAAATCAGAAACAAAGCACTCACCAGTTTGCAGCCAATTTCTCCACTTCCAAGGGGCCCCTGTCTGGATCTAATGATGTTGCCACGTAGCTGAAGGGCTGCAGTTTCTAGTTCTATGCTTCAGTACACCAAAATCGAGCACTTTCAAGTGTAGAAATTTGAAATAGTTGGAGAAAGTAAATTAACACGCCATTTCTCGAGGCGGTCGAAAAAGGATCTCCCTGATTCTTGGTGCGGATGTCAAAATGCGCGAAAATGTACTCTGTCCGTCATCCAATTGTGTGGTTTTAAAAAGTAAAAACAACCGCGAAATTTAGCGGGAGCTAACAAGATGTTATGTTTACAGAAGAAAAATAATATTTTTAAGAAAATTTAAATTATTTAAAAAGAATTAAAATTTTGAAATATTTTTACCAATTACCACCACCTAGCATTTATATCTAGTAGAAACTTATATCTATATCTGTCTCAGTTAAACATTTCTTTTGTGGTATTATATCTAGTTGGGTTTCAAATTCATTTTCTCTGTATTCAATCCGGAGCAGGCAAAACTTCTCAAGGCTCAAACATAAATGTTTGCCCTCCAGTGGCCATGACCAAGCTGTGACCTGAACGCAGAAAAAATACAGAAGAAATAATTGTGAATCAGAAAAACTTAATTGATAAAATACCCGTAGGTCATTTAAAAAAAATGCACTCCAAAGCCCAACGCTGTATTTTCTACCAAAACAAATTTGACCAGTCACGAAAACACAACTAGACTTGGCAATCAAAGACCTAAAAGAACTGCCCCAAAAAAATACCCAAAAAAATATGCTAACCGGACTTTTGGCGTTGATGTTCAGCCAATGTGTTGCTCTAGGGATTTTAGCCTTGTGTTTCCTAACCTCCCGAGCCAACACTAAGTAGTAGTACCCTCCTCTGACCCGATGTAACTGAGTGACGTAAGATTTTAATTGCCATCAACAGTTACCACCAAAAAACAAGAAAAGAAAATGACAAAGCAAAATAAACTCATATTCCCTTTCTTTCATTTTCATTAATTTATACTTTTAACTAAATAATTACCAGCTGTTAGGCTATATTTACTTTAAAACAACCCAGCCAAGAAAAATTTGTGTGAAACCCTGTAAAAATATTCCAACTTCCGAGTGGTGATATCCAACAAAATATTAAAACCTACAAAAACTATGTTGTTGACCTATATAAAATAAATTGACTGTACTTTTTATTCAAAACGATGAAATTTAAAAAACTAATTGGCGAAACAATTTCTATTTTATCACAAGCAGGTGAATAATATTAGTAGACTGTAACCTGTGAAAAAAATTTGATAGAAAAAACACACTATTCTGTCATATATTTAAAACTGAAAAAGACCATGTCTGGAGGTCCATCCACCTATAAATCAACAAAAAATTGAAGTAAATTTACATTACTGTGTTTATTTTTCTTAAAAAAAAATTAAAACATGTTTTTCCTACAAAAAAACTTTAAAGAATTAAGAACATGATTTGGACACTGTTGAATAAAAACTCCCATGCTTTTTATCTACTTATTTTCTTAATAAATAAAATGATTCTTTTGTTGTCCAAGAAAAAAAACTTGTGGAGATAAGCTAATTAAAAAAATCATGAGAATTATTAAATCAACACAATGAATCTCAAAACTACGCTTCAATATTACCAAAAAATATAAAAAAAATGTTATTTCCAAAACCAATGATGATGGAAAATCTTGTTTTTTATAAAAAAAATTATTGAGTGTCAAAACACCGACTGCCACTGAAAGCCTTTAACCTGGCTATGGCTGTAACACAAAAAAATGTTTTAAAAAATTTTTAAAATTCAAAAAAAATGTTTTTTTTTTCCAAATTTAAAAAATTCAAAAAAAGTTACATTAGATGTTAAAATCCTAGCCAAAAACACACGTTGGGCGCCATTTTCTGATACTATAAATAGAACAATAACGTTGTGCCAATTTGTGACGTATAAAATTGCGACACTATAAAAGCACGTCGTAATCACTCTAATAGAGTTACTGAATAATTAAACAAATATCTAGAAGCAGAACTGTATTTTCCAGCTAGGTAAAACATTGATATGCCCGGTTGTTAGCCCGCGGTAAGAAAAACGATAACTGCAATGGACTGTAAATATTTTAATTAATGAAAGCGCGAACAAACATAAATATATTGATATGAAATTACGAAATAATCAAACGTCCATAGGTTAATTGTTGGTGCCACACAACGGCAATCAGAAACAAACACTCACCAGTTTGCAGCCAATTTCTCCATGTTCCAAGGGGCCCCTGTCTGGATCTAATGATGTCACCACGTAGCTGAAGGGCTGAAGTTTCTAGTTCTATGCTTCAGTACACCAAAATCGAGCACTTTTAAGTGTAGAAATTTGAAATAGTTGGAGAAAGAAATTAACACGCCATTTTTTCGAGGCGGTTGACACGGATCTCTCTGATTCTTGGTGCGCATGTCCAATGCGCGAAAAATGCACTTTGTCCTTCATCCAATTGTGTGGTTTTAAAAATTTAAAAAACAACCGCGAAATTTAGCGGGAGCTAACATAACACACAATTTTAGAATCTCAACCGGACAGATATAGATATAAGAAAAATGATCGACCGATAAATATAAATGAATAAAAACAGATAAGTATCGTAAGTTTATTTAGAGATAACGAAATCCCGAAAAAGGCAAAACAAACAAATAAAAAATTCAAAAAAAAATAAAAATAAAGAAAAACCTATTGTAATACCCGATAATAGGTAGAAAACTTAAAATTACTTTTAATTTGGCAAGAGGCACAGTTTTACAACTGGCCGCTTATAAACACCGGTAACCGTTTGTACCGTCGCAACACGCACCTGACCGTCCCCGCCGGGATGCAGTTCGATGACCCGACCGACCGGCAATTTCAAAGGTGATTGAATGTGATCACTTGTTATGATAACCAAATCATTTAATTTGATATTTGGGGACGAATCAGCCCACTTGTGTCGCTGTTGTAGCGTATGCAAATACTCTATAGAATACCGTTTCCAAAAATCATTATGTAGTTTTTGGATTAGTTGCCATCTCGAGAGCCGATTTAGGGGAACCTGGGACAAATCTGACTCTGGAATTTCTGAATTAAGGGGTTCAAGGGTCAAAAAATGCCCAGGGGTAAGAGGTTGAAGATCGTGTGGGTCTGAAGAGGCAGGAGATAAAGGGCGACTATTAAGTACGGCTTCTATGCGACATGTAAGGGTGGACATTTCCATGATGGACAACTTCTGGTCGCCGACTACTCGAACAAAGTGAGTTTTAAAACTTTTGACGCCAGCTTCTGCCAGGCCATTGAAATGTGGACTGAGAGGAGGTCCCAGATGCCAACGAATAGAAAGTCTGGTGGCCGCACTTCTTGCGTAATCAAGTAATTGGTTACGAAACCCTATAAAATTACTGCCTTGATCTGACCAGCATTGCGTCACGCTTCCACGTCTGGAAATGAATCGATGGAATGCACCTACGAACCCTTCGGTGGACAGTTCCATGGTTAATTCCAAATGCACGCAATGTGTGGCCGCACAGACAAACACACAGACATACGATTTGAAAGCTTTACAACCACGGTAACGATGAGGAACCACAAAGAAAGGTCCACAAAAGTCGATAGCTACACTCGAAAAAGGTTTGAGTTGATCGATTCGATGAGCGGGAAGTGAACTCATTATGGGTGGTCTATAGGGTTTAGGGTTGATTCTAAAACATTGCAAGCACTTGGATATGGTTCTTTGAATTGTCCGTCTGGCAGATAATATCCAAAATTGCTGTAAAAGCAGATTATGTAATGTTTTAAACCCAGGATGAAGGTATTGTCGATGAGCGGACTCGATAAGAAGAGTAGTTAAACGATGGTTACTCGAAAGTAAGACGGGGTGTTTTGCAGAATAAGACAAAAGGTCAGATTTTTGTAATCTGCCACCGACTCTAATGATATTATTTTCATCAAGAAAAGGTGAAAGTTTTCGAAAAGGTTTCGGTATTGGTTTATCCTTAGATAACGCGGAAAAAAGCTCAGAAAAACAAGAACCTTGAACGCGTTTGATAAGAAGGTATAACGCACTTTGCATCTCACCGGTGGTAGGAAAAACAATATTCTCAACAATAACTTTTTGGTCCGGCGGCTTAGTAGGTTTTTGATAGGAATGGTTTTGAAAAAGGTTAACTATTCGAAGGACATAACAAATGATACGTTGAATTTTTGATATAGATGAATATTTGATAAGAAGCTGATCTAAGAAGTTAACGTCAATTATCGCATTGCAACAGACCTTTGGCTTTTCCTCCAGATTAATATCTCCGAAATCAATCGGCATTTTTGATTTATGAAAATCGGGCCATTCGTTTTCGGGAGACCACAAAAACGACGGTGCGTTCCACCACATGTCATGTGACATGAGCTGTGAAGGGGTGGCCCCTCGTGACGCAATATCGGCTGCATTTAAAGCAGAAGGAATGTAGCACCACGAGTTTGAGGGAATGATTTCTTGGATTCTACTGACTCGATTTCCAACAAAGGTTTGCCAGCGATTAGGAGGGGATGAAAGCCAGTGCAATACGACTTGCGAATCCCAGAAAGTAACGATATTTGTAAAAGTCATTTTTCCTTCATAGCTAGATAAAACGAAGTCAATTAATTCGCTTAAAAGAAATGCGCCTAGGAGTTCTAGCCTAGCCAAAGTTTGTGACTTTATAGGCGCGACCCTAGATTTTGCAGATATGAGAGAAACAGATATATTGTTTTCCTCTTTTACACGAAAATATACGACGCCTGCGTAGCCTCGAATTGAAGCGTCACAGAAGCCGATGATTTGACAGGTATTGGTTTTTGACAGTTTGATTTGTCGGGGTAATTGAAAATTGGAAAGAAGCGGGAATTCAGAACGAAGTTTGTTCCAAGAGTCGATGATAGAAGAATCTGGTTCTTCGTCCCAGCCTATTTTTGATATCCACAACTGTTGCAAAATAAATTTTGCTTGTAGCAACAAGGGACAAAGAAAACCTAAGGGATCGAAGATTGTTCCTATGATAGATAAAATAGCACGTTTGGTTGGGGGTTTGTCCTTCATTCGGCATTGATAAGAAAAAATGTCGTTTTTTGGATGCCATTGAAGTCCTAAAACTTTGATAAAGTGGGGTTCCTCCTTGTCAAAAGACAGAGGCATTTGACGATCGGATTCTGGCAATGTTGCCAATAACTCGGGACAATTGCTTGCCCATTTTTTAAGTTCAAATCCTCCCGACTTCAACAAATCATTGAGTTCCGTTTGAAGGGAAAGAGCTTCAGAAAGCGAAGGGCTAGTTCCCAAGATATCGTCGATATAGATTGACGTTTTTAGAACAGTACTAGCCATAGAAAAACGTTCCTTTTCTCTCTCTGCCAGCTCATTTAAGGTACGCATGGCTAGAAAAGGTGAGCATGTCATGCCAAAAGTGACAGTAGAAAGTTCCCACACTGAAAGTGGGTCTTGTGGAGAAAACCTCCACAATATCCTTTGATAAGGACGGTGATAAGGATTGATAAGGACTTGACGGAACATCTGTTTGATATCAGCAATGTAGGCAATAGGATTAAGACGAAACGTAAGGAGTAAAGAAGCAATATCCTTTTGAAGTTTCGGTCCAGATAACAACGTGTCATTGAGACTAATATTTTTTGGGGTGACTGCCGAACAATCCCAGACTACCCTTAATTTTGTACTTAAGCTTTCCGGCTTTAATACGCAATGATGTGCTAAAAAACACGATACGTGGACTTTTGGTTGACTAGATAAAACTAAACTCATATGATTAGAATCGATATAGTCTTGCATGAAACTTGAATAGGCAGTGTACAGATGAGGATTTTTGATTAATCTATTTTCTAGAAGTAAAAATCTACGATAAGCTTGCGGATAAGTATTTCCTAGGTCAGGGTTTATTTTATCTTTAAACGGAAGATCTACCTTGAATCTACCGCTCGGTCGCCGTACTACACTCGCAGTAAAAATTGATTCTGCTTGTTTTTCTTCCTTTGATAAGATTTGTTTTTTAGGCAAATGTTCGATTTCCTAAAACCTAGGGAGAATGACCTCTAAAGGAGGTGAATGACTCGTTAAAAAACAACTGGTTCGTTCCGTAAGACTACCTACTTCGTCAACCTTTCCCATGACGACCCAGCCAAAGATAGTTTCAAGGGCTGAAGGTTGCCCTATTTGTCCAAGAACCCTGTCCTCCTTGAATATCTGTGCGAATAGCTCGCAACCAATAACCAGGTCCACAGGTCTAGATTTGAAATAAGATGGGTCGGCAAGTTTAAGGTTTTGCAAGTGTTTCCACTGATTATCGTTCAAAGAGAATGTAGGCATATTGGAACATAGTTGTGGAACAACAATTGCTTCGAAATTAAGTAAAGGAGTGACCTGTCCTTGTGGCTTAATGTGACATTGAACGAGCCCTTTGGAAGTAAAAGAAGACATCTGATTTAATCCGAATATTTCAGTGGTGTAACTTTGCCTAGGAAGATTAAGACGCTGAATACACTTTTCACTGATGAATCCTGCCTGTGATCCAGAATCAAGCAGTGCCCTTACAGGTTGAAAATTTCCGCAACCCTCCATAACATCTATTATGGCGGTGCATAAAAGAAAGGTACCTGAAGGTCCTGAGGTATTCAATGACACATGAAGATTATTGACAGGTGGTATGTGAATGACAGGACTAGTATCTTGGCTTCCAGACTCTTGATTAGTTTCTAAGATATGAGTTAAAGTGTGGTGCCTTTTACTATTGCAAGTCCTGCATGAATATTTTGATTTGCACGTATCTACCCCATGCAAGGGATGAAAACACGCTAGACATAATTTTTTCTGCTTGACGAAAGATAGGCGATCGATAGGTGAGAGATCAAGAAATGTTTGACATTTCGAAAGCACGTGACCTTGATTACACCGGAAACATTTTATTCCCGTACTTGAATTAGTTGAGGTGCCAGCCAGTCCTATAAAAGGCGAACTGGATGATTTATAGGTAGGTTTTTGCCCAAACTGATTTTGCATAGAATTTGAATTTTGATAGGTAGGCTTTTGCCCAGACTGATTTTGCATAGAATTTGATTTTTGATAGATAGGCACCTTTTTGGGTGCTGTTGATTGAGGAAGTGATTCCAAAACTTTACATCTTTTTTCTAGAAATTGAAAATGTGACTGAAAAGTGGAAATTTCGATATTAGTATTGGCGTGACTCATTTCGAAATTTGAACGCGTCGGAATATCCAATTTTTCTAACAAAATGAAAAAAGTAATAAAGTCCCAACTGTCAACGTCAAACCTAAGTGATTTTAAAATTTCTAGGGACTCAGAAAAGGTGTCAATTAAATTACGCAATTCTTTAGCTGACTCGTTTTTTAAGGTGGAGTTCATAATTGTGCTTAAAGCATCATTTGCGAGGTCTCGCTTGTTTTGATATCTATTGACTAATTTGTCGTAAGCAATTTTATAATTTTGATCAGATAAGCTAATCCCTGATATCAATTTTAAAGGCTCATCCTCGAGATATGAAAATAAATATTGAAGTTTTCGAACGTTACTTAGACTTTGATTTTGATCTATAATGTTATTAAAAAGATCGAAAAAGCTTGGCCATAATTTTTTATCACCTCGAAATATGGGAATACCTAACTCTTTGAGTTTTGGAGTTTCAGATTCGTTTTGTCGAACATATGATCCCGAAAGGGTTGGGGCCTCAACCGGAAATATTTTAGAGTAAACCCCCTTACATGCATAAAAATATTTACGAGCTTCTGAAAGGATCGCATCCTGCGTTTTAAACTCCTCGTCGTCCGAGTCGTCTATCAACATAATGACATCATTATGCGCCAGCATGCATTTATCGAAGGTTTCATCCAAATCGGAATACCTCACTTGAAACTCGTTTCTCGCTTTTTCGTCCTTTGCCGCGGTCTGTGAAAACACATAACACTCGGTGATCGCAGATAAAAAAACCTTGCGTTTTTGCACGGCTTTTTTGACAGACATGATTTTACCTTTGAAATGACGAAATTGTCGGTAAATATACAATTAACGCTAAATTAATGCTTCTGAAATAGAAAAATGACGAATTGTCGAAAATATGCACTAATTTATCGCAATTGATGAAAATTGTTTTAAATATCGAAATGATATGGAACACATCTAATCACAGAAATGTCGGTAAATATACAATTAACGCTAAATTAATGCTTCTGAAATAGAAAAATGACGAATTGTCGAAAATATGCACTAATTTATCGCAATTGATGAAAATTGTTTTAAATATCGAAATGATATGGAACACACCTAACACACTGAACATGTGGTTGTTTGTTTTGTTTTTTGATTGATCCTCGATTTTGTTTATACTGAATGACCACGCGGTAGTAGACCCGTTACCATAGCAGCGGACCGAAAACAGGTACTGCGCCGACACCGAAGGTCGAACGAAACTTTCTCTCGTTTCAATACGATTAGGAAAATTCAAGGCCGTGATCTCGGCTTGTGAAAAAATGGCCGACTTATTAATACCGTCGTATGGAGTAAAATTTAATAATTCGGGTCGAAAGGAACACTTATGTTAGCCCGCGGTAAGAAAAACGATAACTGCAATGGACTGTAAATATTTTAATTAATGAAAGCGCGAACAAACATAAATATATTGATATGAAATTACGAAATAATCAAATGTCCATAGGTTAATTGTTGGTGCCACACAACGGCAATCAGAAACAAAGCACTCACCAGTTTGCAGCCAATTTCTCCACGTTCCCAGGGGCCCCTGTCTGGATCTAATGATGTCACCACGTAGCTGAAGGGCTGAAGTTTCTAGTTCTATGCTTCAGTACACCAAAATCGAGCACTTTTAAGTGTAGAAATTTGAAATAGTTGGAGAAAGAAATTAACACGCCATTTTCTCGAGGCGGTTGACCAGGATCTCTCTGATTCTTGGTGCGCATGTCCAATGCGCGAAAAATGCACTTTGTCCCTTATCCAATTGTGTGGTTTTAAAAATTTAAAAAACAACCGCGAAATTTAGCGGGAGCTAACACCGGTAACTTTTATACAGTGGAGAAGGAGGGGTTCAGAAATAAGAAAATTTTAAGCGCGCCACAGTGTTTTAATATCAATGTTTTACAAAGAAGATCTTAATTAAAATACAGTTCAACTTAAACGTTGTAGCCAAACAATGAAACTCTACCTACTTTCGAGGCTTCCAGAGTATTTGTGTAATTAAAAAACCCAAAAAAATTGACTATTAAAGATTCTGAATGAGTTAAAATGACACAAATAGAAAGCACTTTATAAGTAGATGGACATCTTCAACAGGTCATAGTGTACCTACATCTGAGTTAGTAGTGTGAGACTCAGTTATGTAAATGATTGTTAAAAATAAATACTCTTCCAAAATCATTCCGTCATAGGGGAGATCTGGACCAAATATCCGCTGTCATCATTCTACGTTGGGTAAAATGAGACAGACAGCAACCCAGTCCGAGATCTACGCCATGAGGTAAAACAATGTTAAGGAAACCGCAAAAAAATATAACCTCATCTCTCTTTTGTCTCTGCAAAGTTGGTTCATTGGATTGTACAAATAACACAAAAATTTAGTCCATCTTGTATATTTCAAATTGAAATCTAGGGGTAAAAATAGAAACGATCATAGTTTCCTGGAATTCGTCGGTTTTGCACGAGGTTCCCCTACACCGAGTAACTTAAATCAAGATCCCCATGTCGACTCAATAAAATAAAGCAGATTTCAACAGATGAACTAAAATAACCCTAACATACCTATCCCAGGGTTGTATCAGTACTATTGCCGGAACCAGCACAATCGTCCAGTGATGTTTGGAATGGACAGCCCTGTAGGCATAGGAGAAAAACAATATATAGTTTTTATCCAAAACGTGGTTTAAAAAAATTATAGAAAAAACTCCAAAAATTCCCCACGTCTTTTGTCGAAAAATTACATTTCACACGAACACAGTTTCAATTTGGAAGGCAAAAATTGTCCTGAAGAATTCTCAAAAATAAAAAAATGGAACTTGAGTCCCTCACTCAGAGGATGTGAGCAGTCACCAAGATTCGCCTAAACGACGGACTCACTCTTACAGTCTCTGGGAAATAACCTGCAACAATGCAGTGCGAGTAACCAAAAAAAAACAATGGCGATCCCAGAGACTTGTTGTCGACCCAACACCAGTTCTTTAGAAAAGAGAAAAGACACTTTGTCAAGAACACAAAAAAAAGTGAAGATGCCGAAAATCGTTCCTTAATTTGGTGGGGCACCGTACCAACCAAATTTTCCCGGTTAAATTCAAATAAGAATGCAAACACATTTAAGAAAAACTTGCAAACCAAAAATCCTAAAGAATTTAAGTTTGTCAGCCTGACACAAAACTTCCGCGGTTTTCGAACTAACCAATGACGAAATACACTAGCACTTCGGTACCGGTCTATAGGGGGCAGCATCAAGCAAGGGAATATTGAAAATACGTCTCTGCGCGTTGAGGTGTTGTCAGATCTATTTCTATGGATGGACAAATGGATACGATGGTAAAATCAATTACTGGAGATCAGAGCATGCATCAAACCCAGGAATTAAGCAAGTATAAAAGGCAACTTCATAGGGGTATAGTCAACCACGGACACCGGTGTTTCGGAAAAAGGCATTTCCATCCTCAGCGTGGCTTGCCTGACACAAAGTAAAAACACCCGTACAAGATACAAGGTAAATCAAAAAGAATGGAAAAATAGATTTTTCAAAATAATGTTAACATATCCAAGCTTTAAACGAAAAACAAAACTTTTTCTTCTATTAAACTATTTTTTTTTCTTTTCCTTTCTTTTTTAATTTAGTAACTTTAATTAGTATACCTACCTACTGTAAGTTTGGTTCTGCGTTTAAATCTTATTGTCTGACCAGTCTAACGGCTAACAGACGATAATTTTTAATCAAAGTTAATTGTCTTGTATTGACCAGTCTCACAGCTAACGTACAAGATAATTATATGTACCAAAAAACGCTATCTTGTCTATTTAACCTTGTTCTTCTTGACCAGTCGAGAGGCTAACAAGGAGAACAAATTAAAAGGCAATAATAGTTAATTCTTATTTTTATTCCTAAGAATATCTTACGGGATAATAAAAATCTGTAAAGTGAAATCATTTTTTTTTTTTCAAACACACTGTGTTTTTTTTATTACAATCTAGTCAGTAAGACTAATTAGCAATTTTGTTTTAACTTAATTTACTAGAAAAGTCAGATTTAAACTTAGGGTTCACTCAACAGTTCTCCCCGCTTTGTTTAGTCTGTAACTCACAATTGTGTTGTGTTTATAGCATTATTTTGTTTTATGTGTAATTCACTTAGTTTACTAGCTCAAACGGCTTCACTCTTTTTAGTCTTCGAACTAGCATAGTATTGTCTAGAAGCTGAATTGCTTCCACATTCACATGCCGATGGATTCTATCTTCATGGCTTTTTGCGTACTTTTTTATAGTCTGCTACAGTTTCGATTTTTAGATCTCGATGAAGGTCACTATTTCGAACGTACCAAGGTGCATTCACAATGTTTCTTAATACTTTATTTTGAAATCTCTGTACAACTGGAATGTTACTCTCTTTAGCACAACCCCATAGTTGAATACCATATGTCCATACTGGTTTCAGTATTTGTCTATAAAGCAGTAACTTCTTATGAATTGTTAAATTGGACTTCCTTCCAATTAGCCAGTTCATTTTTCTATACCTTATCTCAAGTTCTTCTTTTTTTTTCTTAACATGTGCTCTCCAGCGCAATTTGGCATCAAGTGTCATACCTAGATATTTTGCCTGATTCGAATATGGTACTGGAATGTTGTTAATTGTTATTTTTATGTGATTTATATTTTTGTTTGTAAAATCAACATGAATTGATTTGGTTTCATTTAATTTTATTCGCCACTTTGTGGTCCAACTGTGAACTTGGGTGACTGCATCCTGAAGTTTTTCTATGCATTTTTCAATAGATTTTTCTACCGTCAATAAACCAGTATCATCGACAAATGTTGCTAAGTGACAATTTTCTGGCTTTGGGATATCACAAGTATAGATAAAAATCAATAAGTATAGATAAGGGCCTAGTACGCTACCATGGGGCACGCCTGCTTGAATTTCTCTTAAATTTGAGTATAAGTCTTCCTGTTTTACTCTAAAATGTCTATTGTTTTGGCAGAAACCGTTTTAGTGAAATCAGTTACTCTTGCGACCAGTACCTTTACAGGTGCTAACGCAAGATAATTTATCTCACTACGAAAGTTAAAATAATCAAAATCGTAACTCAATATTAATAATAATTTTGTAATTTTATGGCACGCAAACAACTCAATAAAAAACAACGTCAACGAAGAAGACTCCTAAAGTTGGCAAAACTCATTATTATCAAAAGTGATATTAAACTGCACCCATCAGGACTTCCTGTCACACCAACCATAGAAGAAATCAATTATAACAAAGAACAACACCAAATAACGAAGCAACCTACGAAAGAAGCTAAATTGGAGCTACACATTAACAGCAAAATAGTCGATGATATAGATATTCAAATACATTCATCAGGGTTACCCGTAACCCCAACGATCACACCACTAAAATTAAAATTTCGATTTCCCGAAGTTTCAAAAAAATTGTGATCAATTAAAAAAAAATCTCGGCAAACAATATTTAGAAATAGTTGAAGAAAAATAAACACAAGATTATCAACCTAAAATATCAAGCAACTCAATCAAATCAACGGAATCAATCAATCGACTCAATCAAAGCAACCTAATCAATCAATCAAATCAATCAAACAGGTCAAAACTACCTAATCAAGCTAATCAGTCAATCAAATCAATCTAACTAATTAAATAAATCACACAAATTACTCAATCAATCAATATGGAGGAAGTAGACAAACTCGCAAGCCTGCAAGAGCAGCGAGGAAAGGAAATCTTACGCATAAATAGCAACGTCAAAAAGGACCCAGTAGACAGAAAAACTGACAAATATTTCAATCTCAAAACAGCAAGTATCGAGAAAATTTGGGAAGAAATTCAACATACCAATAAAGAAATAGAGGAGCTACAATGTGACGAACATAACTATCATCAAGTAAAATACTTCGAGCAACTTACCAAAGTATACAATGACGCCATTAAAGTTATAAACGACCTACAACAAAAAATAAATCAACAAACAAATCTGTCAAGTCAGCAACAACAAAGAAGAAAAAATCCTTTTAAGACAAATGACGGAATTATTGGATAAAATCAAAACAGAAAAAACTACAAATACTTTATCTATCCATAGACGCCAACAACTTTCAAAATTTTCCTAGAATTGGAAGTTCAAGATTTTCATGCATCAGTTGAGATTGAATACACAGAATATAGAACCATTTACAACAACATTAAATAATAACAACATTATGTTACCAAAAGTAAAATTACCATTATTCGATGGACGATATGACGAGTGGTCAACATTTAAAGACATCTTCACCAAGGTGGTACACGAAAATACTGGATTATCCAACACAGAAAAAAAGCAATATCTTAAAACTCATCTCAGGGGTGAAGCGAGCCGCTGCATCCAGCATCTTCAGATAACTGAAAACAATTACAAAACTAGCTGGGATCTCTTAAACGATAGATATAGCAACGAGCGACTTACAGCTACAAATTTAATCAATAAAATATTGGAATTTCCTGCATTTCAACAGGAATCTGCATATCAACTGAAAAAGCTACATGATACAGTAACAGAATGCTTAAAGGCATTGGACAGCTTAAACGTAGAGACATCATCATGGGATCCAATAATAAATCTCATAATAAGCAAAAAATGGGACACTGAAACCAATAGACTTTACGAACAATCACTGGAAAAACCGAACAAACTTCAAGATACAAACAAACTGATGAGTTTTTTACAAACAAGATTTCAGTCTTTGGAAGCCGTAGAACAAAATAAAAATAAGTCCGAACAAACAGCGATTAAAAAATGGACACCTTCCAAACCAAGCTGCAAGTATAGCAAAGAACCGTATTCTTTACAATTATGCTCTAAATTTCAAGCCTTACAACCACAAGCCAGATTTAAATTTGTAAAAGAAGAAAAAATCTGTGCAAATTGTCTTAATCATACATCCGAAGTCAGATGTACATCGACCTATAGATGCCTGAGATGCAAAAGATTTCACCATACTCTACTGCACATAGATGCAAATCAAAACCGAGATCAACACCAACCGAATAACAGATATCAACAACCAAATATCAGAAATCAACAAACAACATTTCATAGAAATAACAGGAGAGAAAATCAAGCGCAACAAACAGAACGCAACGAGCAACATCAAGCTATGTTGGAACACAAAATGAAACGGTTGTACTAGCAACAGCAATTATAAAAGTACAAAATGTACATGGAGACCATGAACTCTTGCGTGCTTTAATTGATCCATGTTCACAATCAACGTTCATAACAGAACAAGCTGCTGAGCTACTGAAATGTCCACGCCAAAGAATATCTGCTGAAGTATCTGGAGTGGGAGCAGAGACAATACAACCAGTGCAATCAAAATGGTTAACAGAAATAACAATCAAGCCACGCGTTTCAAGCAATTTCGAATTTTCTGTGCAATGCTTAGTCTTACCTAAAATAACTCGTACTATTCCCAGCGAAATAATTAAAATCAATGATGAAGAAATACAAAATACAGTATTAGCTGATCCAAACTTCTATCGACCTGGACCAATTGATATAATGATGTAAAGAATATGACCAGCTTATTTTAGATGGAATTAGAAAAACAAAAGATGGACTTCTTTATCAAAACACAGAACTGGGATGGATTATATCAGGAAACACATTAAATCAACAAAAGAAAGAGATACAGGTTCTCAGCTTAACAACCTTTATCGAAGAGGATAAACAATTGACCAAGTTTTGGGAGATAGAAGAGATTAATCAAGAACAAAATATGTCTGAAGATGAGCTATATTGCGAAAAGCACTATGATAAAAACACAATTAGAAACGAAAACGGCACATATACTGTTCGAATTCCATTTAGAAAAGAAATTAATCAATTAGGAACTTCACGACCTCAAGCAGCAGCAAGATTATTACAACTTGAAAAGAGATTCGCCAGAGAAAATGACCTAGAAATTGCCTATCGACAATTTTTGGAAGAATATATCAACCTAGGACATATGGAGCTTAATCATGATAATACTAAAACGAAATACTACATACCACACCAACCTGTTGTGAAAGAGTCAAGCACAACAACCAAACTTAGAGTCGTATTCGATGCTTCAAGTAAGACATCGAGCAAAATAAGCCTTAATCAAGCAATGTTTAACGGTCCACGACTTCAACAAGATATATTTGAAATATTATTAAGATGGAGAACGCACAAAATTGCAATAACCGCAGATATTGAAAAAAATGTATCGACAAATTAAAATTCACAAAGATGATTAACCCTATCAAACAATTATTTGGAGAGCAGATCCGCAATTTCGATTTCAAGAATACAGATTGACAACTGTAACATATGGCACCACTTCAGCCCCATACCTCAGAATTAAAACTATTCAACGTCTGGCGAAAGATGAAGAAGCAAATTATCCGAAAGCAGCTAAAGCAACCTTACAAGACTTCTACGTGGATGATTTGTTTTCAGGCGTAAATAGCATTGAAGAAGCACAGATCTTACAAAGATAACTAATTGGCATGTTTTAGATAGCTGGATTTACACTAAGAAAATGGTCTAGCAACAATCGATACCTCTTAGAAGCATTAGAACCGGAATACAGAGATCAATCAGTCTACGAAATTAATTAAAACGAAACAAGAAAATCACTTGGCATTCATTGGGCGCCATATGAGGACACGTTTAAATTCAAGACGATTATCTACGAATCAGAGAAAGTTACCAAAAGAAAAATACTATCTGAAGTAGCCAAACTATTTGATCCACTAGGATGGCTAGCTCCAGTGGTGATAAAAGCCAAATTACTAATTCAAGAATTATGGGTACAAAATTTAAAATGGGACGAAGCAGTTCCCAAAGCAATGGAAGATAGATGGAAAAAATTTCAGTCAGAACTCAAGTATGTGGAAAATTTTACCTTACCAAGATGGACAGGACAAACACCAGGAAAAACAATAGAAATTCATGGATTCTGCGATGTATCTGAAAAAGCATATGGAGCAGTCATTTACATGAAAGTAATATCAAATACTCAAGAAACTAAAATAACACTTCTCACAGCAAAATCAAAAGTTGCTCCAGTGAAATCAAAGACAACACTACCCAGACTAGAATTATGTGCAGCAGTTCTCTTAGCAAGATTAACAGAAAAAACCTTAAAAGCTATAGCAATAAGAAATATAAAGCTATTCGCCTGGACAGATTCCATGATTACACTAGCATGGATAAAAGGTGATCCTACTAGATGGCTAACATTTGTAGCTAATCGAGCATCTGAAATCAATAGATTAGTACCTAGTAAACATTGGCATCATGTAAAGACAGAAGACAACCCAGCCGATGTCATATCTAGAGGAACGGATCCGTCAAAACTGCAAACTCACAACAACTGGTGGCATGGACCAACATGGCTACAAGGCACCGAAGATTTTCATTATGACACTATCCCGACCACTAATGAAGAAGTGAAGCTATGCCATTCAATTATAATAAATAACTGCCTAACCAACGAAATAATTAACAGATTTTCAACATTGACAAGATTAATTCGGGTAATTGCATACTGTCAGAAATTTATAAATTACTGTTGATCAAATGTCAAAAATGGAAAACCACTAACAAGTGATAACCTACAAAACTCCTTGGAGCAGATCTTAAAAATTGAACAGAGCATACACTTTCAAGAAGAAATGGCCGCCTTAACAAAAACAAAACAAATAAATAAAAATAGTAAGTTACATACCTTAAATCCATTTAAAGACACAACTGGAATACTTCGAGTTGGAGGAAGATTAGAATATTCACAGCTATCGTATGATAACAAACATCAAATTATTCTGCCCTACAAAAGTCATCTCACCAATTTAATCATATTAGATGCTCACACAAATACTTTGCATGGAGGAAACTTTAGCATATACAAGAAGACGGTATTGGATAATTAACGCAAAACGAGCGATCAAAGCTGTCATTGGAAAATGCGTAGTCTGTCGCAGATACAAAGCACGCACTGCCGAGCAATTAATGGGACAGCTTCCCGCACCCAGAATCACCCCGTCACACCCGTTCCTGCATAGTGGTGTTGACTATGCTGGACCATTTCAAATAAAAACTACAAAGGGGCGAGGATTTAAATCTTACAAGGGATACATAGCCGTATTTGTATGTCTAGCAACAAAAGCTTTGCATATCGAGGTTGTCAGTGATATGACAACTGATACCTTTTTGGCAGCATTCAAAAGATTTGTAGCAAGAAGAGGTCGTTGTAGCGATTTGTACAGCGACAATGGAACCAACTTTGTGGGCGCCAGCAAGATCCTTTACGAAGAAATTAAAAATACAATCATGAATGACTAAGTTCAAGATCAACTGGTGACAATGGCAACACAATGGCATTTTATACCACCATCAGCTCCACATTTTGGAGGTCTTTGGGAAGCAGAAGTTAAGTCCATGAAATATCACTTGAAAAGAGTCATTGGAGACACCCGTCTAACCTATGAAAAAATGAACACATTGATCCACCAAATTGAGGCATGTTTGAACTCGAGGCCATTATGTCCATTATCAGATGACGTAACAGAGTTTGACGTACTAACACCAGGTCACTTTCTGATAGGCAGACCTCTAGTGGAACCATTAGATATCATTACAACAAACATAAATTCAAATCACTGCGAAAGATGGAAACTTATTCAAAAAATTAAAAAAGAAGTTTGGAAATCCTGGATTTCAAATTATCTGAATCAGCTGCAACAACGGCTTAAATGGTATAATAAAAAAGAATCCTTGAAAGTTGGAGACTTAGCCTTAATCAAGGAACAAGAAATCAATCCAAGTAAATGGCCACTAGCCAGAATAATTGAAACTCATCCAGCAAAAAACGCGGAAGAAGTAAGAGTGGTTACATTAAGAAAATCAGATGGCAATCCAATAAAACGACCAATTCACAAACTAGTTCCTATACTCGAAAATAATTCAACTAACCAGATATCGTCAGACAAACATCAACCATGCCAGTCACCTCAAAGGTACATAAAAAAACATAAAACATCCAAGCTATGGAGGATAGCCATAACAATGTTAAAAAATACATCAGCAACCGACTATGTCATTCATTATCTACAGCCAGGAATATATGTTGAACAAATTGGTCAAGCAAAAATTGACAGAGGCACGTTTAGGATGGAATTAAAATTTAACAAACTCAGAATAAGTAACGACACGATTAACGTGAATAACTCAATATCACAATTAAATCTTTTTTGTGAGAGGGCAAGAGAATTAGCAGATAACACTCAATGTTCCTCACTAATTCATCATTTGCGAGAAAAGCAAAAAGAAATCGATTGGATGAATAAAGGAATGCAGCAAGTTAATACACATTACCGTCCGAAAAGGGGACTAGTTGGTAGAATACTTACTTCTCTCCTCGGAGTTAACGACGAAGTTTATATGAATATCAATGAACTAGACCAAAACCAAAAGGAGTTAATAAAAACTTCAAATCATCAAACTAAATTCATGGTACATGCATTAGCTACGTTCAACGAAACAGAACAAAGAATTAATAGTCAATTTAAACGGAGCCAAGAAAAAATAAAGGCAGGACTCGAAGCTATCGAGAGCATGAATCACTGGTTCAAGAGTATCGATGAGAACAAATTGAACATACAATTTTTCAATGCCTACCAAATAGTGATGAACTTCATTGACGAAGTTACAGAATACCATAGAAAATTACTAGACATTCACTACCATCGACGAGATCTATTTGAATTAATCTCACCTGCTCACGTCGAGAAAACTATCCTAAACATATCAAATACTCTAACATCTAACATACAAATTATATCTTATCCAATACTTCGAACAGAAGTAAAACACAGCACCGAATTTATTCATATTTATGGATTCTTTATTTTAACGGAAGTATCTCAGTTTAACTTAGTGAAAGCAACTCAAATCCCAATTAAAAGTAAAGGCAAATACTGAGGTCAAAAACGTGTGCAAAACCTTAAAAAGCGGTAAATCTGCCGGACCCGGAAATATCCCAGCGGAACTTATTAAATATGGCACTGAAGAATTGTTTTGTAGATTACGGAATCTTTTCCAAAGATATTTAAATGGAGCTGTAGTACCAACTGAGTGGAAAACGTCATATATATCCACAATACACAAAAAAGGAAGGAAAGATATATGTGACAATTATAGAGGTATATCTGTAACTAGTACGCTAAGCAGAATATATGGCAAAATAATAAGAAATAAAGTGGAGAGCGAATATAAAGATATGGAGGCAGAAGAACAAGCTGGTTTCAGGGCGGGTAGATCGACTTCAGATCATCTCTTTTGTATAACCCAAGTTATTGAAAAGAAAATGGCATACGGACAAGAGCTCCATCTGCTTTACGTAGATTTGCAGAAGGCATATGATAGTATACCACTAAATCTACTTTGGAAAGCGCTGGAAAAGACAAACATAAGCGTACAACTAATTAAGGCCATCAAAGAGTTATACCGCAATAGTAAGGCAAAAGTTAAAATAAAAGCAAAACTAACCAAAGGCTTTCAAGTAAATAAAGGTCTTAAACAAGGTTGCTGTATCTCGCCTACGCTCTTCAAGATATATTTGGAACAGGTCCTTAAAGTCTGGAAGAGAAAATGCCAAAACATGGGAATTCCGTTGAATGAAACCACCTTGTATACTTTATGTTTCGCCGATGATCAGATAGTGGTGGCTCAGGATTATGACGACCTCGAATATATGACACGAAAACTAATAGACGAGTACAATAAGTGGGGACTAGAGGTTAATATCAATAAGACAGAGTATATGTGTATTGGTGGAACGAAACAGGATCTAATCTTAAATACTGGGCAGCGAATTCAGTCCTGTGATGAGTATAAATACTTGGGTCTAAAAATTACAGCTGACGGAACACTAGACAAAGCTATAAAATATAGAAACGTACAAGGAAGAAAAGCAATAACTTTATTAAATGGAATAATTTGGGACCAAAGTATATCAAAACATAACAAAAAGCTTATATATAACACCATTGTAAAAAGTATTATTACATACTGCTCAGAAGTATGGCCAATCAAAGATAGAACAGAAAAAATGCTTTCCGCTACGGAGATGGACTATTGGAGAAGAGCAGCAGGGAAATCAAAAAGAGAAAGAGTTACCAATCAAAGAATAAGAGAAATTATGACAGTGGGTGAACGTACTCTAGTGGATGATATAAGAACAAAACAACTGGTGTGGTACGGACATGTACAAAGAATGGATGATGGAAGACTACCTAAACAAATATTACAATGGAAACCAACTGGCCGAAGAAAACGAGGAAGACCAAGGAGAAGCTGGAGAGAAGGAATAGATAGTGAAATAAGAATAAGAGGCCTAGATGATGAATTATGGGCAAACAGAAACGAGTGGAGATTGGGTATCGGAAGACGTAGAACGTTGTGAAACCGATAAATATATATATATATATATATATATATATATATATAAATAAATACTGGAATTTTGATATTTTCAACGGATTCACAGCCATCGATTACAACACACAATCTTATTTTCAAATGACCGAAGAAGAAGTGACAAAATGCTTCAAGATGAATATAATACATACATTTGTAGCCCGACCACAACTAGAAATATTGAGACTAGCCCGGATTGTGTAATAGATGAAATGCATCGACGAACTGTCCACTTACCAAGATCATCATCATGTCTACTTACCAAGATGACACGGTCAACCACCTGGAAGCAACTTCATGATCCCAACACGTGGATGTTTATTGTAGAAAATAAACTAAAAATTGCAATAATTTGTGATGGAATTAGAGAAGATGTAGTACTCAACCAAAATGGAATTATCAAGTTTTCACAAAATTGTCTAATTAAGACAAAGAAGAACATCTTAATGCCCAAAAGAAGAGAGTCTATGACAATAGCAAGTACCCTTTTCCACCCGGTAAACATAGACATAGTGGCATTACATCTGAACAAATTACGAAGATCGACACGGAACCTGTTCTAGATACATCTGAATCAATCAACGCTTTAATGAATGAGGAAGTTCAGATAGAAGATAAGCTACAAGAAACTAAATGGAAAAAAATTCATCATCATATGATAGCCAATAGCACTGTGATATTAATGTTATTGGTTGCAACGATGTTAGTTTCCGCCTTCCTCTGTTATAGATGGAAGCTCCAGCATAACCAATCACTACAACGAGAAGATCCTGATGTACGACGAGGTATCTCACTTGAACCTCTTCACTTATACAGCAGCGTACCTACCACAGAAGAGGCCACTTTGTCGAGTGGGCAGAATGTCTAATTTCAATTAGACATAAATCTGGAGATTTATCCCAAAATAAAATAATTATAACAGCAAAACATTAACACACCGCAGTGGATCACAAAGGATAGAATGCAGCAGTCAGCAGTTTTCACCCAGCACGAGGCACAGTATTGTTTTTAATTAACATATTTTGTATATAGTTAGAACCATATATAAACCTGTACAGTATATCAATAAAATCAGTATTAAACTTGCTATAGTTGTACTCACTATACTAGAAGTCACAGACAAGGGCTTCACTTTAAGGGATTTGTATAAATTATTACAAGTAGAATTTTACAAACCTTTTCACTCTGTATGGAGGATGACGAAGCAGTCAGACATGTACTGTGCGAATGTCCGGCTATTGCACGTTTACGTCAGAACACTTTCGGTAACCCTCATATTGACTCAGAAGATCTGAACAGTGTCTCACGCAAACTGATAGCCGGCCTTTTTGAAGGATTAGGTATACAGTGGTGAGAAACCACTCAAAAGTGAGCCACAATCTACTGGTGGTCGCAGTGGAAGGGCTGCAAGGCCCACTCACATATGAATCATCATCATCATCTTCATGTATTTTAATCCAGCATGTATAAATAAATAAATGTTGTCACAAAATTAAAGATCATGTGTATAAAAGTAAAATCAAAATTTGTTAATATTAGGTTAACGTATGTATGTATATATACTAATTTAAAAAAAATATTTTATTTTAAGATATTATATACACAACTTTAAATGCCACCACATACATCGTACCACATAACACTTACACCACATTACAGGACTTGAACAAATTATCTCCAAGTAAACTCCATGCTATATCAACCTTAAAAACTGTTTTTTTGTGAATATCTCCGAAACGAAAGCTCCTACCAAGTTTTTGGTTATAACACAAATTAAAAAAAAAATGTGAGCTACAATATTCCGAAAACCGCATATAGATGCGACGCTCCGTAAAAAAGTAAGCATTTTTTAAACTTTTTAACCGTCATTAGCATTGATGAATTTCGACCAAGATCTAATCAGCTCGTTACAGTATCGAATACTATTTTACCTAAAAATTTCATGAAAATCGGTTGGGCGGCTTAGGTGCTATCGAGTTACGGACAGAGTTACACACAAACACACATAAAGACAGACATCACGACGATACTGCTAGGGTAGGTCAAAATACACCGAAATAACACATTTTAGACGTTATATCAAAAACATTTTTTTCGTCGAAAACAGTACCTTCTCTAGCCATTGCTGTGTGGGCTACGACGGTAAAAATAAGCTTTATGAGTGCGGGAAAGTGACACTTTCTGAATTAAAATGAGTGAGCCCAAGTAACATTTCATGTTTTATAAGGGTTGCTAGAAGTTTGCGTCTACCAAATTACAAAACCTAAAGTTTTATAGCGAGGTGGCGAGAACGTTCTTGGAACCCTTTTGCCACTCTTATAACGCTTAAATAAAGAACCATATAAGGGTGGCGGCAACTTATTTATAAACCTCTAATAAAACCTAAAAGATTTGCGTTGTGATGGCGGAAACCTTTATATAACCCTTATAAAACCAAATAAAATATTCTGGTAATATGGTTTTATTGTACTACTGACTCCTTCTACAATAAATTTTGCCAATTAAAAGATTTTTGTAAGAGTTCTGAGGTAACCAAGTCATGGCTAGGTATATACAATAGAACATAAAGTAACAATTCTAAACAAACAAGTATAATAGTTATGGAATTATGCAGGTGTGTATACAGTGAAACCTCTCCTTGCGGACACCTCTATTAAGCGGAAACTCCCTTTAGGCGGACAAATTTGTTGGAACCAAGCTTTTGCCTATGTCTTTACATGTAAAATTCCCTCCTATAACCAGACACTCTAATAACCGGACGCGGACAATTTTTTTTTGTTAAAAAATTCTGAAACCTCCCTTAACCGGACGCGAACCTCTGAAAACAGGACGGAGCAGTGCACGACATGGGCATAAATATTATGTAGTATGTTGGCAACAAGGCACTCTGCAGCCGGGGAATTACCTCTTTCCGTTTTACTGCGGAGAGGAAATACATCTGTCATATTTACAACATTATTTGATTCAGCGGGACCGCTGTGTTTATTGTTTAGTTGGGTAATAATAGATCTCTTTGAAATGGCGCCTAGTAAAAAACTTCTTATTTTATGTGGAAAAATTAAAATTGCTAACGTTTCCTGGAAGGAACATCTACCATCACGAAAGATCGCCGAAAATTTTAATGTTGGAAAATCTCAGGCAGCGGAAATTGTTAATAAATATATATCAAAATTTCGCAGTTACCTCTCTTAAGCAGACACCTCCAATAAGCGGACAAAATCAACGGAACCGTGAGTGTCCGCTCATGGGAGGTTTCACTGTACTGTAAAAATACCTCCGGCCCCAACTATACTGTGAAATTTATAGGTTCTGGGCTCACAAAACCCACGCGCACTGGAAATTAAAAAAAATTAGTCATATTTTTCACCAAAAATTTCACACTTTAAAAAACAAGTGACTGCTAGATTACATATGACTATTTTTTTCAAAAGAATATTGTCTAATATGATTAAAAAAACACTTTAATTTATTCTAAAACAACCAAATTATGAATATATTTGATAGTTCTAACATTTCTTGCACGCTTGACGATTGTTTACGTCGCCATTTTCACGTTTAGTTTTTTTTAGAGGCACACGGTTTTATAAAAAAAAATTGTTGACCAAAACTCTCTTAAATAACTCTTATAAGTGCTGGCTAAAGTCCCACCATCCTGCGAAGAAAACAAGAAGAGGCTGGCAAGAGTTTTTAACATTTTTTCAGAACATTTTAGTACGTAGATTTTCCTTAGTGTATTTTTATTTAGTTTTAATGTATATTTTTCAGTAATGTAAAAATGGCATTACCAATAGAATCATTGTAAAAATTATTTTACCACAACGCAAAAAATTTCTAACCCCTGTCCCCACCCTTTTAAAACAGATTTTCAAGAAAAACAACATTTGAAAAACATTAACAGTAACACGCAAGGGTAAAACCCTCCCTCCCCCCTTGAGCGTTACGTAATTTAAAAATGACCCTTAAAATAATTTTTACAATAATTATATTGTTAATGGCATTTTTACATTACTTCAAGTTATAAATTAGTAATAATATAAACACTAATAACGCTTATAACAACAAAACTAAATCTCGGGAAAGTGACCAATCACCGATCAGCTCTGATATACGCCCCGCCCACCATAGCGTATATAACCTGCGCCCGCGACAGACTAACCACCAGTCTTCGAGAAGCCGACAAACAGTCAACATCTCCTGAAGATGCCATCCACTCGAGATGGCGAAACGTCCAGAACGAATTTCCAACGAACAGCCCGAAAGCACACCCACCATTGGACGATGGCCGCGAAAGCTTCATCTACGCTTGGTCGCACTACGCAAGAAGAAAGCGCAACTACTCTCTTCGCTGACTTTTTTATTACGATGACGAGAAGGTCACGCCGAAATTCTTGAGATTTAAGCATACCATGAAAACACCTCAAGCCTACAGAATCTATAGAAGAACTGAAGATGCCCTTTTAAGAGAACGGATCCATTTAACTAGATCGCAACTCGCACGCACAGACAAGGAACTACTCTCAATTTTCTATCACCTAGCCAACACCATGCACAAATCAGACTGGGACAAAATTGATGCTATTTCCTACAGATCCATGGAAAACGAACACCACAGAAGTACGGAGAGGCAGAAAACCCAATACCAGAGACTAACTGACGACAACAATAAATGGGATAACCAGAAGCCCATCCTTGGTTCTACAAAAACTGTCATCAACCTATCGGACCGCCCGCTTTCTCAAAATGAAGTCTTAGTACTCTCTAAGGGGGGGAACTTTGTTTGTGCACCTAGGGTGGTTCCCAAGGAGGAAATAATTGCCAACTTAGAATCTGCTATTAGAAAGTTGCCCGAAGATCAGGCAGAAGAAATACGCACGGAGTATTCACAGATTTTGCGAAAAGCCAAACCACCAAAACGCAACATTACAAGGATGGAAGAAAAAGCCATTAAGGATCTCAACAAGGACGAAAACATTCTGATACTGCGTGCCGACAAAGGAAACGCCACTGTAGTATTGAACAGGGATGACTACAATAGAAAGATGGTCGATCTTTTAGAACCATCAATATATAAGAAGCTAAAAAAAGATCCTACACAACCCGCAATTAAAAAAGTGAATCACTTAATTAAGATTTCTTCATTGGAGGACCCAGTCATGAAGATGCTATGCCAAAGTGAAGCCCTAACTCCGAGATTGTATGGACTACCAACCATCCACAAAAACGATGTGCCTCTTCGTCCCATTGTCAGTACTATAGGCTCACCAACATACAAACTTGCGAAACATCTTGCTTCCCTCTTGCAACCCCACATCGGACTAACGGATTCGTATGTAAGAGACTCCACCCACTTGAGAAGATCAAAAACATCGTCATGGACGAGAAAGACATCTTAGTTAGCTTTGATGTTGTGTCTTTGTTCACGAAGGTACCTTTGGCCGAGGCAATGAGGGAAGTGGAACACATATTTCCGAAGAACATCACCGACCTGTTTAAAATCTGCCTAACGACATCATATTTCAGCTTCAATGAACAAATTTATGAACAGATCGATGGAGTATCAATGGGTAGCCCTTTATCGCCAGTGATTGCGAACTTTTTCATGGAGAAACTGGAAGAGAAGGCGTTGAATAATGCCCCTCATAAACCCAAAGTCTGGTTTCGATATGTAGATGACAGCATTAATGAATTTCTTAACCACATTAACAGCATACACCCCTGTATAAAATTTACAATGGAAACAGAGAACAACAGAGAATTAGCATTCTTTGACGTACTAGTAACGAGGAAAGAGGGACGACTAGGACATACCGTATACAGAAAACCTACTCACACAGACCGCTACCTAAACAACACATCTAACCACCACCCGTGCCAACGAAAAGGGGTAATAAGAACATTGGTAGAGAGGGCGAAAAGAATTTGCGAACCAGAACATCTAGACAAAGAATTAAACCATCTTAAAAATGCTTTTGTAGCAAATGGATACACTCAAAGCGACATAGATAAATGTATACGACCAAAGCCGAGCACTAGAAGTAACAGTAGCGGTGGACTGAGCAGCCGCGAAGTTACTTCAAGAGCCTTTCTGCCCTACATCCCTAGAGTGACGGATAGGATCGGACGTATTCTGGGAAAACACAACTTCTCGATCTTCAAGCCATCTAAGAAGATCGAGAACCACCTCACCTCTCTGGGCTGCGAAATTGTATCAATCATGGGTACTGCACGAGACAACATGTCCGGGACAACTAAATCTTTCCCTTTCCGATGGATTACTTCAAAGTCATATTGCTGCAGTTTTACAGACCAAGTCTTCCACTGGGCTCTTTCAAGCTATGAAGCCATTTTAAACTAAAATGATCTGTTATGACCTTAAATGAGATCCCCTCAATATATGGCCGGAGCTTCTCTATCGCCCAAACCAATGCCAAACATTCTCGCTAGGTGATCGTGTAAACACGTTCTTGCTTAGTCAAAGATCGACTCAAATAGCATATGACCTTGTCTCCTTCAGGATAAGGTTGCGTTAAACATGCTCCTATTCCATATCCTGATGCGTCTGTTTGAATGACAAATACTTTGGTATAATCTGGACATGTAAGAATCGGTGCAGTCACTAAAAGTTCCTTAATCTTAATAAATGCTTTTTCGCAGTCTGGAGTCCAATCGAACTTTTGATTTTTCTTAGAGCTGTAATTGGAGCTATTATCGCTGAAAAATTCTCTATGAAACGTCTATACCAGGAAATTGTACCTACAACTCTACGAGCTTCTCTGACAGTTCTTGGCCTCTGGAGCTCTAACATGGCTTTAATTTTATTAGGGTCAACTCGGATGCCTCGACGGTCCACTATGAATCCTAAATATGTCATTTCTGGCCTACACAGTTGGCATTTCTTCCAACTTACCGTTATCTTTGCATTCTGCAATCTTCGTAGGACTTCCTCAAGAATTCTAAGATGTTCAGAAAAGCTCTGTGTGACAATTACGAGGTCATCGAGATATACGTACACGTATGCCAAGTTGCAGGTGCATTATGAAGACCAAAAGGTAAACGCTTAAATTGGAAGAGACCTCGTCGACAGATGAATGCTGTTAGTGGCTTCGATGATTCTTTCATTGGTACTTGCCAATAAGCACTTTTAATATCTAAAGCTGACAAGTACTTAGCATCTTTCAACTTGTCAAGAGTCTCCGATACGAGTGGTAAAGGATAAATATCACGCGCCGTCACTGAGTTTAATTTGCGGTTTGCAGAAACGATATTTTTTTTGTTTTTCTTTTGTACCATTACCACTGGTGAAGCCCATGAACTGCTACTCCGTTCGATTACATCTAGTTTCAGCATTTCGTCGATTTCGTCGTCAAGAAGTTTTTGAATGACCGGTGAGACCTTATATGAACGTTGTCTTATCGGTGCTGCATCTGTTGTAATCTTGTGTTCTACCCTGTCTGTACATCCTAGTGAGTCACCCATAATAGTCTCATATTTATCGACCAATTCCTCTAGTCGTTCTGATTCATAAGGCGTAAGAGTAGTTTGTTGGTCTGATGTTTCTAACGAACAAATCACATTTTTATTATCGGCAAAATGCCACTCATTAGTACTTAAGTTCGGTACTATACCCATCGAAATCCAAAAATCTAATCCCAAAATCAAAGTATGTGGCAACTCAGGAATGACGACGACCTCTATTAATGAACCTAAATTTATCCTGAACTCGCATAGGAAGCTGCACTGTCCCAATACTAACCGTGCTTTGACCATTTGCCACAATACAACTCGTCTTCTTCGTGGTATCAAGTGAAAAACCAAACCTCTCGATGATTGACCAACCATGATTCCCTAAAAAGGTACGTGAAGCCCCGGAATCCAATATACCTAATAACTTATTTCCGAGCACATCCACTTCTAAATAAGGTCTCTCATCTTTACGAGCATGACTTATCACATAATCTAAAACGTTCGTTAGCCTATCGGTCGATGCTTGTTCAGGCTGACTCGAAGGTCGACCGCCTACGAGCGCCTGGGTCCGTTTCCCTGACGATTACAATTTCGACATTCTCTTACTGTTACCCCTGCTTGACCACACGAATAACACTGCTTGCCTCTAGGTAATGCGCACACGATCTGTGGTGGTTGTACATCTCTGTCATTTACGCTAGACTGACCACTAGCTAGTTGCTGTCTATCTCTATCAGCTCTAGCAGAGAAACTGCTTGCTGGCTGCTGCCTATTTCTGTCGAATCTATTAGCAGGATGATTTAAATTCTGTTGGTTCGATGTCCCGGTACCTGATATTTGAATTGTATCGATCCCTGTTGGAAAATCGTCATTGTCGCTCTCTACGTCAACGTAGGCCAAGTCAGGTTCAATAGATTGGTTTTTCCTAGGTGTAAAATTCCCCTCCTCTAAACCATATCTCTGGTCTATTCTACGACACAAATTTTTTAAATGTGATAAGCTATTGACCTCAGTAGCAATCAACCCATTCTTATAGATGTCCGCAATATTTCTGAAGACAATAGCTAATTTCGCCTCTTCAGAAACAGGACAGCCAAGTCTTTGGAAATACGTGTTCATGACAGCAATGTAGGTCCCTATAGACTCTCCAGGGCCTTGTTTACGTTTTCGGATTTCCTTCAATAGCTTCTCGCCATATGAAGAAGGAAGATATTCTGCCATGAACCTCTGTTCCAGCTGTTCCCATGTATGGACTTCTCTGCGAACATCTTTATAAAAAGTATAAGCTGACTTTTCAAAAAGATCAATGCCTGAGTTCAGTAGAACCTTTTTGCTAACTCCTCTAGTCTGACTCAACTCGTCCACTCTCTCAAAAAATGCGGTGACGGAGATCGTACCCCTCTCGCCTGTAAACTTAAGGTTCCATTTATGCGGAGGTACAGGTGCAACGTGATATGAGGTACCAGGATCACTTGACATTGGTACTGGCGACGAACATGAAAATGTTCGTGACTGAGCAATTGGTGCTATGCTACTTTGGAGGGCAGCTAAACTCAAAGGAACGGTAGACGGTTGTTGATAATGAAAAGCTGATGCACCGTCATTCTGGATCAGCATTGGGGGTGGTGCCTGTATTGGTGCTTGAGTTGGGTTCGTAAGCACTTGCATTTGCACTGGAGCAATGGCCGACGGTTGGTTTGTAGGCTGTTGAGCTGTTCTCTGTGTGCTCGAGTGCTGTGGTTGCGGGAAATGAGACTGGTTGGGTGTGCTGCCAGCATTTGTTGAGTGGTCTGAGCCTCGACTCGTTGATTGGGTTTCAGTTGCTTCATCATCATCCGAGGCAACGCCAACTCTCAATAAATCTGTTGCTTGGCTCTGCAACCTCCCAATCAAACTCAAGGTTTCCGCAACCAGTATGCCTTTCGTTTGGCTTTCTTCAAAGTTAGACGGATTCATGTTATTTATCCTGGCTAACACGTGTTCCAACCTTACAGCGATTTTTCTAAACTAAAAACATTTAAATAAACTGGTCATTGTACCAGTTGTAGAGCAAGGTACTACTGTGCACCAAAAAAAAATTGCAACAAGACAATCAAGTTTCCCCTTTAAAAAAAAAATATAAAAAAAAAATTCAAAAAAAAAAATCTAAAAAAATTTGAAAATGATTAAGCAGGGCTGCAGCTCCTATAAGCGAACCTTATTTAAAAAAAATCAATAGAATCAACTGCAGAAAAATCTTTTTCGAGTTGTCATGCAACAGTTTTTGTTATTTTCCTTTAAAAAACAGTTGTCAATTCCCTTTCCTCTCCCAAAACTGTGGCAATGTGAAAAGTAAATGAGCTAGAAAAATTAATTTACTATACGGAAAAAAAAAGTATTGAAAATAAAATTTACTTAAGAATCATAAGGTATAAAAAATCGTAATTGCATAAAAAACAGTTTAGAAAAAGAAAAAAAATATTTATGTTCGAAAAAAAACAAACGATGTTAGTATATTTGTTTAAAATTATTACTTAAGGGAATAAGTAACGTTAGCACTTATTTACTGTACCACTATAATGTGAAGAACCTAAGTTTCAAACTTTGCACTCAACCCCGTAAAGAATTATCTTGTGTGCACTTTCAGGAAACAACTATGAAACAATTCCAAGTTCCAACTATAAGACCGTTATAAAACTAACTTTGTCTACTCGAGTTTATATACACACAACATCCAATAAAAAAAATTTACTGCTTGATGCATTCTCAGATCCTTATTCCTGGTGTTCACGAGATATAAAATTAAGTTGGGCCCTCCCACAAGTATTAGTCAAAGCAAAATTACCAAATGTCCAAGGGCTAATGAGACCCTATCCCTACAAATGACATTTTGAAATGAAACAGCTGGGAATAATCCTGCGTAAAAACCAGACAACAAAAATCAAGAAGCCAAACCTATTACATTAATTTTAAAAGAGCATAATAACCTCCCGGCACCAAATAAACTTTTGTTATATCGACAAAACTCGGCCTAAAACCAAAAAAACTTTTTATTAGACATTTCCCCTATTCCCTAAGTATAATGTCAATAAAACCCAAAAACTTGTGATTTCCATTCCAATCCCGTCTGTACCCTATATATTTTTTTTAAACGGTTAAACGCCCACAGGCGAAACAATATCTTATTTTAAGGAAAGGGTGAAGATATTTTGAAGCACCCTGTGAAAATAGGACACTATTATGGAAAATTGTTCAGATCAGTGTTCACTTACTAATTCCCAACCTAGATATATCTAGTTCCCTCATGTGCATGTTACTATTTTAATTCCTATCATAACTAAACAGATCACAAAACTTGTCTTTCTCCGCAAGTCTGCAAGGTCCTGGAAAATGTGAGATTCAGCCTGTAGGCCAAATTTGGATGTATTTTAATTTAGCGAAAACCGAAGTTGCGAAATCCTAAAAAGATTAGTAGAAAGTCCTCGTTCATCGATTTCTACACTCCGAACCAAACATTTCTTCCATTTCCACCCAGCTCGCGGGAGAAAAAACCCTAATTATTGCAATATAAAAGGTAGCTAGCTCCTTTATACCCTCAACAACTATCAGCTTAAAAAAATATATGTCTTCATCAATGTTTAGTCGCATCAAAGAAAACCTATTGTTTTTAAATTTATTCTTAGGTTGAAATCTTTTTTTAAAAATCAATGATCTTAAATTTATTGTTTAATCTGAACACCTTCCCATTTATTCCACAACAGTGTATTGTAACTTAAAAATTTGCTTCATTATTTGAGGTCACCAGTATAAAATTATTTTAAAATTTAAAAAAAATGAAATAAAAAAAAATATTTCCCAATTGTCCACAACTTCCAAGTTTTCATCCCTAAATACCTAGGTACTTTCTCAGTCTAACACCATCCATCGTTATCCAACATAACGCTTTAATTTCAGAAGCAACAAAACGAAGATTGAGTGAAAAAAACTAAGCAAGTAAGTTGTAAGTTGAGTTACAATGGGCGCAGATGACAGGCCCCCTTAAGTACACGCCACTGTCCTGAAATGCAAACTAACGAAAAAACTGAAGACTAGCATATCTGCCGTCAAACAACATTTGTCATGAAATAAAAATAATTCCATATCATACCAGTATCCTCAAAAACAAACGTTTTTTATTATAAGACCCAAACACCTAACCAATAAATCTTGTTATTTTAAATTATGATTCGGAAGTAAAAAGATTTATTTATTCCTGCCTGATCAACTAAGACAAAAAAGTTCCCCTTTTGTAACTCAAGAAGTTCCCGTTTGGTCCCCTTAAAAAAATATAATCCGTCTGGTCACCCTTTAAAACTACGACCACTATACAAACCGTTTTGATCTAAACAAGAAGAAAGTTATGTTTACAGAAAGAAATAATCTTTTTAAGAAAAATTAAATTATTTAAAAAAAAATTAAATTTTCAAATATTTTTACCAATTACCACCGCCTAGCATTTATATTTAGTTGAAGTCTTTCTTAAATTCACTGACCAATTTTACGGCCTCAAAATGACATTACTTAAAAAATTTACTGAACTTTACAAATGAACTAAAAAAAATCAAAAAACTTATATCTATATCTGTGTCAGTTAAACATTTCTTTTGTGGTATTATATCTAGTTGGGCTTCAAATTCATTTTCTCTGTATTCAATCCGGAGCAGGCAAAACTTCTCAAGGCTCAGACATAAATGTTTGCCCTCCATTGGCCATGACCAAGCTATGACCTGAACGCAGAAAAAAAATACAGAAAAATTAATTGTGAACCAGAAAAACTTTAATTAATAGAAATACCCGGAGGTCATTTAAAAAAAAAAATGCACTCCAAAACCCAACGCTGTATTTTCTACCAAAAAAAATTTGACCAGTCACGAAACACAACTAGACAACTAAACCAAAGACCTAAAAAACTGTCTTTCAAAAAAAAAATACCCCAAAACAAATGCTAACTGGACTTTTGGCATTGATGTTCAGCCAATGTGTTGCTCTAGGGGCTTTAGCCTTGTGTTTCCTAACGTCCCGAGCCAACACTAAGTAGTAGTGGTACCCTCCTCTGACCCGATGTAACTGAGTGACGTAAGATCTTAATTGTCATCAACAGTTACCACCAAAAACAAGAAAAGAAAATGACAAAGCAAAATAAACTCATTTTCCTTTTCTTTCATTTTCATTAATTTATACTTTCAACTAAATAAAATTACCAGCTGTTAGGCTATATTTACTTTAAAACAACGCAGTTAAGAAAAATTTGTGTGAAACCCTGTAAAAATATTCCAATTTCCAAGTGGTGATATCCCACAAAAATTAAAATCGCCAAAAAGAAATAACTTGTTGACCTAAATAAATTGACTGCACTAAAAATAATCGGTGAAACAATTTCTATCTTATTACAAGCAGGAAATAATAACATGTTAGTAGTAGGCAACCTGCAAAAAAAATTGTTAGAAAAAAACACTACCTATGTCATATAAAAAAGACCATGTCTGGAGGTCCATCCACCTATAAATCAACAAAAAAAAATTTGAAGTGAATTTACATTAATGTGTTTATTTTTCTTTAAAAAATTTTAAAACATGTCTTTCCCACAAAAAAACTTTAAAAAGAATTAAGAACATGATTTATTGAATGAATTGAACGCAGTTGAATAAAACTCCCATGCTTTTTACCCACTTATTCTTCCTTAATAAATAAAAATGAATCTTTTTATTTTACAAGAAAAAACTTGTGAAGATAAGCTAATAAAAAACTATGAGAATCAATAGAGCAACAGCGAATTTCAAATCAACGCTTAAATATTACCAAAAAAAAATGTTTAAATAATGTTATCAAAACCAACGATGATGGAAAATCTTGTTTTTTGTTAAAAAATGATTGAGTGTCCAAAAACACCGACAGCCACTGAAAGCCTTTAACCTGGCTATGGCTGTAGCACAAATTTTTTTTTTTAAAAATAAAAAAAAATTCAAAAAAAGTTTTTTCTTTTTTTTCCCAAATTAAAAAAACCAAAAAAATTACATCAGATGTTAAAAAACCTAGCCAAAAACTCACGTTGGGCGCCATTTGTGGCCAATTAAAATGCGTGACATTTGTGGCAAACTAAAAGACGTTGCCGCCATTTTGTGACACTGTAAACTAGAACAATAACGCTGTGCCAATTTGTGACACTAAAAAAAAATTACTTAATAATTAAACAAATATCTGGAAGCAGAACTGTATTTTCCAGCTAGGTAAAACATTGATATGCCCGGTAACTTTTATACAGTGGGTTCAGAAATAAGAAAATTTTAAGCGCCACAGTATTTTAATATCAATGTTTTACAAAGAAGATCTTAATTAAAATACAGTTCAACTCAAACGTTGTAGCCAAACAATGAAACTCTACCTACTTCCGAGGCTTCCAGAGTATTTGTGTAATTAAAAAAACCGAAAAGAAATTGACTCATTGACAAAATAAAGTTTTAAAAGATTCCTAAATGAATCAAAATGACACAAATAGAAAGTTCTTTATAGGTATATGCACATTTCCAACAGGTCACAGTGTACCTACATTTGAGTCAGTAGTGTAAGACTCACCTATATAAATGATTGTTAAAAAAAATATACTTCCAAAATCATTCCACCATAGGGGAGATCTGGACCAAATATCTGCTGTCATCATTCTACGTTGGGTAGAATGAGACAGACAGCAACCCAGTCCGAGATCCACCCCATGAGGTAAAACAATGTAAGCAAACCGCAAAAAAATATAACCTCATCTCTCTTTTGTCTCCGCAAAGTTGGTTCATTGGATTGTACAAATAACACAAAAATTTAGTTCTCTTGTATATTTTAATGGTAAACCGAACAATATTACCAAAAACATGAAATAGGAAAAAAAATTAATGAAATGAAATGGAACAAGTCAGGGCCCAAATAGCAAGACACTCCAATTGTACAGTAAAAATTATAAATGAATAGTTATGCCGCAAAATTTTGGTTATGACGGCATACCCTACCATGCGTTTACAAGCAATGTTGAAATTGTACAAAAGAAATTATTATTTAAAAAAAAAGAATTAAGTCTAAAGCTTGCTCCTACCTTGGTCCTGGATTATTGCTTGATTAAATAAGAGGGTGTTTTGTTTTGTAAACCTGGATGTGTTGTACCAGACATGTTCCGCTACTCCACCGGTCCCAGTTCTGCCCGCGCCTCCCCTAGTGCTCGCTTAGCACATCATGCTGGGCAACACAGGGTCTTCGATCTGTTGCTGGATCCTTGCCCGAGCATAAAAACCCTGTGGAAAATGAAATATTTCAGTTTCCTTCGTCGGTTTTGCTCGAGGTTCCCCTACACCGAGAATCTTAAATCACGAACCCCATGTCGACTCAATAAAATAAAGCAGATTTCAACAGATGAACTAAAATAACCCTTACATACCTTTCCCAGGGTCGTATCAGTGCTACCAACGGCTTCACACTAGCGTCCAGCACAACCGTCCAGGTGATGGATTGGACAGGGCTGTAGATAAAGGAGAAAAACAAGAAATAGTTTTTATCCAAAACGTGGTTTAAAAAAAAAATAAAAAACTCCAAAAATTCCCCACGTCTTTTGTCGAAAAAGTACATTTCACACGAAAAATAATTACAATTTGGGAGGCAAATATTGTCTTGAAGAATTCAAAAAAAATAAAAAAAAATCGAACTTACCACGCTTCCTTCCGTAGGAATGGCGTAGGTCGCCTTTTAGTCCCTCTCAAAGAGGATACGAGCCGTCCACGAGAATACGCCTCACGACGGACTCACTTCTACAGTTTCTGGGATATCTCCTGCAATCGCTGCAGTGCCAATAACCAAAAAAACAATGGCGATCCCAGAAACCCACCGCCGACTCTTTAAGAAAAGAGAAAAGACACTTTGTCAAGAACACAAAAAAATGAAGTTGCCGGAAATCGTTCGTAAATCTGGTGGGGACAGTACCAACCTAATTTTCCCGGTTAAATTCAAATAAGGATGCAAACCCATTTATAAAAAAAACGCTCTCGCCAAAAAATCCCTAGTCCCGGTTTGCGAACCTGGAAAAAAAAGTACCGGGGGTTTCAAACTAACCAATGATGAAATACACTAATACTTCCGTACCCTGCGCATGAGGTGTTGTCGGATCTATTTCCACGGTTGAAATTTTTATAACAAGGACATCGAGACACCCTACATACATAGACCGAACATTTGCCTACCGGACCCCTGCCAAAATAGCAAGTAGGAGGAAAATAACCAGCCGGACTATAAGAAGCTCAGCATTGAAACCATCAACTGTAAAATCAATTACTGGAGATCAGAGCATGCATCAAACCCAGGAATATTCGAACACTCAACCAATTCCCATATGAGTAAAGCTATACTAAGTGTAGAATTTAGTTGTATTTTAGTTACAGTTTTAGTCAAAAGTTTCCTTTGCTCTTTATATATGTTTTCTCTAAGATTCATACGGTTTGACGCCATTTTTGTAAAACATTTCTACATTAATAAAGTTGTTTCTGAACTTGAACCTAAAAATACACATTGAACTACTGCTTAAACTCGCCACAAGAGTGCTCAGATGTTAAGTTTGTTCACCACTAGCTAGCCCTACACAACCCTTCAATCCGACTGAGTTAGCTATTAACTTTATTTAACTATGATTAAATATAAATTTATATAATATAAAAATAGGATTTTGTTTATTCTTTTAGTCCTGATTTTTATCCCTCGTTTATCTCCAATTTACAAAAGTGCATAACTCGTATTTATTTTATCTTCTCCTTATCAAATTAATAAAGATATCAAAGTGGGCGGAGCCTCGGTTGTTCCTGGTCGAACCGTGGACCCAAATATGTTTTCGTGCTATCAAAACTAGCTAATCCGTGAAGGATAGGAGGTTCGGAAGAGAAATCATTGTCCTAATATCCTCGAAAATAAACATAAGCGAATGAAATGTTCATCTAAATGTTTTCTTCCTGTTACTGAAACCATTTGTGATGCGGCAACGCCACCATTCCCCAGCAGAACAGCTGTTTATCTTCGTGAACGTCAAAGAAAATTACAAAATTTTACAGATAAACAAAACAATCAAAAGTTTTTATGTAATTTTTCCCGAAACATGTGATCTCAAATTCCAATTACGATGCCCAGATAATGCGACGTGTGCAGTGTTTACAACAACACGATGGAATGTCTCCTCTATAAGGTAAATTTCTGGACAATATATAACCTCAAAACCTAGCTCTATAAATTACCCTTAATGTGTGTACAGAAAAATGAATCGAATAGTTTTGGTTATATACATAAATAAAACAAAGATGTAACGTTTGCCTTAAACGTAAAAATGACACGTTACAATTCGGGCAAATTACTGTATGGTATGCTTAGCTAGTTTAGTTTTCCACGAATTAGCTGAGAAATATGGAATAAAAACCAGTTATATTCAAATGGAATTAAAATTTAACCGCATTTCTGGCTTGAGCTTAATAATTTAATATACGATCCTACTATTGCGATAACGCAACATTATCTACCACAAAATTTTGCCGTTACTCATAGAAAATGTGAATTAATATGCAAAATAATGGAACATTTTAAACTGTTGGAAATGTTCCATGAATTTGAGAAGACCAAGTCAACAGCTGTTTACTTCGATAAGGCTCCAAATAACTTAATTAAAGTGCGTGGATATATTAATCAAATTGTAAGCAAAATAATACACAAATAGATTAATAAAACTTAAATAACAGTCAGATCTTGACTATGTTTGCAAGGGCCTTGTACCATCTGTAAAATATAATACAAATTATTATTTATTAGCAACATAAAAGGCAAAAGGTGGGTTAAATAAAGATAAACTATATTAATATCTTTATTAAATGATAAGAACAATTTAAATGTTTGGAAAATACTAACATCATTTGGAGAAGAAGACGGTTTTTGGGGAGATCAGTAATTCTATACATATTGTAAGCAAAAAATTGAAAACTCAACACATATAATCCAGACGTACTTCAGACATAATTCAGCTGTAGTTTAGATGTACTTTAGATGTACTTCAACTGTACTTCAGATGTACTTCAGCTGTACTTCAGCTATACTTCAGATATACTTCAGCTATCGTCAGGTGTAGTTTAAACATAATTAACTTACCAATATGTTGTTGTACGGCGTAAATGATAGGTGCTCCGTATTAGGAAGAGCAAACAGAAAACTTTTTCAAGCCATTCTTCGAACCTCAAAAACAAACTGCATTAAGTTTTGTTCAAGACGATAATGATTCCAATAAAGAAGATGTGTATGATAAGGTTTTTGGAAAATATCAATGGATAATGAGAATATTGCTTTAGATGATCACACTTTCAAGAACACTTCGGGGCTTGAAAACTTAATATTATTTAAAGAACCAAAGAACTTTTCACCTCTAGAGCATCAGATCTACAAACAAATATAAGAGCTGAGCGGTATCCATCGAGATTCTAGAGGGCGTTTAAGAATGCAAGCTTCTAAGACTAAATACAAAAATATTATTCGGCCTTTATTTAAAAACAAGACAAAACCTAAATATGACAAAAATATAAATTTTCAGGCAGCATATTTTTATTAAAAATAAAACTAGTGCCTAGTCTTGAGAACATACTACTTGTTTAAATTACGGCCAGTAGTTACTATACAGGGTGTTCCAACTAAAAAGTAACAGACGTGTTTTTTGGTATTTTTTGTGTGAATTTGGAGAAACGCTCGGACACGTCGATTTTGTTTGCGAGGGGGACACCTTTTGGCTATCTTGAAATTTTTGTAGCACCATCTTCAAGGGGTATACTTTACCCTATATTTTGAATAGGGAAAGTGGGTTTAGTAATACCTTATTTTAAAGTTCTCTTGAATATCTTTACAACCGTGTAAAAATTTCGAAAATCCATAGATTAGTTTTTGAGATATTTGCTTTCAAACTTTCAAATTTTACATGGAATGATAAAATAAAAATCAAATTTCACTCTCAAACAAAATCGACGTGTCCGACCGTTTTTCCAAATTCGCACGAAAAATACCTAAAAACACGTCTGTTACCTTTTCGTTGGGATACCCTGTATAATGTTGTATAAAGGTGTCTGACAACTTTAGAATAATGTCTTAAAACATGAGGATACCGAAAATTTGGGGAGAAGAATTTTACTATTTAAATATGATTTCCAGGTTTGCTTAGGAATTTGCTTATTTAACTATGTATATCGGTGAACACATTGTGTAAAGTGTAGCCTTCGGAAGTGCCCGATATTATTGTGAAGCAATTCTCATTTGTTTAAAATCATATCCGCACGTGTACCTTAGACTAACTAAAATATCACAGATAAATAACGACTTGGAGATAATAGAGGACTGGGGCAAAAAAACCTTGTACAGTTCAACGCGCAGAAAACCCAAGCAGCCCTGTTTTCAAAAAAGACCAGCACCGGTGAGCCAAACATCATGCTATCTGGAAGTGCTGTCGCATTGCAGAGCCAGTTGAACATCTTAGGAGTCACTGCAGAGACCAACATGTCTTGGCACAGTCACGTGGCAGATATAGCTAAAATAGCGTCCCAAAAGCTTGGGGTGCTATTTCGTACAAGACATCTGTATACCCCAAGCCAACTGCTGAAACTCTACAAAGCCCAGATTCGACCAACTATGGAGTACTGCTCACATCTATGGAGTGCGGCACCTAAAGATACTTTAGTGCTTTTGAACACCCTGCAAAAACGAGCTATCAAGCTGATCAATGACCCCGCACTTACCCGTAGCTTGGATATTCTCGAACATCGAAGAACTGTGGGCGATCTATCTCTCTTCTACAGGTATGCTCTGAAGAGTTGGCACGTATGATCCCCCCGGGAGTAGCACCTACTAGGCGAACACGTCAAACAGACGGTAACCATCAATTTATTGTCAAAGTAGAGGCACCAAGAACCTCATTATATCAGAATACATATCTCTGGAGGACAGCATCGCTGTGGAATAAACTCCCTGCGACAGTTTTCCCTGCAGGTTACAACCTGAACCGTTTTCAAAACCAACACACACCAACATTTCCGCGCACTTGCCGCTTTTCCAGCGTGATAGGGATCTCCTTGCGAGTGCGCATACCCGTAAAAAAAAATCCCCATGATTAGTACTCACGTATGATCTTGTTGTTCAAAAATCACTAAAGAAATTAATCTGAGGCAGACTAAATGTGATCAGTTATAGTTTGTGGTGTCTCTGTCTTCAGTATAATTTTTTTAATAACAATGTAATTTTTTTATAAAATAAAACAGCATAAGATATAATGTTTTTGGAGTATAGGAATTACTAAACCTTACTAAAAACATCAAGTTATTTGCATCTAAAAAAATCAAAGTCAAAAACTTCTTTCTATGTTTGTGCTTCCATTACTAAAAAATTAAAAAAAGTTTAAAACTACAAGAAAAACACAAGTAGAATATTTTTCCGCAACTGCTTAAGTCCTGGAAAAATTTTGCAGTCAAATCAAGTGATACCATTTAAAAAACAACTGTTAATAAAATTAGTACTATATTTTGGAAAGTGAAAGAAGAAGGTAGCGGGACATAAGTGACATTTACAGGACAAATCTATTCTGCCACTCACTTACCTCACTTATATCAATATGGTTAGGATTTTAGTTTTTTCAGAAGAAAGTATATAATTATAAACTTTAGTTAGTTTGATTATGTGTTAAACTGCTATAAGCGCAACAAAATTCGAGGTGAATTCTGTTATATCTTAAAAAATAAGAATCGCCCATAATATAAATAAATACATTTTTCTTATATTTTTATTTTATTTTTTTTTTAATATTTATTTGGTAGGTAGGTAGATAGTATTAATTATTAACGTATTAGGAGACCAACACAGACCAAAAGACCCGGAATAAAAATTAATTCATGAAAACAATTCGCGTTTACCCCAACATGCGCCTATAAGTTAGAAAAAAGAGAAATATTTTTAAGAAAGTCTATAACAACGCTGTATGAAACACGACATACGTATATTTATTCTTTATACATCGAGTACATCTATCGATTTACCAGTGTCAGCGTCTGAATAAACATATTTACAATTAAAATAAACAATAATAACATTTTTGAGGTTATATTCTCAAATATGGATGCAAAAGTTTAAAAATATGAGGCTCTGATGATTTTCATATCCCCTAGACCTAGAAGTATTAAAACCACCAAAGTTTGGGATACTCTGTACATTTTTTGAATGACAGCTAGGATTAAAAAATGTACTATATTGGTATGTGCTAAAAAAAGTCACACTAAATTATTCTCAAAATGTCCTTGATTTATTTGTACTTATGATTTTGATTTGAAAGGTGTTTGAAGGTCAAGCAGTTTCAAAGGATTTACCTGAGAAATGAAATTTATGAACACTTTTGTTCAGTTTTATTGTATAAGTGACTCCCGCATCATTTTAATATCTTTTAAATGTTCTTTGACTTTAAAAATAACATCAAAACAACTAAAAACTACCAAAAAATATTTTCAACATCGCATTTTACCATTCAGAATTTATAGGCAGATCTTACAAGATTCAGTCCTTTATATTTTGGTATCATAGTAACAGTTTTATCTCTTTCTCTTCAATTGGTTTAAAAAAGGCTTGCAATATTTGGTGTTCTGTGATCATTATAAGGGTTTCTAAAAAAGCACTGTTTTAGTTTTCCCTCGCATTGATTTTAAAAAGAAAAATAAAGTAAGAGGAGAATACAATTTTGGTGATTTTTAAAGAGAAAGGAAATTGAGTTATCGATGGGCCAAACAAAGATTTTAAACTTCTTTATTAAGTAAGTACGTTTTTTGAAATAAATTTTGAAGTTTTTTGTTTATTTGCTAGTCTTCTCCTATAGTCTATGGTATTAATAAAGAAAAAATAAATAAAAAACAGTTGCTTAATATGGTTTGTTACCAAATGCCAAATATTGTTCAATAAAGAAACACTTGTTTGTATATGATATTTTAATTCTGTTTTTCGCTTTAATATATATGCAAAATGATTTTAAAAAATATAACGCTATCAAAAGAAACATGTCCATATTTTTTTTTCATAGATTGTTGTTCTATCTGCAAGCGCGTGCACATTTTATCAATTTTTTATCATTCTGTTTAATGCTGTACTGAAAAGCTTGAATAAGAGATTTGTGGCAACCACTTACTATCTTTAGAAGTTCGGCCTTCTTCGTTTATACATTACGTTACACCAAACCTATAGTGCGATAATTTATATGGCACATGTCAGAGTTTTTGTACCTAACTTCGAACATTAAACCAAATTTTCTAAGGTAATCGTAAATCTTCGTCGGCCATCGTCCAATGGTGGGTGTGCTTTCGGGCTGTTCGGCCGTCGCCGTTGGAAATTCGTTCTCGACGTTTCGCCATCTCGAGTGAATGGCATCTTCAGGAGATGTTGACTGTTTGTCGGCTTCTCGAAGACTGGTGGAAAAAACCGTATGACTTTTTAACAATTTTTAAAGAATGTGATATTGATAAGGGAAGATATCGGTATGGTTTTGATAACTTTATATATGTTTAGATTCAACTACTGCTTAGTGTTAATAGTTTTAACACACTTGTAGAGATAACATAGATAAAAATGTTGGAAGAAAACATAAAAATGGTTAGGGGTGAAAAAAACTTAAAGAAAAAATTAATTTCGAAAATAAAAATTATACGTGCAAATTTGTCAGGGTCAGATTTTATAGGCTAACCTATTTCAACCCATTACAAAACACTTGGAAAATATTGAATCTAGTTTAACCGATAAAAAGCCTCCGCAACTGGTCAATATACCTTCATTATCACCCAGATTGACAACTCCTCAAAAAATCAAGCAAGAAAACGAAAAACAACAACAACAACAAAAACAGGAAGAACTTGAAGATCTGCAAACTTCATCGCTTCTTCATAAGAATTTTGATAATAACAGAGCAGAAGAAGATGAAAAACAGATGCCTGAGCAAGGTGCTTACATTCAAGGCTTATTCCAGTCAACTCCTCGAAATTCAAATCCTACAACACCGACAACCGAAAAGAGAGCTAAACGAAAATTAAATTTTTCTTCAAGTGCTAAAAAGCTAAATAAGCCCACCACAAGTGGTTACTTTTTGGAAAAACCAGTGTTAAAAGATGTAGCAGAGAACTTTACACAGAATGAGGCTAGAAAGCAAGAAGAGTTTGAAAACGGACGACTTAGAGACTTGATGAATAAATTCGAGAATGATTACTACAGTTTCATCCTTCACTTGCAGGCTATATTAAAGAATTTTTAGATGATCCATCCACCGTGCCTTCTGTCCCACAAAATTATTTTTCCAAGTTTCGTGTACGGCGAGATGATATTGACAATTTTTATATTGGTGATTCGAAAATTGATTTTGATGGAGCTGACTTAATTATAAAAGGTAAACGCTATAAAGGTACACATGCAGACGCCTTTAGAGACATTATTAAACAGATCTATGCAAATAAATTTTTACTGTTAAGAATATTCAGCTCACCAACCCAGTAACATACCTATTGGAGGATGCTAACAAAAATAAAATTAAGGGAGGATTCTGATGATGAGCTCCAGCTGCAAAAATTAAAATATTCTGATATACATTTAGAAGAAAAATTTTTGAAACGTGCCAAAAATAAGGTGTTTGTAAAGTGGTTAGGATTTGATAGTAAACATAATAGCTGGATAGATAAAAGTATTAATTAAATAAAAATATATGAAACTTATTGGTGTATATTTTATCTACTATTTTCTTAAAATACAGGTGAATATTACTTAAGTGTTATTTTTCATCCTGGTTTGGGTTTCTAAAGTACTTGGAGGGAACATGCTTAAACCCATTGCAGTTGACAATATCTTTTTGGAACGTGCATGGAATACACAGCTGATTCTCGTAATCGGTTTTTCCTTTACATTTAGGACACACATATTTAACGGGAACAACCATCCTTTGACCACAACAGTTACTAAATAACTAAAATGAGCCACCCATTGATGACATTCTAAAATTTGATGGGTTATTATACAGCTTTGAAGTGCCATATAACTGTTTCTTCCCATTTCGAATATTAGTTGACTCTTCCATTTGCTCATCTTCATAAATCCTTCCCTCTTCTGGTTTATTATGTTTTTGACGCATCTCTTCAAAAAACTCTGGAGAGAGATGTGTTTGATACTTTAATAAGTATTCCCAGTCGATGCCCCATTTATTTCCTCTTATAAAATTTTCAGACATCCGTTGATAACGACAAAGAAAAGGCCAATAGAGTTCGCTTTTAAACATATGCATAAAAGCTTCGCTTAAATTTTGATATCTAGACACATTGGGCCATTGCATCTTATTAATATAGGTCGCCATAAACATATCAGATAATCTTTGTTTGCGACAAATTACTTTCCATTTCACATGGTCACAAAACCATCCAATAAAGTCCTCTGTAATAACTGGTGACGCAGAGATCTCATCCCACACTTTATTAATACTATTATTTTCAACCATCTTTAAAAGTTTTGTTCTGAAAGTAAGAGTTTCAACTTATAAATCCCTCTATTTATAGGTTGAAGTAAAAGTAACCTTTGACTTTGATACCTCTTTTTAACCACGATAGCCTTGTTGAATATATGTCTTAACTTCTTCGTTTTTCTTCTGCTCACAAGAGCTGTGTTTTGTTACAATCCAATCAGCAGGTCGATGTGGATTTCCTTTAGTACAATAGATGCAACGGGGTTTTTTTGTTCTTGGTTTAATCCACTCATAGGTTGGTAACATTGTATTTGGTTGACAAAAAACACCTAGTTTTGATGATCTACACTGTTCAACGGTTGACTATAAAATAACCAACGCAGTAGGTTCAATAGTTTTAGCATAGATGAAATAATCCTTTCTCTACATCTACAGTTTTAGATAAATCAGTTTTACTGTGTCTGTCGTAGCGATAGGTTGTGCGTATGAAATGAGAAAATGTTCCCAACCACCATCAATTTATCATAATAATAAGAGTAGATATAGTTAAAATAAGCACAGGCAACAAAATTGCTTCATATTTGTGTGATATTCGCTGAAATATAAGTACAAGAAAAAACTAAGGAAATATTTTCCGAAATACAACAACGAGAGGTGGTAATTAAAATTTAGAACACAGTAAGATGGACTTTAAATATAATTATTGGTCAACTAAAATTGACTTTGAGCTAAATGAACTTTTCGAAGAGAAAAGTTATGAAAATATTTATAAATGGTTAGCAGAATGGATATATTTTGGGTTTGATTCATGCAGATACATCATTGAGGAAAAACTACCAACATTATACCCATTATTACCTACAATATGGAAACGTAAATTAACAGAGGCAGCGCTGGAATATGCGAAAATATATCCAAACTATGAAGTGAAAAACATCTTCAATCAATTATTATTAAATTTGATGGTCGAGATGAGTGTGGTTTATATGATATATATGAATAAAAATATATAATCAAAACATATTTTGAGTTTTTATTTTAGAATTATTTACTTTGAGATATCCTGTACAGTATAAATAACCAGCTGTATTAGATAAAACAGGAACGTGTGCGGGTCATAAGGTTATAACTAAGGCCTTTTTCACATTAAGACTTACCTAGACCAGGCTAAGCTAGTGAAGTGGCTATCTTACCAAAAAAACCACCCCATTTTACCTACATTCTCATTGGCACCTCACTCATTGACCAATAGGGCTTTTCAACAGCCTCTGGTTGTTACGTCATAGGGCCTTTCAACTGCCTCTGGTTGTTATGTCATTGCTCACTTCTTTTAGTCCCAAGGTCATACCAAGTTCACCTCTTCAGCAACAGGTCATCCACTTCGGAGAAGTGGATGGCATGTTACCATTTGGTATAGAACCCACACTACTACACTACTCACATAGCAACAGCCGCCCCAAAATAAAAAATAAATTTAATTAAGAAAATAGGCATAATGCAAGGTTGTCGCTTTGACGGATGTTACGAGTGCGTGTAATTAAGATGAAAATATAAATTGGATGTCACAGAGTGATGAATATCAATTGGATCAATTCTTGAATATACTCGCGGTGATGTCAAAATTTTTTACAAATTTTGCTGTATTCATACACCTGGTATGTTATGACAGCCATTTAATTTAGGTACACCCGGGCCCTCCCCATCAGGACTGTACCAAAAACATGAAAAAACGTTGTGACATCCGAATTTGGATGTCACGGCGTCGAAGGATGTCACAAGATATCTAAAATTTTTACGCCTGGATGTCACAACGATACATATATATATATATATATATATATATATATATATATATATATCTTTCTATCATTGTTGCGTCCGTGTTAACGAAAATCCATATCATTATTGCTTCACCGACATTGTTGCGTCCGAATACCGGACGCAATAGTGCAATCCCATGTTATTTGCGAACAGAGAAGATTTTTACAATGACAATCAGACAGATTTTTAGATCTTTTAGAGAGCTATAATATGCTATGTCTTATTTTTTTCTACTTCAAAATTTAAAGCATTGGCGCCAAAAAAACCCGCAAGAAATCGGACGCAATAATGATAACTAAATAAAATCTGGTGTATATTTTTAGTTTGAGATAATTCCGGTAGAGGCGACACTCCTTTTTGTATACTTTTTTTGGTTTTACTTCTCTATCATTCTTGCTTCCACAGATTTGGCAACATTGCGTTTATTATTATTTAATATATTCCTGCATTTTAGGAGTTTGCAATATCTAAATCCCTTGACCAGGATTAAATTGTTTTCTTATTTTCATTTAACGCCAATATACAAAAGATTTATGTTTAATGTTTAAACTTTGAGTTTTCTGTCTATCTATATATTTTCTCGGTATATTTTTGATACCGGATTGGCCAACATTATTTTTGCGCCATTTCTTGGATATATACAGTTATTTTGCGCCAAAATAATCAGTCGGATGTGTGAGTTCAAAGTGTCTACATACTGATGGATAGAGACGACCCAGTGAAAATGGTAAACTGGTAGATGATTACCTGTCACTTAGCATGAAACTGTCTGTGTCATCGTGTGCTTAGAAAATACATACCTATACATAAAGACAATCCTCATCCTGTTTCCGCAATAAACTGTCGCGATCATGGGATTGACATCTTGTGGAATGGAAGGCAAACCAAGCGATTTTTAATAAGACGTAATGCTAACTCAAATAAAAAAAATTGCAATGTGGAAACCCTACCTACCTTTCTGAATAAGAAAGAACTAATTTAAGAACTAATTTTGCTAAGATGTTAATAATGACGTTTGTCTAAATTATTTATCGTAGACAGCCTAGGATTAATTAGATAATAAAATAGAAATCAACTTAAGTTGCCATTGGAAACAAAATTAGTAAATAACTCAAAGTATGTTATTAAATAAAATAAATAAAACCCCAAACAAAGCCTCGGAGCAATGGTCTGATATTCTCGAAGACAAAAAAGTAAAACCAAAGGACTATAGCTAAATATAGCTAAATGGAACGTACAGGGTGTCTCATTATAGTTTTCCCAACCTTTTACACCATTAATAATTGATATAGGAATATAAAAGAAATTGTGTTCGAATTAAACACAATTTCTTTTATATTCCTATATCAATTATTAATGGTGTAAAAGGGTTGGAAAAAATATAATGAGACACCCTGTACAGGGAGTGAACCAAAGGTTGGACATTATTGCAACCGAAGTGCAGAATAGAGAGACATTATGGCACTCACAGAGATAAAAAGAAAGGAACATGTACAAGTAGTGTCGATAACTTTGTTCACAAAATAAAGGAGAGCAGCCAAAGGGGTATCTTTATTAATCAAGAAAAATCTCAAAAATAAGATTACAGACTACGAGTGCATTAATGCTGAAGATGCTTGGACATAATATAAGCATAATAATAGCCTACGCACCATCAGATGACGAAAGATTAGCTACAAAACAAATGTTCTTTGACCAACTTGATGAGACTATCACCAAAATCGGCAATACCAGGGAAATAATTATAATAATATATTTTATTAGTCGAACTGATAGACAAACCCAATTGTGTGAACCCACAACTATAAATAATGGTTTTTTTAAATATATGGATATTCATCTATATACCTGGATTCAGGCATCAACAAATCTAAAATCTAATTATGCTATAGGTGGACAACACTCGGAATGAAAGTGGTGTGATGTGCGGTTACTTCGTGGTGATACCTGTGGATCTGACGACCATTCGGTAAAAGCAAAAATATTATTTCCTTTCAGAAAAAATAGAGGTGAGAGTAGTAAGAGTAAAGAAAATCAAAAATACAACTTTAGAAGTCTAGAAATCGAACTCGTATGCAAATATTGTATTAGAAGCGATTAGATGAAAAATTAATAACTACAGAACACTCATTTGAAGAAACATATACAAACATAGTAAAAAGCTTAATAGAAGCAAGCAAAGAAGCTGTTGTGTACATTGAGGGTCTTTCTCTGTTTGCAGGGTCGTTTTTCCGAGTTTTTCATGAAAATTTGTCAATTTTTGGGTTTTGTTTCTGGACTCAGCAGAAACATAAACTCCAATTTCTTCTTGGGTTGAAAAATCCAGAGTCCTCGAGTGTTGGAAAAATCAGCCTTCATGATGAAGTAATAAAAAAATAAAGAAGATAGAACTCAACTTAGTTTTTTCTTTAAAACATATCTAATTACAATGAACCTTCTGAAGTTTTTAAATAAAAAGTTGCCATTGGAAACAAAATTAGTAAATAACTCAAAGTTGTTATTAAATAAAATAAATAAAACCCCAAACAAAGCCTCGGAGCAATGGCCTGAAAATCTCGAAGAGAAAAAAGTAAAACCAAAGGACTCTGAACATAGCTAAATGGAACGTACAGGGAGTGAACCAAAAGTTGGACATTATTGCAACCGAAGTGCAGTAGCAATAGTAAAATAGACATTATTGCACTCACAGAGACAAAAAAGAAAGGAACATGTACAAGTAGTGTCGGTAACTTTGTTCACATATTTACTGGTGTGGCCTTAAAAAAAGTTAAAAAAATTTGGACGCCAATTTGTGGCCTATTAAAATGCGTCATATGACATTTGTGGCAGCTTAAAGACGTTGCCGCCATTTTGTGACACTGAAACCCACTGAATAATTAAACAAATATCTGGAAGCAGAACTGTATTTTCCAGCTAGGTAAAACATTGATATGCCCGGTAACTTTTATACAGTGGAGAAGGGGGGGGGTTCAGAAATAAGAAACTTTTAAGTGCGCCACATTATTTAATACCAATGTTTTCCAAAGAAGATCTTAAATAAAATACAGTTCAACCCAACCGTTGCAGCCAAACAATGAAATTCTACTTACTTCCGAGGCTTCCAGAGTATTTGTGTAATTAAGAATAACCAAAAAAAAATAAACAGAATAAAATTCTAAAAGATTGAATTCAGATGACAAAACAGAAATACTTTACAGGTAGATAGACTCCTTTAACAGGTCATAGTGTACCTACATCTGAGTCAGTAGCGTAGGACTCAATTATATGAATGATTGTTAAAAAAAAATATATATACTTCCAAAATCATTCCATCATAGGGGAGATCTAGACCAAATATCTGCTGTCATCATTCTACGTTGGGTAGAATGAGACAGACAGCAACCCAGTCCGAGATCCACCCCATGAGGTAAAAATGTGTGACGAAACCGCTAGAAACAAAATATAATCTCATCTCTCTTTTGTCTCCGCAAAGTTGGATTGTACAAATAACAAAGAAATTTAGTTCATCTTGTATATTTTGATTGTAAAACTTGAGAAAAATACCAAACAAGTCAGGGCCAAAATAGCAAGGCACTTTAAATAGGGCCAAAATAGCAAGGCACTTTAAATTTGACAGTAAAATTATCTTAAATAAGTGAAATGAAGGAAAACAAGTCGATGTAGTAAATATGCCGCAAAACCAGGGTTATGACGTCATACCTTATCTTGCGTTTACAAGAAATGTTGAAATTATACTGTGAAAACTTATATATGAAAAGATTACATCTAAATTATATTTAAAAAATTTATATATGAGGAAAAAAAAAATTATAGTTAAAGCTTGCTCCTACCTTGGTCCTTGATTATTTTGTGTATAAATGTGTTTTATTTTGTAAACCTGGATGTGTTGTACCAGACATCTTCTGCTACTCCACCGGTCCCAGTTCTGCCGCGCCTTCCCTGCTGACTAACTAGCACATGGTACTAGTGCCGCACATCGTGGACAAAATGTTGTTGGTTTCTTGCCCGAGCATAAAAAGGTTGTGGGATTCTTGCCCGAGCGTAGAAAGGTTGTGGGATTCTTGCCCGAGCGTAGAACCCTTTCCCAGGGTTATAACTGGCTCGTCCGGCTTCCCACCAGCGTCCAGCACCGCTGCCGATGGAATGGACAGGGCAATGCTCTTTCCGTGCAAATGGCGTAGGCCGACTTAAATCCCTCTATGTAGAGGATATGAGCCGTCCACGAGATACGCCTCACGACGGACTCACTCTTTACAGTCTCTGGGACAGAACCTGCAGTTTTTGCAGTGCCACTACACAAAAACAATGGCGATCCCAGAAACTGTTGTCGACCCAGCCAAAATTTGTTAGCAAAGAGACCAGGCAGAACACAAAAACCGAGGTGGCCGGAAACCGTTTTGTAAATTTGGTGGGGAGTGGGACAGTAAAACGCAATACCAACCAACCAGAAAAACCCGCGATTTTCAAACTAACCAATGAGGTACAGCAATAGTTCTATACAGGTCTATAGGGGGCAACACCGACCAAGGGGACATGAAAATTAGGTAAAACGTACATTGAGGTGTTGTCGGATCTATTTCCACGGTTGAAATTTATATAACAAGGACGTCGAGACACCCTCCATACATTTGACCGAACATTTGCCTACCGGACCCCCACCAACATATCAAGTAGAAGAAGAATAACCCGACGGACTAGAAGAAGCTCAGCATTGAAACCATCAACTGTAAAATCAATTACTGGAGATCAGGGCATGCAGCAAACCCAGGAATATTCGAACACTCAACCAATTCCCATATGAGTAAAGCTATACTAAGTGTAGAATTTAGTTGTATTTTAGCTACAGTCTCAGTCACAAGTTTCCTTTGCTCTTTATATATGTTTTCTCTAAGATTCATATGGTTTGACGCCATTCTTGTAAAACATTTCTACTGTAATAAAGTTGTTTCTGAACCTGAACCCAAAAATACACACTGAACTACTGCTAAGAAGCTCGGCACAAGAGTGTTCAGATCTTAACTCACACGATTTCGTTTATTCTTTTAGTCTTGGTTTTTATCCCTCGTCTATCTCCCATTTACAAAAGTGCATAACTCGTATTTATTTTATCCTTTCCCTATCAAATTAATAAAGATATCAAAGTGGCGGAGCCTCGGTTGTTCCTGGTCAAACCGTGAACCTAAATATGTTTTCGTGCTATCAAAACTAGCTAATCCGTGAAGAATATGGGGTTCGGATTGTCCCAATATCCTCGAGAATAAACGTAAGGGAATGAACTGTTTATCTAAATGTCTCCTCCCTGTTACTGAAACCATTTGTGATGCGGCAACGCCGCCCTTCCCCAGCATAACAGCTGTTTAACTTTCATGACGACAAGAGAATCACAAAATTCCACAGATAAAAACAAAACAATCAAAATTTTTATGTGATTTTCCCGAAGCCTGTGATCTTAAATTCCAATTACGATGTCCAGATAATGCGATGTGCGTAGTGTCCACAGTAATTCGATGGAATGCCTCCTTTTAAGGTAATTTCCTAGACACTATATAACCTCCAAACCTAGCTCTATAAAATACCCTTACTTTGTGTACAGAAAGACGAATCAAAGAGCCTTGATTATTTACCTAAATAAACAAATATGTAACGTTGTCTTAAACGTAAAAATGACACGTTACATAATCCCCCCCCCCCCAACTTCAAGACGATTAACCTAAAAAGGTTAATCGGAGAGGTCCGCTGCCGACTTAAGGTCTTTGGCATGCCAGCTCCCTGGTAGTACCTTACCCGATGGTTCCTGAAGCTCAAATATCCATGGAGAAATTTTATTCCTAATCACATAAGGACCAACGAATTTCGGTGCTAACTTCTTCGAGAAAAACTTCGCAGCATCTGACAACACATAATTCTTCTTCCAAACACGCTGACCCACAACAAAGTTGGGTACCCTTGTACGCAGATTATACTGAACTACGTTTTTCTCTCCTGCCACCTCTAACCTTCTCTTAACATCAGCATAGAGCTTCCGAAAACCTTCGTTCTTACCTTCAGCTGCAGTTTGTACACCATTCTCTTCAGATAACAAAACTGGGTAGGAGTAATCTTTACCTGATAAACACATATTCCTACCAAAATTAACAAAGAAAGGAGACATCCTGGTTGTCTCATGGGTTGCAGTACGAATCGCGCAGGCAAGTTTATGTATCTGTTCGTCCCACTTCCTGTGGTTGTCTTTCACATAACAACATAACATGGTTTTTAACGTACGATTCGTCCTCTCTGTTGGATTTGCTCTGGGGTGATAATACGGATTATACTGTATTTTAACCTGATAACTCTCAGCAAAACGCTTAAACTCATTACTTTTGTACTGAGGGCCATTATCACAAAGTATCAAACGGGGCACTCCGAAGACCATAAATACTTGCTCCTCAAGATGCTTGACAACTGCTTGAGTAGGAGCTGTTCGCATTGGAAAAACTAAGGAAAACTTACTCAAATAGTCCGTAACGACGAGAATCCAGCAATTACCCTTTGTTGAACGAGGTAGAGGTCCACATAAATCAGTCGAAATAATTTCCCAAGGACGAGTTGGTTTTGGGTGAGATATCATCTGATCAGATACACCTTGTGTATCACCTTTATGAGCTGCACAGACAAAGCATTTCTTTACAAAAGTTGCCACGTCCTGGCGCATTTTTGGCCAATAATATTTTTCTGCCAGTCTGTGGAAGGTTTTATACACACTCATATGTCCTGCGGTAGGAGGATCGTGAGCTTCTCCAATAATTCTACGCCTATGATCTTTGGGGACTACCTCTTTCCAATATTCGTTAGATGGTGAAAGTTGAGGGTATTCTTGTTTGACATATTTATACAACTTATTATCAGTGTATCTCCAGTTCATAAATTTTAACGGTGATTCTACGACCCTCTTTACCATCTTTTGGTACCATCGATCTTTAATTGCTGTTGAAACATCTCTGGGCTGCGAAATTGTATTAATCATAGGTACTGCACGAGACAACATGTCCGGGACAACTAAATCTTTCCCTTTCCGATGGATTACTTCAAAATCATATTGCTGCAGTTTTACAGACCAACGAGCAAGTCTTCCACTGGGCTCTTTTAAGCTATGAAGCCATTTTAAACTAAAATGATCTGTTATGACCTTAAATGAGATCCCCTCAATATAAGGCCGGAGCTTCTCTATCGCCCAAACCAATGCCAAACATTCTCGCTCGGTGGTCGTGTAAACACGTTCTTGCTTAGTCAAAGATCGACTCAAATAGCATATGACTTTGTCTCCTTCAGGATAAGGCTGCGTTAAACATGCTCCTATTCCATACCCTGAGGCGTCTGTTTGAATGACAAATTCCTTGGTATAATCTGGACATGTAAGAATCGGTGCAGTCACTAAAAGTTCCTTAATCTTAATAAATGCCTTTTCGCAGTCTGGAGTCCAATCGAACTTTTGATTTTTCTTAGTTAGAGCTGTAATCGGAGCTATTATCGCTGAAAAATTCTCTATGAAACGTCTATACCAGGATATTGTACCTACAACTCTACGAACTTCTCTGACAGTTCTTGGCCTCTGGAGCTCTAACATGGCTCTAATTTTATTAGGGTCCACTCGGATGCCTCGACGGTCCACTACGAAACCTAAATAAGTCATTTCTGGCCTACACAGTTGGCATTTTTCCCAACTTACCGTTATCTTTGCATTCTGCAATCTTCGTAGGACTTCCTCAAGAATTCTAAGATGTTCAGAAAAGCTCTGTGTGACAATTACGAGGTCATCGAGATATACGTACACGTAGGGGTCTAAATCGTTTCCTATGATGCTATCTATGAGTCTCTGCCAAGTTGCAGATGCATTATGAAGACCAAATGGTAACCGCTTAAATTGGAAGAGACCTCGTCGACAGATGAATGCTGTTAGTGGCTTCGATGATTCTTCCATTGGTACTTGCCAATAAGCACTCTTAATATCTAAAGTTGACAAGTACTTAGCATCTTTCAATTTGTCAAGAGTCTCGGATACGAGTGGTAAAGGATAACTATCACGCGCCGTCACTGAGTTCAATTTGCGGTAGTCTACACAGAAACGATATTTCTTTGTGTTTTTCTTTTGTACCATTACCACTGGTGAAGCCCATGAACTACTACTCCGTTCTATTACATCCATTTTCAGCATTTCGTCGATCTTGTCATCAATAAGTTTTTGAATGACCGGTGAGACCTTATATGAACGTTGTCTTATCGGTGCTGCATCTGTTGTAATCTTATGCTCTACCCTGTCTGTACATCCTAGTGAGTCACCCATAATAGTCTTATATTTATCGACCAATTCCTCTAGTCGTTCTGATTCATAAGGCGAAAGAGTAGTTTGTTGGTCTGGTGTTTCTAAAGAACAAATCACATCTTTATTATCGGCAAAGTGCCACTCATTAGTACTTAAGTTCTGTACTATCCCCATCGAAATCCAAAAATCTAATCCCAAAATCAAAGTGTGCGGCAATTCAGGAACGACGACGACCTCTATTAACCTAAATTTACCCTGAACTCGCATAGGAAGCTGCACTGTCCCAATACTACTCGTGCTTTGACCATTTGCCACAATACAACTCGTCTTCTTTGTCGTATCAAGTGAAAAACCAAACCTCTCGATGATTGACCAACCATGATTCCCTAAAAAGGTACGTGAAGCCCCGGAATCCAACAAACCTAATAACTTATTTCCGAGCACATCCACTTCTAAATAAGGCCTTTCATCTTTACGAGCATGACTTATCACATAATCTAAAACGTACGTTAGCCTATCGGTCGATGCTTGTTCAGGCTGACTCGAAGGTCGACCACCTACGAACGCCTGGGTCCGTTTCCCTGACGATTACAATTACGACATTCTCTTACTGTAACCCCTGCCTGACCACACGAATAGCACTGTTTGCCTCTAGGTAATGCGCACCCGATTGCCATGTGCCCTGTTTGGTTGCATCTATAACATACCACGTCCCTATTCGCCCTACCAGGTCTAACACCTTGTGGTGGTTGTTCATCTCTGTCATTTACACTAGACTGACCACTAGCTGGTTGTTGTCTATCTCTATCAGCTCTAGCAGCGAAACTGCTTGCTGGCTGCTGCCTATTTCTGTCGAATCTATTAGCAGGATGATTTAAATTCTGTTGGTTCGATGTCCCAGCACCTGATATTTGAATTGCATCAACCCCTGTTGAAAAATCGTCACTGTCGCTCTCTACGTCAACGTAGGCCAAGTCAGGTTCAATAGATTGGTTTTTCCTAGGTGTAAAATTTTCCTCCTCTAAACCATATCTCTGGTCTATTCTACGACACAGATCCTTTAAATGTGATAGGCTATTGACCTCAGTAGCAATTAACCCATTTTTATAGATGTCCGCGATATTTCTGAAGACGATAGCTAATTTCGCCTCTTCGGAAACAGGACAGCCAAGTCTTTGGAAATATGTGTTCATGACAGCAATATAGGTCCCTATAGACTCTCCAGGGCCTTGTTTACGTTTTTGAATCTCCTTCAATAGCTTCTCGCCATATGAAGAAGGAAGATATTCTGCCATGAACCTCTGTTCCAGCTGTTCCCACGTATGGACTTCTCTTCGAACATCTTTGTAAAAAGTATAAGCTGACTTTTCAAAAAGATCAATGCCCGAATTCAGTAAAACCTTTTTGCTGACTCCTCTCGCCTGACTTAACTCGTCCACTCTCTCAAAAAATGCGGTGACGGAGATCGTACCCCTCTCGCCTGTAAACTTTATGTTCCACTTATGCGGAGGTACCGGTGCAACATGATATGAAGTACCAGGATCACTTGACATTGGTACTGGCGACGAACATGAAAATGGTCGTGACTGAGCAATTGGTGCAATGCTACTTTGGAGGGCTGCTAAACTCAAAGGAACGGTAGACGGTTGTTGATAATGAAAATCTGATGCGCGGTCATTCTGAATTTGCATTGGGGGTGGTGCCTGTATTGGTGATTGAGTTGGGTTCATTAGCACTTGCATTTGCACTGGAGCAATGACCGACGGTTGGTTCGTAGGCTGTTGAGCTGATTGTGTGCTCGAGTGCTGTGGTTGCGGGAAATGAGACTGGTTTGGTGTGTTGCCAGCATTTGTTGAGTGGTCTGAGCTTCTACTCGTTGATTGGGTTTCAGATGCTTCATCATCATCTGAGGTCACGCCAACTCTCAGCAGATCTGTTGCTTGGCTCTGCAGCCTCCCAATCAAACTCAAGGTTTCCGCAACCAGTATGCCTTTGGTTTGACTTTCTTCAAAGTTAGACGGATTCATGTTATTTATCCTGGCTAACACATGTTCCAACCTTACAGCGATTTTTCTAAACTCTCCCCCTTTGCTCGTACCAGAGAACTTCTCTACCAGCGGTACCAGCTAAAAGCATCTTGGCCAAATTTAAAGGGATACGGAGGGTATCTCATACTTGCATCAGTCTTTTCTCTTTGTTTGATCAACATAAGCTGTTGTTTCATCTCTTCCACTGATCCAATAGCTATGCCTCTCCATGTTAACTCATAGATTAATTCGTCCTTGACTAAGTACCTTACGTCAGACAACCGACTCAAAGAAATAGCCATAGTGCCTTTTATCTTCAAACTTTAAACTTTAATTAAAACTGTTAATTATACCTCCCAATTATAAAAACTAAACCACGCAATAACAAACACAAAGTTCACTTTAAACTCACTAGTGAAAATCACTATAAATTTTCTCACAAATGTAGAAAATATAAAACTTAAATACGGGCAGACGCGAACAAAACCGAAAAACACCGGAGCAGTAAGAAAGTAAAATTTATTTGCATTTAAAAATGTAATCATAATTTATATTAAGTATTTGTACAACCAACTATGACGTCCAACCCTGCAGAGAGAAATAACTACTTAAATCCTAAATTAGAATTAACAAGTAGCCATAAAAAAAAAAGTTTAAAAAAATAAAAGAGAGGCAAGAGTTTTGGCAGTGTTCAGGTCTTATGTTTCACTCCTGCGTGAGTAAAACCAAAAAAAAATGATTGCGCTTATCCTAGCTGAACTGGATTAAAATTAAAGTTAAGTGATGTTTGTTTACCTCAGCAACCGAGTAGGTAAATTTATCCCTAAATGGAACGTACAACAGACTACCTATAACAAAAATCCCAAAGCTGTTGTACACAGTTAACGCTAGGGTATACTCCTGCTATTGCAGAACGGCTCCACTAATAACTCCTCAAAAAAAACCCAAATCGCCGTATACAATGATTTTTCTAAAAAGAATAAATCAAAACCCACTTTAACCTGCTTACCTACTCTGAGTTTACACGAAACATGCATTGCTTAAGGTCACATCATCCCTTAATATATAAGTGAACGCAATAAACATCGGAACAGATGTTCATGTTATAGAAATCGTAAAATATGCTCAATTAAAAAAAAACCGCTCGCTGAAATTGCGTCGAATTAGACTAGTAAGGATGTTGTGTGTAATAAAAAAAATTTAAAGAAAATTAAAAAAAAAAAAAATTACCGATGGTAATAAAAAATTTACACAAATAACGTCTTGGTAGGACCGCAACTCTCTAATAATCGTTAAAATGAAATTCCCAATACTTTAACTAAATTGATGCAAACCATGGTCAAGAAGACCCTAGGATCGTACCAAAAGGTGTCCAAAAAAAAATTAAAAAAAATTTTTGGTGTCGACCACAGTAGTCCAATAGTCAAAAAAAATTAATTAGTAACTCACTAAAATTTTCAAAAATTACTCCACTCTGATAGGTGGTTTGGAGTAGGGAGAAGAAAAAAAAATTAAAACAAATGATGATAGGTTGTTAAAACGTGAGGGTTCGAAATAAAATTATATTTTAATTCAGAAAAAAAAATATTTAAATAAACTGGTAGAACCATTGTAGGGACAAGGTACTACTATGCACCAAGGAAAAAATGTCCAACAAGAAAATCAAGTCTCCCTTTTAAAAAAAAATATTAAAAAAAAATATTAAAAAAAAATATTTTCAAAAAAAAATTAAAAATGTTTAAGTGGGGTTGCAGCTCCTATAAGTGAACCTTAAAAATTTTCCTTTTATAAAATCAACACCAGAAAAATCTTATTCGAGTTGTCATGCAACAGTTTTTGTTCTTTTCCTTTAAAAAAACAGTTGTCAATTCCCTTTCCTCTCCCAAACTGTGTGAATGTAAAAAGTGAATGAGCTAGAAAAATGAATTTATTATCCGGAAGAAAAAAAATTGTTGGAAATTAAATTTACTTAAAAATCATAAGGAATAAAAATCGTAATTGCAAAAAACAATCAGTTTAGGAAAAGAAAAAAAAATTATGTTCCAAAAAAACAACCGATGTTAGTGTATTTGTTTAAAATTATTACCGAAGGAAATAAACAACGTGAGTACTTATTTACTGTACCACTATAATAGTGTGAACCTAAGTTTTAAACTTTGCACTCAACTCCGTAAAGAATTATCTTGTGTGTACTTTCAAAAAACAAATATGAAAACAATTTCAAGGTTCACCTATAAGAACGTTGTAAAACTAAATCTGCCTACTCAAGTGTCTTTACACACAACATCTAATCAAAAAAAAAATTTACTGCCTAATGCATTCTCAGATCCCTATTCCCGGTGTTTACGAGATATAAAATTAAGTTGGGCCCACTCCACAACTATCAGTCAAAGCAAATCTACCAAATGTCCAAGGGCTAATGAGACCCCATCACCTACAAATGATATTTTGAAATGAAACAGTTGGGAATAATCCTGCGTAAAAACCAGAGAACAAAATCAAGAACCAAAAACTATTACATTAATTTTAAAAGAGCATAATAAAACTCCCGGCCCCAATTAAACTTTTGTTATCTCAACAAAACTCGGCCTAAAACCAAAAAACTTTTTATTAGACATTTCCCCTATTCCCTAAGTATAATGTCAATAAAACCCAAAAACTTGTGATTTCCATTCCAATCCCATCTGTACCCTATATATTTTTAACCGGCCAAACACCCACAGGCGAAACAATATCTTATTTCAAAGAAAGGGTGAAGATATTTTGAAGCTCCCTGTAAAAATAGGACACTATTATGGACAATTGTTCAGATCAGTGTTCTTACTACTTTTTAACCTAAATATATCTAGTTCCCTCATGTGCATGTTACTATTTTAATTCCTATCATAATTAAATAGATCACAAAATTTGTCTTTCTCCGCGAATCTGCAAGGTCCTGGAAAATGCGAGATTCAGCCTGTAGGCCAAATTTGGATGTATTTTAATTTAGCGAAAACCGAAGTTGCGAAATCCTAAAAAGATTAGCAGGAAGTCCTCGTTCCTCGATTTCTACACTCCGAACCAAACATTTCTTCCATTTCCACCCAGCTCGCGGGAGGAAAACCCCTAATTATTGCAATACGAAAGGTACTACTATCATATTATGCATAACAAAAAAAATATATGCCCTCATCATTGTTTAGTCACATCAAAGAAAACCTATTGTTTTTAAATTTATTGTTTTACCTGAACACTTTCCCATTTATTCCACAAAAGTGTATTGTAATTTAAAAATTTGCTTCATTATTTGAGGTCACCAGTATGAAACTATTTTAAAATTAAAAAAAAATGAAATAAAAAAAATTATTTCCCAATTGTCCACAACTTCCAAGTTTTCATCTCTAAATACCTAGGTACTTTCTCAGTCTAACACCATCCATCGTTATCCAATATAACGCTTTAATTTCAGAAGCAACAAAACGAAGATTAAGTGAAAAGCTAAGCAAGTATGTTGGAAGTTGCTTTACAATGGGCGCAGATGTAAGGCCCCTTTAAGTACACGCCACTGTCCTGAACTGCAAACTAACAAAAAAACTGAAGACTAGCATATCTGCCGTCAACCAACCTTTGGCATGAAATTAAAATAATTCCATATCATACCAGTATCCTCCAAAAACAAAACGTTTTTATTTATAAGACCCAAACACTTAACCAATAAATCTTGTTATTTAAAATTATGATTCGGAAGTAAAAAGATTTATTTATTCCTGCCTGATCAACTAAGAAAAAAAAAAGTTCACCTTTTGTAACTCAAGAAATTCCTGTTTGGTCCCCCAAAAAAAATATAACCTGTCTGGTCACCCTTTAAAACTAAGACCACTATACAAACCGTTTTGACCGAAACAAGAATTCGAGAAGTTATGTTAACAGAAAGGAAATAATTTTTTACGAAAAATTAAGTTATTTAAAAAAAAGTAAAATTTGGAAATATTTTTACCAATTACCCCCGCCTAGCATTTATATTTAGTTGAAAGTCTCTCTTAAATTCACTGACCAATTTCACGGCCTCACAATGATATTATTTAAAAAAATTACTGAACTTTACAAATGAACTAAAAAAAAATCAAAACTTATATCTATATCTGTCTCAGCTAAACATTTCTTTTGTGGTATTATATCTAGTTGGGCTTCAAATTCATTTTCCCTGTATTCAATCCGAGCAGGCAAAACTTCCCAAGGCTCAAACATAAATGTTTGCTCTCCAATGGCCATGACCAAGCTATGACCTGAACGCAGAAAAAAAATACGGAGAAAAAAAAAATAATTGTGAGCCAGAAAACTTTAATTGGTAGAAATACCCGTAGGTCATTTTTTTTTAAAAAATGCACTCCAAAGCCCAACGCTGTATTTTCTACCAAAAAAAATTGACCAGTCACAAAAACACAACTAGACAACTAAACCAAAGACCTAAAAACTGTCTTTCAAAAAAAATACCCCAAAAAAAAAATGTCAACTGGACTTTTGGCATTGATCTTCAGCCAAGGTGTCACTCTAGGGGTTTTAGCCTTGTGTTTCCTAACCTCCCGAGCCGACACTAGTAGTAGTACCCTCCTCTGACCCGATGTAACTGAGTGACGTAAGGTCTTAATTGCCATCAACAGTTACCTCCAAAAACAAGAAAAGAAAATGACAAAGCAAAATAAACTCATTTTCCTTTTCTTTCATTACTAATTAATACTTTCAACTAAACAAATCTACTAGCTGTTAAGCTATATTTACTTTAAAACAACTCAGCCAAGAAAAATTTGTGTGAAACCCTGTAAAAATATTCCAATTTCCAAGTGGTGATATCCCACAAAAATTAAAATCACCAAAAAAATAACTTGTTGACCCAAATAAATTGACTGTACTAAATACTAAAAAATAATCTGTGAACCAATTTCTATCTTATCACAAGCAGGAAATAATAAAATATAAATAAATGAACCTGCAGGAAAAAAAATTGTTAGAAAAAAAACACCGTACCTATGTCATATATTTAAACCCAAAAAGACCATGTCTGGAGGTCCATCCACCTATAGATCAACAAAAAAAAATTGAAGTAAATTTACATTGTATTTATTTTTCTTAAAAAATTAAAATGTGTTTTTCCTACAAAAACTTTAAAGAACCAATAACATGATTCGGACGCCGTTGAATAAAAACTCCTATGTCTCCTCATCCACTTATTCTTCCCTAACAAATAAAAATGAATATTCCATTTTCCAAGAAAAAAAACTTGTGAAGATAAGCTAACAAAAAACTAAGAGGATTACTAAAACAACAAACCGAGTTCCAAATCAACGTTCAAATATTACTAAAAAAATATTTAAAAAAATGTTATTTCCAAAAACCAATGATCTTGTTTTTTATGAAAAAAAAATGATTGAGTGTCAAAACCACCCACAGCCACTGAAAGCCTTTAACCTGGCTTTGGCTGTACCACAAAAAAAATTTCTCAAAAAAAAAAAAATTAAAAATAATTTTGTCTTTTTCTTTTCCAAATTCAATTCCAAAAAAAATTACATCAGATGTTAAAAAAACTAGCCAAAACACACGTAGGGCGCCAATTTGTGGCCTTAAAAAAAGTTAAAAAAATTTGGGCGCCAATTTGTGGCCTATTAAAATGCGTCGTATGACATTTGTGGCAGCTTAAAGACGTTGCCGCCATTTTGTGACACTGAAACCCACTGAATAATTAAACAAATATCTGGAAGCAGAACTGTATTTTCCAGCTAGGTAAAACATTGATATGCCCGGTAACTTTTATACAGTGGAGAAGGGGGGGGTTCAGAAATAAAGAAGATCTTAAATAAAATACAGTTCAACCCAACCGTTGCAGCCAAACAATGAAATTCTACTTACTTCCGAGGCTTCCAGAGTATTTGTGTAATTAAGAATAACCAAAAAAAATAAACAGAATAAAATTCTAAAAGATTGAATTCAGATGACAAAACAGAAATACTTTACAGGTAGATAGACTCCTTTAACAGGTCATAGTGTACCTACATCTGAGTCAGTAGCGTAGGACTCAATTATATGAATGATTGTTAAAAAAAAAAATATATACTTCCAAAATCGTTCCATCATAGGGGAGATCTAGACCAAATATCTGCTGTCATCATTCTACGTTGGGTAGAATGAGACAGACAGCAACCCAGTCCGAGATCCACCCCATGAGGTAAAAATGTGTGACGAAACCGCTAGAAACAAAATATAATCTCATCTCTCTTTTGTCTCCGCAAAGTTGGCTCACTGGATTGTACAAATAACAAAGAAATTTAGTTCATCTTGTATATTTTGATTGTAAAACTTGAGAAAAATACCAAACAAGTCAGGGCCAAAATAGCAAGGCACTTTAAATAGGGCCAAAATAGCAAGGCACTTTAAATTTGACAGTAAAATTATCTTAAATAAGTGAAATGAAGGAAAACAAGTCGATGTAGTAAATATGCCGCAAAACCAGGGTTATGACGTCATACCTTATCTTGCGTTTACAAGAAATGTTGAAATTATACTGTGAAAACTTATATATGAAAAGATTACATCTAAATTATATTAAAAAAATTTATATATGAGGAAAAAAAAAATTATAGTTAAAGCTTGCTCCTACCTTGGTCCTTGATTATTTTGTGTATAAATGTGTTTTATTTTGTAAACCTGGATGTGTTGTACCAGACATCTTCTGCTACTCCACCGGTCCCAGTTCTGCCGCGCCTTCCTTGCTGACTAACTAGCACATGGTACTAGTGCCGCACATCGTGGACAAAATGTTGTTGGTTTCTTGCCCGAGCATAAAAAGGTTGTGGGATTCTTGCCCGAGCGTAGAAAGGTTGTGGGATTCTTGCCCGAGCGTAGAACCCTTTCCCAGGGTTATAACTGGCTCGTCCGGCTTCCCACCAGCGTCCAGCACCGCTGCCGATGGAATGGACAGGGCAATGCTCTTTCCGTGCAAATGGCGTAGGCCGACTTAAATCCCTCTATGTAGAGGATATGAGCCGTCCACGAGATACGCCTCACGACGGACTCACTCTTTACAGTCTCTGGGACAGAACCTGCAGTTTTTGCAGTGCCACTACACAAAAACAATGGCGATCCCAGAAACTGTTGTCGACCCAGCCAAAATTTGTTAGCAAAGAGACCAGGCAGAACACAAAAACCGAGGTGGCCGGAAACCGTTTTGTAAATTTGGTGGGGAGTGGGACAGTAAAACGCAATACCAACCAACCAGAAAAACCCGCGATTTTCAAACTAACCAATGAGGTACAGCAATAGTTCTATACAGGTCTATAGGGGGCAACACCGACCAAGGGGACATGAAAATTAGGTAAAACGTACATTGAGGTGTTGTCGGATCTATTTCCACGGTTGAAATTTATATAACAAGGACGTCGAGACACCCTCCATACATTTGACCGAACATTTGCCTACCGGACCCCCACCAACATATCAAGTAGAAGAAGAATAACCCGACGGACTAGAAGAAGCTCAGCATTGAAACCATCAACTGTAAAATCAATTACTGGAGATCAGGGCATGCAGCAAACCCAGGAATATTCGAACACTCAACCAATTCCCATATGAGTAAAGCTATACTAAGTGTAGAATTTAGTTGTATTTTAGCTACAGTCTCAGTCACAAGTTTCCTTTGCTCTTTATATATGTTTTCTCTAAGATTCATATGGTTTGACGCCATTCTTGTAAAACATTTCTACTGTAATAAAGTTGTTTCTGAACCTGAACCCAAAAATACACACTGAACTACTGCTAAGAAGCTCGGCACAAGAGTGTTCAGATCTTAACTCACACGATTTCGTTTATTCTTTTAGTCTTGGTTTTTATCCCTCGTCTATCTCCCATTTACAAAAGTGCATAACTCGTATTTATTTTATCCTTTCCCTATCAAATTAATAAAGATATCAAAGTGGCGGAGCCTCGGTTGTTCCTGGTCAAACCGTGAACCTAAATATGTTTTCGTGCTATCAAAACTAGCTAATCCGTGAAGAATATGGGGTTCGGATTGTCCCAATATCCTCGAGAATAAACGTAAGGGAATGAACTGTTTATCTAAATGTCTCCTCCCTGTTACTGAAACCATTTGTGATGCGGCAACGCCGCCCTTCCCCAGCATAACAGCTGTTTAACTTTCATGACGACAAGAGAATCACAAAATTCCACAGATAAAAACAAAACAATCAAAATTTTTATGTGATTTTCCCGAAGCCTGTGATCTTAAATTCCAATTACGATGTCCAGATAATGCGATGTGCGTAGTGTCCACAGTAATTCGATGGAATGCCTCCTTTTAAGGTAATTTCCTAGACACTATATAACCTCCAAACCTAGCTCTATAAAATACCCTTACTTTGTGTACAGAAAGACGAATCAAAGAGCCTTGATTATTTACCTAAATAAACAAATATGTAACGTTGTCTTAAACGTAAAAATGACACGTTACACTGGAGCCCCAAAATAAAGGAGAGCAGCCAAAGGGGTATCTGTATTAATCAAGAAAAACCTCAAAAATAAGATTACAGACTACGAGTGCATTAATAAAAACATACCTCGAGTTAACACGAAGATGCTTGGACATAATACAAGCATAATAATAGCCTACACACCATCAGATGACAAAAGTTTAGCTACGAAACAAATGTTCTTCGACCAACGTGAGGAGACTATCACCAAAATCGGTCGGGAAGAATTCCTGGTAACGAAAGGTTCAAGTAGTAGTTGTAGTAGCTCTAAAAAACTGGAAACGTTAAGTACACGGTATGGGAATACCACTTAACGACCAATTTACCATATATACACTACAGTTTGCTGACGACCAAGTAATTGTGGCTAATGATAAAGAAGACATGGAGTATATGATGAGAAAGTTAACAGAAAAATAACAAAAGTGTGGGTTAACCGTAAACGTAGACAAGACACAGTATTTATGTATTAGAAACGAATCAAGTGAGTTAAAACCAGACTAGAGCAGAAAGATAAAAAATATTGTAAAATTTTACATTGATCGAAGGAGGTGGAGAATAGGCGTCGGACAACGTAGAAAAACGTTCTAAACCGACATAGTAGTAGTAAAATTTTACATACATGAAACAATGATGAAAAGCATGCTGCTGTATGGAATAGACACTTGACGCGTAACATAAACATACAAAACAAAAATGGAAAGTGCCGAAATGGATGCAATAAGAAGATAAATGAAAATATCTAGAACAGATCATATAAGAAATGAGACCATAAAAGAATGGGAATCGAGGGAAGATGACATCACTAAAAGACAACTGATATGGTACGGCAATGTACAACGGATGAATGACGAAAGACTACCAAAGCAGGTTCTAGAATGGCAACCAATAGGGCGCGGAAAAGGAGTCCTAAACTGGAATGGCAACAGTCAATCCAAAGATCAATGAGTCAAAAGAACCTGACATATTGTCAGGATCAAAGGAGGTGTAGAATAGGCGTCGGACAACGTAGAAAAACGTTCTAGTAGTTATTAAATGTCAGTTTTGGCTAATAGTGTTTGTCAAGATGTATAAACTTAATATTCGTCAAATTATTTTACAACTTTTATATCAAAATTTTAACAAATTTCATGGAAAACATTTTTCCCATCCATATAAATAGTGCCTTTAAGCCAAATAAAAAAAAAACAAAATAAATTCAATAAATATACACACTGTATATAGGAAACATACACACACGGGACAGTACCTAAATTTTAAGTCTACCCAGTCTGTTGCTACAAAACAAGGAGTTATAAGAAGTTCGTATTTAAGAGTCCTGAATATTTGTAGTAATAATGAAGAATTAACCACAGAAATCTACAACATTTAAAAGGACTTAAAACAGAATGGTTATTCCGAGAAATTAATAAACTCAACGATCTCTAAATTTAAGAACAAACCAAATGTGGGAAATTCTCAAACTAATAATCCGTTGGGTGTTATTAACATTCCATATTATTATTAGTCCAGTCAACGAATGGGTTGTAGAGGCGGGAAGAATTTTTCTCTCTGGGAATATGTTAAGGGTAGTCAGGACGTTAACATACTAAAATTCCCCACTCCTAGCCCTCCCGCTTCAGTGGCGTAGGGGGGTGAAAAAGTTCAATTTTTTAGATTTTTGCCTATAACTCAATTACGGTGTGTTGTACAAAAAAAATGTTCTACTAGAAATTAAAGAGGACTAAATTTTCCATAAAACGGTTATGCTGACCTTACCTTTAGTTATCACAGATTCTGAGACAAAGACGACGAAAATCGGTAATTTTTGCCCCATCTTTTTTCTCAAATTTGTTAATCTAACACTTTTGTTTTAAATTCTAAAAGATATTCGGTAAAAATAACAATATAAGGCATTCAATTTAAAAACATTTTATTACTAATTTGTGCTCATAAATTAAAAGTTACAGGCGTTTTAGTTTAAAGTTCATGTTTGTGATTTTCCACAAAAAAAAGTGTAGTTGCTTTTAGCATCATCTTTCTTTATCATCATCATAAGCCCTGGAACAAACTTCAGATTTTTGATGGTACCCTGATGAAGGTACTTCAAAAATAAGAAGTAGATATTATTATTAAGGGTTGACATTATTGAACCACCTTAAAAATTGGATAGGTCACTAGGCGTTTATACTTGGACTATTGATTCAGGACAAGGTTTTACAAAAAAAACTTGTGTTGATTTAAGAAATTAGACTTCTAAAATTAAGTTCGTATATATTGGATTGTACATGAGTACAAATTTACATTTATATTGAATATGGAGAATCCAAAACCTTTACATCTTCAGGCACGGAAAGTGATGGTGATGATGATTATGTTTTTTAATTTAAATTTACAAATAAGCTAATAAACTATACAACTAAGTACACATATGTATAAAGGAAAAGTGCATTTAGACCGATCGTCTTATATCTACTTACTATTTTACCCAATAAGCTTATAAAATACTCAGGTGTACATACCAGATAAATTGCATAATATACAATTCTCTTACTTCATTTCTTATACTTAGAGTATTTCTGGGTAGATGTTTGGTATCGTCGAATTTTTTTAGCCCTGTAAGTCCATTAATGTACGTAGTAAAATCTTTTAAGTAAAGAAAACAAAGGAAATTGTGTGAGTCAACGCAACGGCCAGATATTTATTACAAATCAGTTATAGTTTTGTTAGTTCTAAAAATTCGAGCTACGTAGATTTCAATACAATCAATTTTTGCTTTTAAATGTTTTAATTTAAAGCTAAAATTTCAAATAACAACTAAGAATTCCAGGTTATAATGGACATTTTCGTTTCAAATGCTTAAGGATTATTTCAAAAATATTAATTTCCTTGTTTGATAAGCACCTTGTTAACAAATAATAAAATTATTACCTACCCTATTGTTACTTCTTCATCCCTCTTTTCATTTATCGATATTTTCTTGCCCGATATTAGATTCGTATATTGATAAAGGCTCAAAACACAGGTGTGACAAAATTGTTAAAACTTGCAGAGCTCCCATATATTTCCTTTTAATGGCTTAAATTAACAGTCAGCTAAACAAAGGTAATTATTTCTTTGGTCAATTTGTCTTTAGTTTACGAAATATGATTATTTTTCTTTGAACTTGTTTGAACCGAACCAAAGAACCGTGCCAATTTCTTATGGATCGTGGGCACCCGTTTAAATTCTTTAAATTTTAATATCGGTCTTGAATAAAAGTAGTTATACTACTTGGTGTGCAGTCAGGTGTGATGGCCTGCCCCCTTTTTATCCTAAGGCGCTTGTTTTCCTTAAGGAGTGGTTTCCATATGTACACTTGTTGACTACTTATGTACACATGTTGACTGAAAACTTCTTAATTCTGTATTATAAACGCAGCTTCAATAACTTCAATTTTCGCCAATGCGACTCCTTATGTAAAACTTTACCGTCAGGCCATTGAATCCTGTGATCATTTGACCATGCATGATCCGCTAAACAGGATTTTTCAATATCTCCTAATTGGGTACTTTTTAAACGTTCATTTACTCTAACCTGAAGATGGCGTTTTGTTTCACCTACATATGATTTACCACACTCACACGGGAGTTGTAAATACATTTCTTATTATTTGAGGGATTTTCTGGTTGTGTTTTAGTTACAAAACTTTTAATCGCAGTGGCGAAGCGTACGGGTAGACAAGGTAGACAGTTCCTACCCAAAATTTTGGATATTATTATTACATAAAAATATTCCTTAATGCTATTTATTGTTTGTATATTATTTATTATTTTTATTATTTAACAACTAAAAACCAAAAATAAAGACAATCCTGGTCCCGCCGCACGGCCCGCACCTCTCAACTAAAGTGCGCTTCGAAAAAAACACGGTGTAGACGTATTAAAAATTGTATTCTAAAATCACTGCTATAGGGTAGAGTCCCTGTATGTTGACATATTGGAATCCAAATATGTCAACATACAGGGACTCTACTATAGGGTACAGTTCAACGCAAAAGCGCGACAATTTGGCGGGGGAGAGAGCGAGTGGAAAAGACATTCAGCTATTTGTCTACTGTAGTCGGCCAGCTAGATAGTGCGTGCATTTCGCATATAATTAATTTATATCGAAGCGCAATATTTTACTGAGCGTAAGTATACTCGACTCTGCGTGTATATTTTGTTTTGATTTAAATCGACGTCTTTTTATTACAAGCTTTTATTTAGCTTCAGCTGTTCTGTCTAACTATCTATCAAATCTTGTGAAGCGTTTTTGACACACTTCCAATTATTCGATTTGGATGAAATTTGGTACACACATAGTGGTCCCAAGACAATACAACATTAAGAAAAAAATTTCCATCAGTCGGCCATCGCTTTTATTATTATGATAATATTAGAATGTTAGAAAATTATCTTTTAATTTTTAGTGCATTTTATAAAAGCTTGTCACTTAAAAAATACTCTGCCAATATATGGGCCCCTAAGCTCACACTAGGTGCTATAGTTGTAGTGTACGCGCGAGCTAATAAAACTAAAACCTGAAATATATCTTATTCAACTCCAGACTAAATTACCTTTTCTTTGATACCACACAAGCCATGTTTTGACTTAAACTCAAATTTTTGAAATCTACCCCCCCCTTCAAAAAACAAAACCTAAAATGTATTTTGTTTAACTCCGGACTCAATTACCTTTCGTTTGATATCACACACGCCATATTTTCACGTAAACTCTAATTTTTGAAATCTACCCCCACCCTTTTTGAAGAAAAAAAAACTAAAATGTATTTTGTTTAACTCCATACTCAATTACCTTTCGTTTGATATCACACACGCCATATTTTCACATAAACTCTAATTTTTGAAATCTTCCCCCACTCTTTTATTTGGCTTGTGTTCGGTGGATTTTGTTCATTTTTAAATGGGACCATCTTGACCCAAGACCCAGCCTAGGTACCAAATTTCATTAAAATCGGCCTAGCGGTTTTTGAGTTATGCGCGTTGGTCGTTACAGACAGACATACAGACAGACAGACAGACAGACATACAGACAGACAGACAGACGGCGCGACAAAAAAGTTTCCAAATCATCTGAAACGCAAAGATATATAAAATTTTTTGAAATCGGAGATCTTTTTTTTTCTCGAAAAAATTACGATCACCATAGCTTACACTACTATAGTATAGTATATGTGAGAGCTAAAAATTTTACCAATTTATTTTGCAGTTAGGGTTTCCATCATATACATAATATTCCAATACCCACGGTAATTGCCAATTCATGATGCAAACATGAGTCCTTGCGGTCCTTAAGCAAAAATGACCTGATTGGTTGCTTTCAATTATATATGCATATTATTTCCTTATAGTACGTATTATGGCAATACCTACGGTACCTTATGATGCATAATGCAAACATATTTGAAATAGCAATGTCAGTGGCTATAAGTCTATCCTTTTTCCGGTCCTTAAGATAAAATGTCCTAATTGGTTATACTTTTACGAATACATATTTTATTCTTGTATTCGTCACGTCAAATCATCGGCTCAGAGTTGACAAAAACTCTATCTATGTAAATTTGGTGTCTGTGCATTTTTCGTATGTTTATATCTGAATGTTTGCATCAAATGCCAGCCATTGTGTAAATGGGTAACAGGGAGTATGGAAATACTACGTATATGGTTTTCATACGTATGTGTCGGTGTCGACGCCAGACAAAATTAATTGTTTAATTTTTCCATTTTTGTGTACATAAAATTTCTAATATCCAAATTTTAAGGAAAGTGTTATTGACCATTTTACTACTAGTAAAATACGCAGACTATTATTTTTAAGACAGTTTGAGAGTTACTGTACACTATTAATATTAATATTTGTTTTTATGCAAAATAAAAATATATTTTTTTCTGTATTTTTTTTTCATTTCTTCTGTCAACCTTAAAAAAATCGTTACGCCTCGCCACTGCCTTATCAGATTTCCCGATGAAAAAACTGTTTTTATTTTATAGTGTTTGGCTTTCGTCTTATATTTTCTGAAATCCCTTGAACATATAGTTCAGTCAATGAATGGGCATTAGGGGGTTGTAGAGTGCATGGAGGGGGGGAGAATTTTTCTCTTCAGGAATATATTTGGGGCAGTTAGGAGGTAAACATACTAAAAGTATAAAACCCCTAGCACCCCCGCTTCAGTGGCGGAGGAGGGTTAAAAGGTGCACTTTTTCGGTTTTTTGCCTTTAACTCGATTACGGTAAGTTGTAGAAAAAAAAATGTCCTATTAAAAATTAAAGAGAACTAAATTCCCTACAAAACCGTTATGCTAGCTTTAACCTTAATGAAACACATGCTGAGATAGTGGCTACCGAAAATCGGTAATTTTTGAAAAACATATTATTGGCCCATATTTTTTATCAAACTTGTTCATCTAACAGTTTTGTTATTGACTTTAGATGAAATTTGTTAATATAAAAGTTAAAGACCGATCAATTTTCTTTAAAAATGTGTACTTATTACCAATCTACCTTAAACTTGTCAAAAGATAGAGCAAATTGAAATTTTTAATGAAATTTCTCAACTTTCACACCTTATAAAATTTTGTTACTCATTCAAAGAATATCTATAAGCAAAAAAAGTGATGATTACTTAAAAGAGTATTTGCGATATGAACTGGCTCCATTTCCTATAGCCTTATTCAATGAGAGTGGTATGAGAAAAACAAAAAAATCTGTTTTGTTTAATCTTTTTAAACGAACAAACGAGATCTGATAAACAATGATGTGGTTATTGATGGGGGGTTTTCATTGCATAAAGTTGTGTGGCAAAGAGGATCCTCAGTTACTGAAATTTGTAATGGATACGTCAAATTCATCAAGACCCACTATGCAGGCAAGTTTTGTACTGTGGTTTTTTATGGATATAAGATAACAGAAATGAGTACCAAGGCTGCAGAAGAAAAAAGACGCTTCAATTTAACTATCAACTAAAAAAGACGCTATTGTATGAAAAAATCAGTAGATATGTATTTTACTTTCCATAATCAAATAAAAGTCAGGAATTCCTTTCAAATACCAACAACAAAGATCGTCTTATAAAATTACTTAGCTCCATACTTCAGGAATGTGGAATCACAATGCTGCAAGCATCAGATGATGCTGATGTGCTGATTGTGAGCACTGCAATTCAAAACTCTTTAAAAAATGCATGCAATGTAGCTGTAATTAGGGAAGATGCAGCAGCTGGGACTAAAAAGAATACTATTCCTGCATGCTTCTACTGGTTGCAATTCAACATCGGCAGCATTTCGAAGGGGTAAGCTTGGATATTGCTTCGTCCCGGCGTTTAGTTTTAAGATATAAAATTTAGAGACATTTATCTAAATTAGAATGCTTTTTATTTTCTTTTTTTTGCTAGAGTTATGCTAAAACTTTATACTTAAAGTTACTTTTATTTCTTGGTTTAAACTAATTTAGTTACTAAGATATGCCTTGCCTACAAAAAGGGTAAAAATTTGAATTTGCGCGGTGAATTATATGCTCAAGAATGCATTGAATTTACTTTATTATTTTTGCTTTTTCTACCTTGAGTATATCCATTTTCCATCCTTTTTTAATTTAAGTTTTCCCTAATTCTACACATACCTTTACTGCTATATTGCTGCATATAGCAGTGCTCCAAGGTCCGTCTTGCTAAACGGAGCTCATGCGAATATTTGGGGTACTCTCCATACCAGTGATATATATTGATCGCCAAGTGAAATCACATGCGTGTTTTTTAAGACCGCGGTCGTGTATAAACATTTTATGGATTGCTTTGATGTACTACTGGTACTACTTTGATTGGAATTATTTACATTCGACTGTGCAGTTGTCCATGTACCAAGTTCCTTTCATCCAAGGGTGTGGCCTTAAAAAAAAGTTAAAAAATAATTTGGGCGCCAATTTGTGGCCTTAAAAAAAGTTGTGTGACATTTGTGGCAGCTTAAAGACGTCGCCGCCATTTTGTGACACTGGAACCCACTGAATAATTAAACAAATATCTGGAAGCAGAACTGTATTTTCCAGCTAGGTAAAACATTGGTATGCCCGGTAACTTTTATACAGTGGAGAAGGGGGGGTTCAGAAATAAGAAACTTTTAAGTGCGCCACATTATTTAATACCAATGTTTTACAAAGAAGATCTTAAATAAAATACAGTTCAACCCAAACGTTGCAGCCAAACAATGAAATTCTACTTACTTCCGAGGCTTCCAGAGTATTTGTGTAATTAAGAATAACCAAAAAAAATAAACAGAATAAAATTCTAAAAGATTGAATTAAGATGACAAAACTAGAAGCACTTTACAGGTAGATGGACTCCTTTAACAGGTCATAGTTATCCTACATCTGAGTCAGTAGCATAGGACTCAATTATATGAATGATTGTAAAAAAAAAATATAACTCCAAAATCGTTCCATCATAGGGGAGATCTGGACCAAATATCTGCTGTCATCATTCTACGTTGGGTAGAATGAGACAGACAGTAACCCAGTCCGAGATCCACCCCATGAGGTAAAACAGTGTAAAGAAACCGCTAAAACATATAATCTCATCTCTCTTTTGTCTCCGCAAAGTTGGTCATTGGGTTGTACAAATAATACAAATATTTAGTTCATCTTGTATAATTAGATTGTAAAACTTGAGAAAAATACCAAACAAGTCAGGGCCAAAATAGCAAGGCACTTTAAATTTGACAGTAAAATTATCTTAAATAAATGAAATGAAGGAAACAAGTCAATGTAGTAAATATGCCGCAAAACCAGGGTTATGACGTCATACCTTATCTTGCGTTTACAAGAAATGTTGAAATTATACTGTGAAAACTTATATATGAAAAGATTACGTCTAAATTATATTAAAAATTTATATATGAGGAAAAAAATTATAGTTAAGGCTTGCTCCTACCTTGGTCCTTGATTATTTTGTGTATAAATGTGTGTTCTAGTTTGTAAACCTAGAGTTGTCCAGACACCTCCTCACTGCTACTGCTGCTCCTAGTTTGCCCGCGCCTCCCCTAATGCCCGCTTAGCACATCACGCTAGGGCAGCACATGGTGGTCAAAATGTTGGTTCTTGCCCGAGCGTAAAACCCTGTGGAAAATGAAATGTTTCAGTTTCCTGGAGAACCCCATGTCGACTCAATAAAATACAGCAGATTTAAACAGATGAACTAAAATAACCCTACGTACCTTTCCCAGGGTTAGAACTGGCTCGTCCGGCTTCCCACCAGCGTCCAGCACCGCTGCCGATGGAATGGACAGGGCTGTAGACAAAGGAGAAAAACAATATATAGTTTTTATCCAACACGTGGTTAAAAGAAAAATATAAAAACGCCAACAATTCCCCACGTCTTTTGTCAAAAAAAAAGTACATTTCCCACGAAAAATAATTACAATTTGGGAGGCAAATATTATCTTGAAGAGTCCTCAAATAATAAAAAAAAATGAAAAAAAAATAAAATCGAACTTACCAATGCTCTTTCCGTACAAATGGCGTAGGCCGACTTAAATCCCCCTCAAAACAGGGTGCGAGCGTCACTCCAGATTACGCCTAGACACGACGGACTCACTTCCACAGTTTCTGGGATATCTCCTACAATCGCTGTAGTGCCAATCACCAAAAACAAAGGCGATCCCAGAAACTGTTGTCGACCCAGCCAAAATTCGTTAGCAAGAGAGACCAAGCACTTCGTCGAGAATACCCGAATAATCAAGTGGCCGGAAACCGTTTTGTAAATTTGGTGGGGAGTGGGGACGGTAAAACGCAATAGTACCAACCTAATCTTCCCGGTTAAATTCAAATAAAGGATGCAAACCTATTTATAAAAAACTTTTTCGCCAAAATTAAATCTCTACCTTCAGTGGCAAGACTGGGAGAAAAACCCGGGGTTTTCAAAGTAACCAATGAGGAGATACAGCAATAGTTCTATACAGGTATATAGGGGGCAGCACCGACCAAGTGGACATTGCAATTAGGTAAAACGTACATTGAGGTGTTGTCGGATCTATTTCCACGGTTGGAATTTTTATAACAAGGACGTCGAGACACCCTCCATACATTTGACCGAACATTTGCCTACCGGACCCCCACCAACATATCAAGTAAGAGGAAAATAACCAGACGGACTATAAGAAGCTCAGCATTGAAACCATCAATTGTAAATTCAATCACTGGAGATTCGAGCATGTATCAACCCCAGGAATATTTGAACATTCAACCAATTCCCATATGAGTAAAGCTATACTAAGTGTAGAATTTAGTTGTATTTTAGTTACAGTTTTCGTCAAAAGTTTCCTTTGCTCTTTATAAATGTTTTCTCTAAGATTCATATGGTTTGACGCCATTTTTGTAAAACATTTCTACATTAATAAAGTTGTTTCTGAACCTGAACCCAAAAATACACACTGAACTACTGCTAAGAAGCTCGGCACAAGAGTGTTCAGATGTTAACTCACACGATTTCGTTTATTCTTTTAGTCTTGGTTTTTATCCCTCGTTTATCTCCCATTTACAAAAGTGCATAACTCGTATTTATTTCATCCTCTCCCTATCAAATTAATAAAGATATCAAAGTGGGCGGAGCCTCGGTTGTTACTGGTCAAACCGTGGACCTAAATATGTTTTCGTGCTGTCACAACTAGCTATGAGGTTCGGATTGTCCCAATATCCTCGAAAATAAACGTAAGGGAATGAAATGTTCATCTAAATGTTTCCTTCCTGTTACTGAATCCATTTGTGATGCGGCAACGCCGCCATTCCCCAGCATAACAGCTGTTTAACTTTCATGACGACAAGAGAATCACAAAATTCCACAGATAAAAACAAAACAATCAAAATTTTTATGTGATTTTCCCGAAGCCTGTGATCTTAAATCCCAATTACGATGTCCAGATAATGCGATGTGCGTAGTGTCCACAGTAATTCGATGGAATGCCTCCTTTTAAGGTAACTTCCTAGACACTATATAACCTCCAAACCTAGCTCTATAAAATACCCTTACTTTGTGTACAGAAAGACGAATCAAAGAGCCTTGATTATTTACCTAAATAAACAAATATGTAACGTTGTCTTAAACGTAAAAATGACACGTTACATAATCCCCCCCCAACTTCAAGACGATTAACCTAAAAAGGTTAATCGGAGAGGTCCGCTGCCGACTTAAGGTCTTTGGCATGCCAACTCCCTGGCAGTACTTTACCCGATGGTTCCTGAAGCTCAAATATCCATGGAGAAATTTTATTCCTAATCACATAAGGACCAACGAATTTCGGTGCTAACTTCTTCGAGAAAAACTTCGCAGCATCTGACAAAACATAATTTTTCTTCCAAACACGCTGACCCACAGCAAAGTTGGGTACCCTTGTACGCAAATTATACTGAACTACGTTTTTCTCTCCAGCCACCTCTAACCTTCTCTTAACATCAGCATAGAGCTTCCGGAAACCTTCGTTCTTACTTTCAGCTGCGGATTGTACACCATTCTCTTCAGATAACAAAACTGGGTTGGAGTAATCTTTACCTGATAAACACATATTCCTACCAAAATTAACAAAGAAAGGAGACATCCTGGTTGTCTCATGGGTTGCAGTACGAATCGCGCAGGCAAGTTTATGTATTTGTTCGTCCCACTTTCTGTGGTTGTCTTTCACATAACAACATAACATGGTTTTTAACGTGCGATTCGTCCTTTCTGTTGGATTTGCTCTGGGGTGATAATACGGATTATACTGAATTTTAACCTGATAACTCTCAGCAAAACGCTTAAACTCATTACTTTTGTACTGAGGGCCATTATCACAAAGTATCAAACGGGGCACTCCGAAGACCATAAATACTTGCTCCTAAAGATGCTTGACAACTGCTTGAGTAGGGGCTGTTCGCATTGGAAAAACTAAGGAAAACTTACTCAAATAGTCCGTAACGACGAGAATCCAGCAATTACCCTTTGTTGAACGAGGTAGAGGTCCACATAAATCAGTCGAAATAATTTCCCAAGGACGAGTTGGTTTTGGTTGAGATATCATCTGATCAGATACACCTTGTGTATCACCTTTATGAGCTGCACAGATAAAGCATTTCTTTACAAAAGTTGCCACGTCCTGGCGCATTTTTGGCCAGTAATATTTTTCTGCCAGTCTGTGGAAGGTTTTATACACACCCATATGTCCTGCGGTAGGAGGATCGTGAGCTTCTCCAATAATTCTACGCCTATGATCTTTGGGGACTACCTCTTTCCAATATTCGTTAGATGGTGAAAGTTGAGGGTATTCTTGTTTGACATATTTATACAACTTATTATCAGTGTATCTCCAGTTCATAAATTTTAACGGTGATTCTACGACCCTCTTTACCATCTTTTGGTACCATCGATCTTTAATTGCTGTTGAAACATCTCTGGGCTGCGAAATTGTATCAATCATAGGTACTGCACGAGACAACATGTCCGGGACAACTAAATCTTTCCCTTTCCGATGGATTACTTCAAAATCATATTGCTGCAGTTTTACAGACCAACGAGCAAGTCTTCCACTGGGCTCTTTCAAGCTATGAAGCCATTTTAAGCTAAAATGATCTGTAATGACCTTAAATGAGATCCCCTCAATATATGGCCGGAGCTTCTCTATCGCCCAAACCAATGCCAAACATTCTCGCTCGGTGGTCGTGTAAACACGTTCTTGCTTAGTCAAAGATCGACTCAAATAGCATATGACTTTGTCTCCTTCAGGATAAGGTTGCGTTAAACATGCTCCTATTCCATATCCTGAGGCGTCTGTTTGAATAACAAATTCCTTGGTATAATCTGGACATGTAAGAATCGGTGCAGTCACTAAAAGTTCCTTAATCTTAATAAATGCCTTTTCGCAGTCTGGAGTCCAATCGAACTTTTGATTTTTCTTAGTTAGAGCTGTAATCGGAGCTATTATCGCTGAAAAATTCTCTATGAAACGTCTATACCAGGATATTGTACCTACAACTCTACGAACTTCTCTGACAGTTCTTGGCCTCTGGAGCTCTAACATGGCTCTAATTTTATTAGGGTCAACTCGGATGCCTCGACGGTCCACTACGAAACCTAAATAAGTCATTTCTGGCCTACACAGTTGGCATTTCTCCCAACTTACCGTTATCTTTGCATTCTGCAATCTTCGTAGGACTTCCTCAAGAATTCTAAGATGTTCAGAAAAGCTCTGTGTGACAATTACGAGGTCATCGAGATATACGTACACGTAGGGGTCCAAATCGTTTCCTATGATGCTATCTATGAGTCTCTGCCAAGTTGCAGGTGCATTATGAAGACCAAATGGTAACCGCTTAAATTGGAAGAGACCTCGTCGACAGATGAATGCTGTTAGTGGCTTCGATGATTCTTCCATTGGTACTTGCCAATAAGCACTCTTAATATCTAAAGTTGACAAGTACTTAGCATCTTTCAATTTGTCAAGAGTCTCGGATACGAGTGGTAAAGGATAACTATCACGCGCCGTCACTGAGTTCAATTTGCGGTAGTCTACACAGAAACGATATTTCTTTGTGTTTTTCTTTTGTACCATTACCACTGGTGAAGCCCATGAACTACTACTACGTTCTATCACATCCATTTTCAGCATTTCGTCGATTTCGTCATCAATAAGTTTCTGAATGACCGGTGAGACCTTATATGAACGTTGTCTTATCGGTGCTGCATCTGTTGTAATCTTATGCTCTACCCTGTCTGTACATCCCAGTGAGTCACCCATAATAGTCTTATATTTAACGACCAATTCCTCTAGTCGTTCTGATTCATAAGGCGAAAGAGTAGTTTGTTGGTCTGGTGTTTCTAAAGAACAAATCACATCTTTATTATCGGCAAAGTGCCACTCATTAGTACTTAAGTTCGGTACTATCCCCATCGAAATCCAAAAATCTAATCCTAAAATCAAAGTGTGCGGCAACTCAGGAACGACGACGACCTCGATTAACCTAAATTTATCCTGAACTCGCATAGGAAGCTGCACTGTCCCAATACTACTCGTGCTTTGACCATTTGCCACAATACAACTCGTCTTCTTTGTCGTATCAAGTGAAAAACCAAACCTCTCGATGATTGACCAACCATGATTCCCTAAAAAGGTACGTGAAGCCCCGGAATCCAACAAACCTAATAACTTATTTCCGAGCACATCCACCTCTAAATAAGGCCTCTCATCTTTGCGAGCATGACTTATCACATAATCTAAAACGTACGTTAGCCTATCGGTCGATGCTTGTTCAGGCTGACTCGAAGGTCGACCACCTACGAGCGCCTGGGTCCGTTTCCCTGACGATTACAATTACGACATTCTCTTACTGTAACCCCTGCCTGTCCACACGAATAACACTGCTTGCCTCTAGGTAATGCGCACCCGATTGCCATGTGCCCTGTTTGGTTGCATCTGTAACAAACAACGTCCCTGTTCGCCATACCAGGTCTAGCACCTTGTGGTGGTTGTCCATCTCTGTCATTTACACTAGACTGACCACTAGCTGGTTGCTGTCTATCTCTATCAGCTCTAGCAGCGAAATTGCTTGCTGGCTGTTGCCTATTTCTATTAAATCTATTATCAGAAACACTAAAATTCTGTTGATTTGATGTCCCGGCGCCTGATATCTGAATTGTATCGATCGCTGTTGGAAAATCGTCATTATCGCTCTCTACGCCAACGTAGGCTAAGTCAGGTTCAATAGATTGGTTTCTTCTAGGAGTAAAATTCTCCTCTTCTAAACCATATCTCTGGTCTATTCTACGACACAAATCTTTTAAATGTGATAGGCTATTGACCTCAGTAGCAATCAACCCTTTCTTATAGATGTCCGCTATATTTCTGAAGACGATAGCTAATTTTGCCTCTTCAGAAACAGGACAGCCAAGTCTTTGGAAATATGTGTTCATGACAGCAATATAGGTCCCTATAGACTCTCCAGGGCCTTGTTTACGTTTTTGGATCTCCTTCAATAGCTTCTCGCCATATGAAGAAGGAAGATATTCTGCCATGAACCTTTGTTCCAGCTGTTCCCATGTATGGACTTCTCTACTCAGTATAAGCTGACTTTTCAAAAAGATCAATGCCCGAATTCAGTAAAACCTTTTTGCTGACTCCTCTAGCCTGACTCAACTCGTCCACTCTCTCGAAAAATGCGGTGACGGAGATTGTACCCCTCTCGCCTGTAAACTTTATGTTCCACTTATGCGGAGGTACAGGTGCAACGTGATATGAAGTACCAGGATCACTTGACATTGGTACTGGCGACGAACATGAAAATGGTCGTGACTGAGCAATTGGTGCAATGCTACTTTGGAGGGCAGCTAGACTCAAAGGAACGATAGACGGTTGTTGATAATGAAAAGCTGATGTACCGTAATTCTCAATCGGCATAGGGACTGGTGCCTGTATTGGTGTTTGAGTTGGGTTCGTTAGCACTTGCATTTGCACTGGAGCAATGACCGACGGTTGGTTTGTGGGCTGTTGAGCTGTTCTTTGTGTGCTCGAGTGCTGTGGTTGCGGGAAATGAGACTGGTTTGGTGTGTTGCCAGCATTTGTTGAGTGGTCTGAGCCTCGACTCGTTGAATGGGTTTCAGATGCTTCATCATCATCTGAGGCAACGCCAACTCTCAATAAATCTGTTGCTTGGCTCTGCAACCTCCCAATCAAACTCAAGGTTTCCGCAACCAGTATGCCTTTGGTTTGACTTTCTTCAAAGTTAGACGGATTCATGTTATTTATCCTGGCTAACACATGTTCCAAACTTACAGCGATTTTTCTAAACTCTCCCCCTTTACTCGTACCAGAGAACTTCTCTACCAGCGGTACCAGACTATCAAGCTTCTTCATGCAGCTAAAAGCATCTTGGCCAAATTTAAAGGGATACGGAGGGTATCTCATACTTGCATCAGTCTTTTCTCTTTGTTTGATCAACATAAGCTGTTGTTTCATCTCTTCCACCGATCCAATAGCTATGCCTCTCCATGTTAACTCATAAATTAATTCGTCCTTGACTAGGTACCTTACGTCAGACAACCGACTCAAAGAAATAGCCATAGTGCCTTTTATCTTCAAACTTTAAACTTTAATTAAAACTGTTAATTATACCTCCCAATTATAAAAACGAAACCACGCAATAACAAACACAAAGTTCACTTTAACCTCACTAGTGAAAATCACTATAAATTTTCTCACAAATGTAGAAAATATAAAACTTAAATACGGGCAGACGCGAACAAAACCGAAAAACACCGGAGCAGTAAGAAAATAAAATTTATTTGCATTTAAAAATGTAATCATAATTTATATTAAGTATTTGTACAACTAACTATGACGTCCAACCCTGCAGAGAGAAATAACTACTTAAATCCTAAATTAGAATTAACAAGTAGCCATAAAAAGTTTAAAAAAATAAAAGAGAGACAAGAATTTTGGCAGTGTTTAGGTCTTATGTTTCACTCCTGCGTGAGTAAAACACAAAAAAAAATAATTGCGCTTATCCTAGCTGAACTGGATTAAAATTAAAGTTAAGTGATGTTTGTTTATCTCAGCAACCGAATAGGTAAATTTATCCCTAAATGGAACGTACAACAGACTACCTATAACAAAAAATCCCAAAGCTGTTGTACACAGTTAAAGCTAGGGTATACTCCTGCTATTGCAGAACGGCTCCACTAATAACTCCTCAAAAAAAAACCCAAATCGCCGTATACAATGATTTTTCTAAAAAGAATAAATCAAAACCCACTTTAACCTGCTTACCTACTCTGAGTTTACACGAAACATGCATTGCTTAAGGTCACATCATCCCTTAATATATAAGTGAACGCAATAAACGTCGGAACAGATGTTCATGTTATAGAAATCGTAAAATATGCTCAATTAAAAAAAAATCCGCTCGCTGAAATTGCGTCGAATTAGACTAGTAAGGATGTTGTGTGTAATTAAAAAAAATTAAAAAAAAATACCGATGTTATTAAAAAATTTAATCTTCATTAAAATGAAATTCCCAAAACTTAAACTAAATTGATGCAAACTATGGTCATGGTCAAAAAGACCCTAGGATCGTACCGAAAGGTGTCCAAAAAAAAATTTTAAAAAAAATTTTTTGGTGTCGACCACAGTAGTCCAATAGTAAAAAAAATTAATTAGTGACTCACTAAAATTTTGATGATGATAGGTTGTTAAAACGCGAGAGTTCGAAATGAAATTATATTTTAATTCAGAAAAAAAAATATTTAAATAAACTGGTAGAACCATTGTAGGGACAAGGTACTACTATGCACCAAGGAAAAAAATGTCCAACAAGAAAATCAAGTCTCCCTTTTAAAAAAAAATATTTAAAAAAAATATTTTCAAAATAATATAATATATAATAAATAAAAATGTTTAAGTGGGGTTGCAGCTCCTATTACTGAACCTTAATTTTTTTTTTTATAAAATCAACACCAGAAAAATCTTATTCGAGTTTTTGTTCTTTTCCTTTAAAAAAACAGTTGTCAATTCCCTTCCCTCTCCCAAAACTGTGGCAATGTGAAAAGTAAATGAGCTAGAAAAATTAATTTACTATACAAAAAAAATGTTGAAAATTAAATTTACTTAAGAATCATAAGGTATAAAAATCGTAATTGCAAAAAACCCAATCAGTTTAGGAAAAGTGAAAAAAAAATATTTATGTTCAAAAAAAACAAACGATGTTAGTATATTTGTTCAAAATTATCACTAAAGGAAATAAACAACGTGAGTACTTATTTACTGTACCACTATAATAGTGTGAACCTAAGTTTTAAACTTTGCACTCAACTCCGTAAAGAATTATCTTGTGTGTACTTTCAAAAAACAAATATGAAAACAATTTCAAGGTTCACCTATAAGAACGTTGTAAAACTAAATCTGCCTACTCAAGTGTCTTTACACACAACATCTAATCAAAAAAAAAATTTACTGCCTAATGCATTCTCAGATCCCTATTCCCGGTGTTTACGAGATATAAAATTAAGTTGGGCCCACTCCACAACTATCAGTCAAAGCAAATCTACCAAATGTCCAAGGGCTAATGAGACCCCATCACCTACAAATGATATTTTGAAATGAAACAGTTGGGAATAATCCTGCGTAAAAACCAGAGAACAAAATCAAGAACCAAAAACTATTACATTAATTTTAAAAGAGCATAATAAAACTCCCGGCCCCAATTAAACTTTTGTTATCTCAACAAAACTCGGCCTAAAACCAAAAAACTTTTTATTAGACATTTCCCCTATTCCCTAAGTATAATGTCAATAAAACCCAAAAACTTGTGATTTCCATTCCAATCCCATCTGGACCCTATATATTTTTTAAACGGTCAAACACCCACAGGCGAAACAATATCTTATTTCAAAGAAAGGGTGAAGATATTTTGAAGCACCCTGTGAAAATAGGACACTATTATGGAAAACTGTTCAGATCAGTGTTCTTACTACTTTTTAACCTAAATATATCTAGTTCCCTCATGTGCATGTTACTATTAATTCCTATCATAACTAAACAGATCACAAAAATTGTCTTTCTCCGCGAATCTGCAAGGTCCTGGAAGATGTGAGATTCAGCCTGTAGGCCAAATTTGGATGTATTTTAATTTAGCGAAAATCGAAGTTGCGAAATCCTAAAAAGATTAGCAGGAAGTCCTCGTTCCTCGATTTCTACACTCCGAACCAAACATTTCTTCCATTTCCACCCAGCTCGCGGGAGGAAAAAAAACCTAATTATCGCAATATAAAATGTAGCCAGCTCCTTTACACCCTGTACAACTATCAGATTTACAAAAAAATAGATGCCCTCATCAATGTTTAGTCGCATCAAAGAAAACCTATTGTTTTTAAATTTATTTTTAGGTTGAAATCTTTTTCAGAAATCAATGATCTTAAATTTATTGTTCAACCTGAACACTTTCCCATTTATTCCACAAAATTTTGCTTCATTATTTGAGGTCACCAGTATGAAATTATTTTAAAATTAAGAAAAATGAAATAAAAAAAATTATTTCCCAATTGTCCACAACTTCCAAGTTTTCATCCCTAAATACCTAGGTACTTTTTCAGTCTAACACCATCCATCGTTATCCAACATAACGCTTTAATTTCAGAAGCACCAAAACGAAGATTAAGTGAAAGCTAAGCAAGTATGTTGGAAGTTGCTTTACAATGGGCGCAGATGTAAGGCCCCTTTAAGTACACGCCACTGTCCTGAAATGCAAACTAACAAAAAAAACTGAAGACTAGCATATCTGCCGTCAAACAACATTTGGCATGAAATTAAAATAATTTCATCTCACACCAGTATCCTCCAAAAACAAAACGTTTTTTTTTCTATAAGACCCAAACACTTAACCAATAAATCTTGTTATTTAAAATTATGATTTGGAAGTAAAAGATTTATTTATTCCTGCCTGATCAACTAAGACAAAAAAAGTTCACCTTTTTGTAACTCAAGAAGTTCCCGTTTGGTCCCCTAAAAAAATATAACCTGTCTGGTCACCCTTTAAAACTACGACCCCTATACAAACCGTTTTGACCAAAACAAGAATTCGAGAAGTTATGCTTACAGAAAAAAAAAATAATCTTTTTAAGAAAGATTAAATTATTTAAAAAAGTAAAATTTTGAAATATTTTTACCAATTACCACCGACTAGCATTTATATTTAGTTGAAAGTCTCTCTTAAATTCACTGACTCAAAATGACATTACTTAAAAAAAATTACTGAACTTTACAAATGAACTCTACAAATGAACTAAAAAAAATCAAAAAAACTTATATCTATATCTGTCTCAGTTAAACATTTCTTTTGTGGTATTATATCTAGTTGGGCTTCAAATTCATTTTCTCTGTATTCAATCTGGAGCAGGCAAAACTTCTCAAGGCTCAAACATAAATGTTTGCTCTCCAATGGCCATGACCAAGCTATGACCTGAACGCAGAAAAAAAATACAGAAAAAAAATAAATGTGTACCAGAAAACTTTAATTGATAGAAATACCCGTAGGTCATTTTTAAAAAATGCACTCCAAAGCCCAACGCTGTATTTTCTACCAAAAAAATTTGACCAGTCACGAAACACAACTAGACAACTAAACCAAAGACCTAAAAACTGTCTTTCAAAAAAAAATACCCAAAAAAAAAATGTCAACTGGACTTTTGGCATTGATCTTCAGCCAAGGTGTCACTCTAGGGGTTTTAGCCTTGTGTTTCCTAACCTCCCGAGTCGACACTAGTAGTAGTACCCTCCTCTGACCCGATGTAACTGAGTGACGTAAGATCTTAATTGTCATCCAACAGTTACCACCAAAAAAAAACAAGAAAAGAAAATGACAAAGCAAAATAAACTCATTTTCCTTTTCTTTCATTACTAATTAATACTTTCAACTAAACAAAGCTACCATCTGTCAAGCTATATTTACTTTAAAACAACCTAGCCAAGAAAAATTTGTGTGAAACCCTGTAAAAATATTCCAAATACCAAGTAGTGATATCCCACAAAAAATTAAAATCACCAAAAAAAAAAACTTGACCTAAATAAATTGATTGCACGAAAAAATAATCGGTGAAACAATTTCTATCTTATCACAAGCAGGAAATAATAACATATTAGAAGTAGGCAACCTGCAAGAAAAAGTTGTTAGAAAAAACACACTACATCTGGCATATATTTAAACCTAAAAAGACTATGTCTGGAGGTCCATCCACCTATAAATCAACAAATAAAAATTGAAGTAAATTTACATTGTTGTATTTATTTTTCTTAAAAAAATTTAAAAAATTCAAACATGTTTTCCTACAAAAACTTTAAAGAATTAAGAACATGATTTGGACGCTGCTGAATAAAAACTCCCATGCTCTTTATCCACTTATTCTTCCTTAATAAATAAAAATGAATATTTTCTTTTCCAAGAAAAAAACTTGTGAAGATAAGCTAACAAAAAAACTATGAGAATTACTAAAACAACAAACCGAGTTCCAAATCAACGCCCAAATTACCAAAAATATTTAAGTAAGTGTTATTTCCAAAAACCAATGATCTTGTTTTTCATTAAAAAAAATTGATTGGTTATCAAAACCACCGACAGCCACTGAAAGCCTTTAACCTGGCTTTGGCTGTACCACAAAAATTTTATGTTTTAGAAAATTTTCAGAAAATTCAAAAAAAAAATTTTTCTTTTTTTTCAAATCAAAAAAGAACAATAAAAAATTACATCAGATGTTAAAAAACTAGCCAAAAACACACGTAGGGCGCCAATTTGTGGCCTTAAAAAAAAGTTAAAAAATAATTTGGGCGCCAATTTGTGGCCTTAAAAAAAGTTGTGTGACATTTGTGGCAGCTTAAAGACGTCGCCGCCATTTTGTGACACTGGAACCCACTGAATAATTAAACAAATATCTGGAAGCAGAACTGTATTTTCCAGCTAGGTAAAACATTGATATGCCCGGTAACTTTTATACAGTGGAGAAGGGGGGGTTCAGAAATAAGAAACTTTTAAGTGCGCCACATTATTTAATACCAATGTTTTACAAAGAAGATCTTAAATAAAATACAGTTCAACCCAAACGTTGCAGCCAAACAATGAAATTCTACTTACTTCCGAGGCTTCCAGAGTATTTGTGTAATTAAGAATAACCAAAAAAAATAAACAGAATAAAATTCTAAAAGATTGAATTAAGATGACAAAACTAGAAGCACTTTACAGGTAGATGGACTCCTTTAACAGGTCATAGTTATCCTACATCTGAGTCAGTAGCATAGGACTCAATTATATGAATGATTGTAAAAAAAAATATACCTCCAAAATCGTTCCATCATAGGGGAGATCTGGACCAAATATCTGCTGTCATCATTCTACGTTGGGTAGAATGAGACAGACAGCAACCCAGTCCGAGATCCACCCCATGAGGTAAAACAGTGTAAAGAAACCGCTAAAACATATAATCTCATCTCTCTTTTGTCTCCGCAAAGTTGGTCATTGGGTTGTACAAATAATACAAATATTTAGTTCATCTTGTATAATTAGATTGTAAAACTTGAGAAAAATACCAAACAAGTCAGGGCCAAAATAGCAAGGCACTTTAAATTTGACAGTAAAATTATCTTAAATAAATGAAATGAAGGAAACAAGTCAATGTAGTAAATATGCCGCAAAACCAGGGTTATGACGTCATACCTTATCTTGCGTTTACAAGAAATGTTGAAATTATACTGTGAAAACTTATATATGAAAAGATTACGTCTAAATTATATTAAAAATTTATATATGAGGAAAAAAATTATAGTTAAGGCTTGCTCCTACCTTGGTCCTTGATTATTTTGCGTATAAATGTGTGTTCTAGTTTGTAAACCTAGAGTTGTCCAGACACCTCCTCACTGCTACTGCTGCTCCTAGTTTGCCCGCGCCTCCCCTAATGCCCGCTTAGCACATCACGCTAGGGCAGCACATGGTGGTCAAAATGTTGGTTCTTGCCCGAGCGTAAAACCCTGTGGAAAATGAAATGTTTCAGTTTCCTGGAGAACCCCATGTCGACTCAATAAAATACAGCAGATTTAAACAGATGAACTAAAATAACCCTACGTACCTTTCCCAGGGTTAGAACTGGCTCGTCCGGCTTCCCACCAGCGTCCAGCACCGCTGCCGATGGAATGGACAGGGCTGTAGACAAAGGAGAAAAACAATATATAGTTTTTATCCAACACGTGGTTAAAAGAAAAATATAAAAACGCCAACAATTCCCCACGTCTTTTGTCAAAAAAAAAAGTACATTTCCCACGAAAAATAATTACAATTTGGGAGGCAAATATTATCTTGAAGAGTCCTCAAATAATAAAAAAAAATGAAAAAAAAAAATCGAACTTACCAATACTCTTTCCGTACAAATGTCGTAGGCCGACTTAAATCCCCCTCAAAACAGTGTGCGAGCGTCACTCCAGATTACGCCTAGACACGACGGACTCACTTCCACAGTTTCTGGGATATCTCCTACAATCGCTGTAGTGCCAATCACCAAAAACAAAGGCGATCCCAGAAACTGTTGTCGACCCAGCCAAAATTCGTTAGCAAGAGAGACCAAGCACTTCGTCGAGAATACCCGAATAATCAAGTGGCCGGAAACCGTTTTGTAAATTTGGTGGGGAGTGGGGACGGTAAAACGCAATAGTACCAACCTAATCTTCCCGGTTAAATTCAAATAAAGGATGCAAACCTATTTATAAAAAACTTTTTCGCCAAAATTAAATCTCTACCTTCAGTGGCAAGACTGGGAGAAAAACCCGGGGTTTTCAAAGTAACCAATGAGGAGATACAGCAATAGTTCTATACAGGTATATAGGGGGCAGCACCGACCAAGTGGACATTGCAATTAGGTAAAACGTACATTGAGGTGTTGTCGGATCTATTTCCACGGTTGGAATTTTTATAACAAGGACGTCGAGACACCCTCCATACATTTGACCGAACATTTGCCTACCGGACCCCCACCAACATATCAAGTAAGAGGAAAATAACCAGACGGACTATAAGAAGCTCAGCATTGAAACCATCAATTGTAAATTCAATCACTGGAGATTCGAGCATGTATCCCCAGGAATATTTGAACATTCAACCAATTCCCATATGAGTAAAGCTATACTAAGTGTAGAATTTAGTTGTATTTTAGTTACAGTTTTCGTCAAAAGTTTCCTTTGCTCTTTATAAATGTTTTCTCTAAGATTCATATGGTTTGACGCCATTTTTGTAAAACATTTCTACATTAATAAAGTTGTTTCTGAACCTGAACCCAAAAATACACACTGAACTACTGCTAAGAAGCTCGGCACAAGAGTGTTCAGATGTTAACTCACACGATTTCGTTTATTCTTTTAGTCTTGGTTTTTATCCCTCGTTTATCTCCCATTTACAAAAGTGCATAACTCGTATTTATTTCATCCTCTCCCTATCAAATTAATAAAGATATCAAAGTGGGCGGAGCCTCGGTTGTTACTGGTCAAACCGTGGACCTAAATATGTTTTCGTGCTGTCACAACTAGCTATGAGGTTCGGATTGTCCCAATATCCTCGAAAATAAACGTAAGGGAATGAAATGTTCATCTAAATGTTTCCTTCCTGTTACTGAATCCATTTGTGATGTGGCAACGCCGCCATTCCCCAGCATAACAGCTGTTTAACTTTCATGACGACAAGAGAATCACAAAATTCCACAGATAAAAACAAAACAATCAAAATTTTTATGTGATTTTCCCGAAGCCTGTGATCTTAAATTCCAATTACGATGTCCAGATAATGCGATGTGCGTAGTGTCCACAGTAATTCGATGGAATGCCTCCTTTTAAGGTAACTTCCTAGACACTATATAACCTCCAAACCTAGCTCTATAAAATACCCTTACTTTGTGTACAGAAAGACGAATCAAAGAGCCTTGATTATTTACCTAAATAAACAAATATGTAACGTTGTCTTAAACGTAAAAATGACACGTTACAAGGGTAAGTCAAAGTGTTTTTGAGCTGCGTTTCTTTACATTTTTTACTTATTCCCTATGCTACTATTCCTAACTAAGAACACAAAAGTGTAACCTAAGAGTGGGAACTATTGGACTGGAGATCCCTATTGCTACAGTTCGGTTGGTTTGTTGACTTTTTCATGCGAAAGACGTCTCGACCGACCATTTTTTGGTCCTTCGAGTCGGATTTCCCGTTCTGCGTAATAGGTGCTCTCAGAGTTGCATAATTGTGTTGGAAGTTAGGACTTTACTTTGCGTCTTTTTGAGACAAGGCATATCTTAGGTTTTAGATTTCATCTACGGTGTGTCTATTGTACGTTGCACGTACCAACTTGCATTGCATTTTTTAATTGTGCAATATACAAATTGCATACAAATTAAAAAAAAAAAAATTTTCAAAATTAAAAATTATTGCGCTGTCGATGTATGTAAGGCTTGCGTTTCCTTGCGTACCTACACAAATTCAGAAACTCTTATCAGTTGCTAAATTTTTTGTGCATATTTATTAGCATTTATACTTTTTGCTAAAAACTTGCTGTTCTTTACTCGATATTTGCTAAAAGCCGCTGGCCTTTTACTATTGCTTTGAATCTTGGTTTACGAGGGAATTTGAAAAGTAGTACGATATATTTTTTAAATTTGCTTCCCTTATTAACTACTGCTTTACTTTACACTTTAACCTTTTAAAATGGTAAACGATACCGAAAAAAAGGTAAGCTCGGCTAAGGCCTTGCGTCAAACTGCAATCAATCAGTTGAGTGTGCTTGAACACTATGCCAATCAGGCGAAAACAAATCCAGCTGCTCACACAAGGTTTAAAGTTAACTTTAAAAAACTTTCTTCTTGTTGTAAGAGCTTTGAAAAGGATCATAATGCTTTACTGATCTTGATCTGAAAATACAAAAAGATTTTTTGGATAGATGCGTAGAGGTTGAGGCTTTGCACTATGATTTATTTGAGGTGGAGGCTGAAGAAATAAATCGAAGCCACAATGAGGTAAATAATCAAACAATTATTTTTCCGGAACCAGAATTTTCCCTTCCCAAGTTAAATGTCCCTCCTTTTTCGGGCGATGTTGAGGAGTTTCCAAGCTTTATTGAGATTTACAATGCGGTTGTACATACGCGTAAGAGCTCGGACATTGAGAAGTTTAAATATTTACGTACGATTTTAAGAGGCCCTGCTTTAAATTTAATTAAAAATATACCTCTTGAAGGAAATAATTAATTACTTTGCTACGATACGCTGATTTCCAGATATGACAATAAGCGCTTGCGTGCGGTTTCTTACTGGAAATCTATCGAAAACTCACCTCGGCTATCCAATGATGACGTTTTAGAATTTCGAAAAATGCTAGATACGTTCAAGGAAAACCTTGATTGCTTAAAAAATATGGGATATGCGACCCATAGTTGGTGCTTTATTACTGCGAACATGCTTTTGGATCGATTAGATCCGGGAACGCGTAAGTTATTTGAACAAAATCACGCTTCTAATTTAATGCCAAAATACGAAGATATTTACAAATTTTTAGAGCAACATTGCACGTCTCTTGAATCTTTATCTTTGTCTATGAAACAAGATAATGTTCAAAACTCACGACCAGGGAACTTCTCGAGATCCCCCCGTAATCCACGAAATAAAACAGTTTTACTTGCAAACAGACAGTCACAAAAAACTCCAAATTCCAAACAAAACACGTGTTTCTACTGCAAAGCAAAAAATACACATCTGATTTTTAGCTGTGAATCTTTTTTAATGAAACCAATTCAAGAACGCATTGATTTTATTAGAAATAATAAGGGATGCACCAACTGCATGGCTAGTTTTCATCAAGTAAACTCGTGCACTTCACAAAAAAGATGTAGATTTTGTTTTTTAAATCACCACAGTCTTTTATGCCTAAAAAATAACTCCCCAGCTTCGGTGATTGCTTCTTCTTCTGTGACGTCTAGTGGATCACAAACTAACCCCGTAGAAAATCAGATTACTGAAAATAAATCTATTCACGCGGGTACTGTGCTTGGCGACTATGGCACGTTGCTTTGCACTGCTTTGCTGCACATCCGTGATGCATACGGAAATTGGCACGAAATACGCGCCATCTTGGATAATGGCGCCATGTGCTCCTTTATAACGAAAAAATGTGCGAATGCACTCGGACTTCCTAAATCCAACATTTCGCTTAATGTAAACGGTTTAGGAGATATGTCTACTACTGCGCGCCATGCGGTGCATTGTAAAATTGCTGCTATCGATAATAAATCGAAAATTTTTAGTCTAGAACCTGTATTAATAGACCAAGTTTGCGATAAAATGCCAAGTGTATCTTTTAACCAAAATTCTTTGCACTACTTAACTGGTCTAAAATTAGCTGATCCCAGTTGGTATAATCAAGCTGGAATTCAGCTTCTTATTGGCGCGGACCTTTATGGATCACTTTTAGAAGAAGGTAGACTTTATTTTGGTCCAGACACCCCCTCTTGTATTAATACAGTCTTCGGATGGACTTTGCTCGGAAAAATGCCTCTGCAAAATGCTGCTTTTGCATCAAAAAATATTTCTACTTTTATGGCAACTATTTCCACTCCTGATTTAAATAATACTTTGCAAAAATTCTGGGAGTTGGAAGAGGTTCCTACGGTGGAGAAAAATTCACCTTCAGATTTTTTTTGCGAAAAATATTTTGAAAAAACTACTATACGCGATGTGGACGGTAGATACACCGTTTCGTTACCTTTTAAAATCAATCCCGTTGATTTCGGCGATACCCGAACCCTTGCTGAAAAACGTTTGCTAAATGATAAAAAATTATTTACTTCTTACTCACAAGTAATGCAAGAATACTTGGATATGGGTCACATGCGTGCAGTTTCACCCCCTAATAACTCAGAAATTCATGAATATTTTTATATTGCTCACCATGCGGTTATAAAAGAAAGCTCGAGTAGCACGCCTGTTCGTCTTGTCTTTGACGCATCGAGTCATTCTTTAAATAAGCCTAGCCTAAATCAAGCCCTTCACACGGGTCCTAAACTACAAGGAGATTTAGTTAAAATTTTGCTTAATTTTCGGCTACATAAATATTGTTTTGTTAGCGATATTTCTAAAATGTACAGAATGATAAATGTGGAGGAAAATCAACATAAATACCAACGAATTTTATGGCGTTTTAATTCTGAAGAAACGGTGCAAGATTACGAATTAAAAACTTTGACTTTCGGGGTAAACTGTTCTCCATATTTAGCAATTCGAACCTTGCTTAAATTAACCGATGATTATCAAGACTTACCGTTGGCTTCTGCGATTTTAAAGGACAGCGTCTATATAGACGACTGCGTAGTAAGTTGCAATGATTTTGATCAAATCATGCTTATGAAAAATCAATTAATTGAGTTATTAGGGCGAGGCGGATTTGAACTGAAAAAATGGGCATCAAACGAACCCAAATTGCTTGCAGACTTGCCTGCAACCCACATACAAACCAAAGACTTCTCTTTGGATCGAGAGGATGCAAACTCTCTAAAAATTTTAGGCTTGAGGTGGAACCCTCAAAGTGATAACTTTTTTTATTCTTTTAATTATAATACAAAAATTTGCACTAAGCGTAATTTGCTTAGTACCCTTGCGAAATGCTTTGACCCTTTAGGTTTTCTTACACCGGTTACGTTTTTTGCAAAAAATTTAATCCAGTACTTATGGTTTATAAAGTTAGATTGGGATCAGTTAGCACCCCCGGAAATAATTTCCAAGTGGAAAAAATTCGAAGAAGAACTCAAATTATTTTCTGATTTTTATATCCCAAGAATGATTGATCTCTCTAATTTTCAATTTTGTCAAATTGTTGGATTTAGCGATGCATCCGAGCGCGGTATGTGTGCGGCGGTTTATTTTCGTATTGTTTATCAAAACGGAGATATTAAAACGTATTTTGTGTGCGCAAAATCGAAAGTCGCTCCCGTAAAAAGAATCAGTATTCCCCGTTTGGAGCTCTGTGCGGCAGTTTTGCTAGCTAAACTCATTCAATTTATTCAAAATACTTTTGCTAATAAAATTGCTTTTCAAAATACTATTGCTTTTACGGATAGTATGGTAGCGCTCTCTTGGATCAAAGGATCACCACATGCGTGGCGCACTTTTGTATCCAACCGAGTCACATACATACAAGAAAAAATTCAGCCTTGTGATTGGAACCATTTTCCTTCTGAATTAAATGCCGCGGACCCCGGGTCACGTGGTCTATTGCCTGCAGATTTAATTAATTGTTCCCTTTGGTGGCAAGGACCCGAGTTCCTTTGTAAGCCACAACAGACATGGGATTTTACTAAAAATAATATTACTACACCCAAAGAAGCTCTCGAAGAGTAGCGAAAATTGGTGTTTGCTGCAACAATTGAACCAAATTTTTTGGATTGTCTGCTTAACAAATTTTCAAATTTTTTGCGTTTAATTAGACTTGTTGCTTTTATACTACGTTTTATTCACAATCTTCGCGCGCGTAAATTTAATAATGAGAAAATTATTATTAATTCTACGTGGTTAATACAATATGAGTTACAAAATGCAATATTTGTGCTTATAAAACACGTTCAAAATAAATATTTTCAAAACGAGATTTCTTTACTTGTCGATAATAAACCGTTGCCAAAGGTTTTTAGAAAATTAAATCCGTTTTTGGATCAAAATGATATTTTACGCGTTGGCGGAAGATTATGCAATTCGGAATTAGATTATGACAAAAAATTTCCTATACTTTTACCCGGTGATTCTCAATTTACAAAGTTATTGAATGCGCAGACACTCACGAGAAACATATGCATACCGGCATAAACACGACTTTATTTTTACTTTTTCAAAATTATTGGATTTTTGCAGCTAAAAGGCATATAAGAAAAATAATTTCGCGTTGTTCTACATGCTGGCGCACGCGCCCCAATAATTATCAACCCCCTGCTGGAAATTTGCCAAAATTTCGCGTTTCACAAGCAAAAGCTTTTCAACACGTTGGCGTTGATCTTACGGGAAGTTTTGCTATTACAATGAGCCGCATGCGCGGTGCAAAACGACTTAAGGCTTATGTCGTTCTATTTATTTGCGGTTGTACGAAGGCGGTACACTTAGAAATTGTGTCAGACTTATCGGCAGATGCTTTTATGGCAGCATTCCGACGTTTTATGGCCAGAAGAGGACGCGTGGAAGTAGTCTACTCGGATAACGCGTCAAATTTTACGCTTTCTGCTAAAATGCTTAACGAGATGTTTGCTGAAGTTGCTAATCGCGAATCAATTCGTTGGCACTTCAACCCTCCATCCGCACCCCACATGGGCGGTTTGTGGGAAAGTAACATCAAAAGTGCAAAGTCTCATTTACTACGAGTAATTGGAGAACAGGTGCTTACTTTTGAGGAGCTTTATACTGTGGTTACTCAAGTAGAAGCTATCCTCAACTCTACGCCTTTGTGTCCAGTCAGCACAGATCCAAATGATTTGACTGCACTGACGCCCGGTCATTTCCTTAGCCTGGAACCACTTACGACTGTTCCAGACCTCGATTTTGACCAAGTGCCTTTAAATAGGCTTTTTCGGTGGCAGTTGCTGCAAAAACTGCATCGCGATTTTTGGCGTAGATGGCACAGAGATTACTTACATACATTGCAACAGCACGCTAAAGTGAATCAAGACAAAATTGATCCCATTGCGATTGATACGATGGTTTTGATCAAAGATGATCAAACCACTCCCTTAAATTGGGTATTGGGACGAGTAGTAGGATTGCACCCTGGTACTGATAATGTAGTAAGAGTTGCTACAGTTAAAACCTCCAAAGGTTTATTCAAGAGGCCTTTGGTGAAATTGTGCCCTCTCCCTAATGCTTAGTTCAGAAAATACCATACCCTGGGTATTTTCAGGGGGGCCGGAATGCTTCGCCCCGGCGTTTAGTTTTAAGATATAAAATTTAGAGACATTTATCTAAAGAATGCTTTTTATTTTCTTTTTTTTGCTAGAGTTATGCTAACACTTTATACTTAAAGTTACTTTTATTTCTTGGTTTAAACTAATTTAGTTACTAAGATATGCCTTGCCTACAAAAAGGGTAAAAATTTGAATTATATGCTCAAGAATGCATTGACTTTACTTTATTATTTTTGCTTTTTCTACCTTGAGTATATCCATTTTCCATCCTTTTTAAATTTAAGTTTTCCCTAATTCTACATATACCTTTACTGCTATATTGCTGCATATAGCAGTGCTCCAAGGTCCGTCTTGCTAAACGGAGCTCATGCGAATATTTGGGGTACTCTCCATACCAGTGATATATATTGATCGCCAAGTGAAATCACATGCGTGTTTTTTAAGACCGCGGTCGTGTATAAACATTTTATGGATTGCTTTGATGTACTACTGCTACTACTTTGATTGGAATTATTTGGATTCGACTGTGCAGTTGTCCATGTACCAAGTTCCTTTCATCCAAGGGTAAGTCAAAGTGTTTTTGAGCTGCGTTTCTTTACATTTTTTACTTATTCCCTACTATTCCTAACTAATAACACAAAAGTGTAACCTAAGAGTGGGAACTATTGGACTGGAGATCCCTATTGCTACAGTTCGGTTGGTTTGTTGACTTTTTCATGCGAAAGACGTCTCGACCGACCAGATATATAAAGCTTTATTAAAAGCACCTTGAAATCCAAAAATCAGCAAAGTATTTTACAATCCCACCTTCTCGCATGCTGAAGTAGAAAATGCTGGACATTTATGCATGTTAAAATGGTATAACTCTCCAACAAATGAAAATTCCCTAAATGCGTACCGATTTCGGTTATTTTTAAAATCGGTAGCAAGTATTAAATCTGATCACTTCCCCCAAGTGAAGGAGCAACAAAACAACATTCGTATAGAACATATTATCAAGTACAGCTTTGGTTAGGAAATTAGCTAGCTCCAGAACGATGGGGTTGGGAATTTAAAGTAAACTGTCTAGTTCAAGTCTTCGCCCAAGTCACACCAAAAGAAATTTTGGACATGATTTATTGTAGATGCACAACTGACTGCAGTAGCATCAAATGTAGCTGCAAAAAAAAGTCGTTAAATTGTTCCCATTTATGCCACAATTGTCAGGGAAATTGTTTTAATGGTGTGTCCGTTTCAACTAATCACAATGAAGACGACGAAGACATGGAATGCCTTCCGACATTGCTTAAAACTAACAACGAATAGAAAACTATTGACTGAGAGGAAATTCCGGAAGTGGAGCCAGAAGCTGGCCTTTCGCAACCCAAGAAAGCAAGACAAACAAAATAACGGTCTTAAATTTACAAATCTGATAAACTTTACTTAAAAGATTTTACTACGTACATTAATGGACTTACAGGGCTAAAAAAATTCGACGATACCAAACATCTACCCAGAAATACTCTAAGTATAAGAAATGAAGTAAGAGAATTGTATATTATGCAATTTATCTGGTATGTACACCTGAGTATTTTATAAGCTTATTGGGTAAAATAGTAAGTAGATATAAGACGATCGGTCTAAATACACTTTTCCTTTATACATATGTGTACTTAGTTGTATAGTTTATTAGCTTATTTGTAAATTTAAATTAAAAAACATAATCATCATCACCATCACTTTCCGTGCCTGAAGATGTAAAGGTTTTGGATTCTCCATATTCAATATAAATGTAAATTTGTACTCATGTACAATTCAATATATACGAACTTAATTTTAGAAGTCTAATTTCTTAAATCAACACAAGTTTTTTTTGTAAAACCTTGTCCTGAATCAATAGTCCAAGTATAAACGCCTAGTGACCTATCCAATTTTTAAGGTGGTTCAATAATGTCAACTCTTAATAATAATATCTACTTCTTATTTTTGAAGTACCTTCATCAGGGTACCATCAAAAATCTGAAGTTTGTTCCAGGGCTTATGATGATGATAAAGAAAGATGATGCTAAAAGCAACTACACTTTTTTTTGTGGAAAATCACAAACATGAACTTTAAACTAAATCGCCTGTAACTTTTAATTTATGAGCACAAATTAGTAATAAAATGTTTTTAAATTGAATGCCTTATATTGTTATTTTTACCGAATATCTTTTAGAATTTAAAACAAAAGTGTTAGATTAACAAATTTGAGAAAAAAGATGGGGCAAAAATTACCGATTTTCGTCGTCTTTGTCTCAGAATCTGTGATAACTAAAGGTAAGGTCAGCATAACCGTTTTATGGAAAATTTAGTCCTCTTTAATTTCTAGTAGAACATTTTTTTTGTACAACACACCGTAATTGAGTTATAGGCAAAAATCTAAAAAATTGCACTTTTTCACCCCCCTACGCCACTGAAGCGGGAGGGCTAGGAGTGGGGAATTTTAGTATGTTAACGTCCTGACTACCCTTAACATATTCCCAGAGAGAAAAATTCTTCCCGCCTCTACAACCCATTCGTTGACTGGACTAATAATAATATGGAATGTTAATAACACCCAACGGATTATTAGTTTGAGAACTTCCCACATTTGGTTTGTTCTTAAATTTAGAGATTGTTGAGTTTATTAATTTCTCGGAATAACCATTCTGTTTTAAGTCTTTTTAAATGTTGTAGATTTCTGTGGTTAATTCTTCATTATTACTACAAATATTCACGACTCTTAAATACAAACTTCTTATAACTCCTTGTTTTGTAGCAACAGACTGGGTAGACTTAAAATTTAGGTACTGTCCCGTGTGTGTATGTTTCCTATATACAGTGTGTATATTTATTGAATTTATTTTGTTTTTTTTTTAATTTGGCTTAAAGGCACTATTTATATGGATGGGAAAAATGTTTTCCATGAAATTTGTTAAAATTTTGATATAAAAGTTGTAAAATAATTTGACGAATATTAAGTTTATACATCTTGACAAACACTATTAGCCAAAACTGACATTTAATAACATACTAGAACGTTTTTCTACGTTGTCCGACGCCTATTCTACACCTCCTTCGATCCTGACAATATGTCAGGTTCTTTTGACTCATTGATCTTTGGATTGACTGTTGCCATTCCAGTTTAGGACTCCTTTTCCGCGCCCTATTGGTTGCCATTCTAGAACCTGCTTTGGTAGTCTTTCGTCATTCATCCGTTGTACATTGCCGTACCATATCAGTTGTCTTTTAGTGATGTCATCTTCCCTCGATTCCCATTCTTTTATGGTCTCATTTCTTATATGATCTGTTCTAGATATTTTCATTTATCTTCTTATTGCATCCATTTCGGCACTTTCCATTTTTGTTTTGTATGTTTATGTTACGCGTCAAGTGTCTATTCCATACAGCAGCATGCTTTTCATCATTGTTTCATGTATGTAAAATTTTACTACTACTATGTCGGTTTAGAACGTTTTTCTACGTTGTCCGACGCCTATTCTCCACCTCCTTCGATCAATGTAAAATTTTACAATATTTTTCATCTTTCTGCTCTAGTCTGGTTTTAACTCACTTGATTCGTTTCTAATACATAAATACTGAGTCTTGTCTACGTTTACGGTTAACCCACACTTTTGTTATTTTTCTGTTAACTTTCTCATCATATACTCCATGTCTTCTTTATCATTAGCCACAATTACTTGGTCGTCAGCAAACTGTAGTGTATATATGGTAAATTGGTCGTTAAGTGGTATTCCCATACCGTGTACTTAACGTTTCCAGTTTTTTAGAGCTACTACAACTACTACTTGAACCTTTCGTTACCAGGAATTCTTCCCGACCGATTTTGGTGATAGTCTCCTCACGTTGGTCGAAGAACATTTGTTTCGTAGCTAAACTTTTGTCATCTGATGGTGTGTAGGCTATTATTATGCTTGTATTATGTCCAAGCATCTTCGTGTTAACTCGAGGTATGTTTTTATTAATGCACTCGTAGTCTGTAATCTTATTTTTGAGGTTTTTCTTGATTAATACATATACCCCTTTGGCTGCTCTCCTTTATTTTGGGGCTCCAGTAAATACGTGAACAAAGTTACCGACACTACATGTACATGTTCCTTTCTTTTTTGTCTCTGTGAGTGCAATAATGTCTATTTTACTATTGCTACTGCACTTCGGTTGCAATAATGTCCAACTTTTGGTTCACTCCCTGTACGTTCCATTTAGCTATGTTCAGAGTCCTTTGGTTTTACTTTTTTCTCTTCGAGATTTTCAGGCCATTGCTCCGAGGCTTTGTTTGGGGTTTTATTTATTTTATTTAATAACAACTTTGAGTTATTTACTAATTTTGTTTCCAATGGCAACTTTTTATTTAAAAACTTCAGAAGGTTCATTGTAATTAGATATGTTTTAAAGAAAAAACTAAGTTGAGTTCTATCTTCTTTATTTTTTTATTACTTCATCATGAAGGCTGATTTTTCCAACACTCGAGGACTCTGGATTTTTCAACCCAAGAAGAAATTGGAGTTTATGTTTCTGCTGAGTCCAGAAACAAAACCCAAAAATTGACATATTTTCATGAAAAACTCGGAAAAACGACCCTGCAAACAGAGAAAGACCCTCAATGTACACAACAGCTTCTTTGCTTGCTTCTATTAAGCTTTTTACTATGTTTGTATATGTTTCTTCAACTGAGTGTTCTGTAGTTATTAATTTTTCATCTAATCGCTTCTAATACAATATTTGCATACGAGTTCGATTTCTAGACTTCTAAAGTTGTATTTTTGATTTTCTTTACTCTTACTACTCTCACCTCTATTTTTTCTGAAAGGAAATAATATTTTTGCTTTTACCGAATGGTCGTCAGATCCACAGGTATCACTACGAAGTAACCGCACATCATACCACTTTCATTCCGAGTGTTGTCCATTAGATTTTAGATTTGTTGATGCCTGAATCCAGGTATATAGATGAATATCCATATATTTAAAAAAACCATTATTTATTTTTAAGTTGTGGGTTCACACAATTGCGTTTGTCTATCAGTTCGACTAATAAAATATATTATTATAATTATTTCCCTGGTATTGCCGATTTTGGTGATAGTCTCATCAAGTTGGTCAAAGAACATTTGTTTTGTAGCTAATCTTTCGTCATCTGATGGTGCGTAGGCTATTATTATGCTTATATTATGTCCAAGCATCTTCAGCATTAATGCACTCGTAGTCTGTAATCTTATTTTTGAGATTTTTCTTGATTAATAAAGATACCCCTTTGGCTGCTCTCCTTTATTTTGTGAACAAAGTTACCGACACTACTTGTACATGTTCCTTTCTTTTTATCTCTGTGAGTGCCATAATGTCTGTCTATTCTGCACTTCGGTTGCAATAATGTCCAACCTTTGGTTCACTCCCTGTACAGGGTGTCTCATTATATTTTTCCCCACCCTTTTACACCATTAATAATTGATATAGGAATATAAAAGAAATTGTGTTTAATTCGAACACAATTTCTTTTATATTCCTATATCAATTATTAATGGTGTAAAAGGTTGGGAAAACTATAATGAGACACCCTGTACGTTCCATTTAGCTATATTTAGCTATAGTCCTTTGGTTTTACTTTTTTGTCTTCGAGAATATCAGACCATTGCTCCGAGGCTTTGTTTGGGGTTTTATTTATTTTATTTAATAACATACTTTGAGTTATTTACTAATTTTGTTTCCAATGGCAACTTAAGTTGATTTCTATTTTATTATCTAATTAATCCTAGGCTGTCTACGATAAATAATTTAGACAAACGTCAGTATTAACATCTTAGCGAAATTAGTTCTTAAATTAGTTCTTTCTTATTCAGAAAGGTAGGTAGGGTTTCCACATTGCAATTTTTTTTATTTGAGTTAGCATTACGACTTATTTAAAATCGCTTGGTTTGCCTTCCATTCCACAAGTTGTCAATCCCATGATCGCGACAGTTTATTGCGGAAACAGGATGAGGATTGTCTTTATGTATAGGTATGTATTTTCTAAGCACACGATGACACAGACAGTTTCATGCTAAGTGACAGGTAATCATCTACCAGTTTACCATTTTCACTGGGTCGTCTCTATCCATCAGTATGTAGACACTTTGAACTCACACATCCGACTGATTATTTTGGCGCAAAATAACTGTATATATCCAAGAAATGGCGCAAAAATAATGTTGGCCAATCCGGTATCAAAAATATACCGAGAAAATATATAGATAGACAGAAAACTCAAAGTTTAAACATTAAACATAAATCTTTTGTATATTGGCGTTAAATGAAAATAAGAAAACAATTTTAATCCTGGTCAAGGGATTTAGATATTGCAAACTCCTAAAATGCAGGAATATATTAAATAATAATAAACGCAATGTTGCCAAATCTGTGGAAGCAAGAATGATAGAGAAGTAAAACCAAAAAAAGTATACAAAAAGGAATGTCGCCTCTACCGGAATTATCTCAAACTAAAAATATACACCAGATTTTATTTAGTTATCATTATTGCGTCCGATTTCTTGCGGGTTTTTTTGGCGCCAATGCTTTAAATTTTGAAGTAGAAAAAAATAAGACATAGCATATTATAGCTCTCTAAAAGATCTAAAAATCTGTCTGATTGTCATTGTAAAAATCTTCTCTGTTCGCAAATAACATGGGATTGCACTATTGCGTCCGGTATTCGGACGCAACAATGTCGGTGAAGCAATAATGATATGGATTTTCGTTAACACGGACGCAACAATGATAGAAAGATATATATATATATATATATATATATATATATATATATATATATATATATATATATATATATATTGATAAAAGATACTTAGCCACCTCAAAACAAAGTATATAAACTACGGTGTCACCTCATATATAACTTTAGTACCTCACTTTTTTGAGGTGACAACGTTTTTCAATAAAAATTTCAGGGACGATTCCTAACACACTCAGCAAGTTGTGTGCAAAATTTTCAATTCAATTAAATGTTTGGTTCTTGGCTCTGATCCTTGTGGATCAATTAGCCAGTACACATCGATTGGCTCTAAGGAAGTCTGACATCTAAGCCACTTAGAGCCTTGGTATATATAGCTACTTTTTGGCCGTGTAGCTCACGTATCTACCGGTGGCGCTTGCGTCGCTTTTACTGTAACTAAACGGTCCACTGAGTCACCTCGGTGGTATAAAACGTATTCTGCGTATTAAGACCGCGTCGCAGCGGCCTCAGAAATTTGGCAACATTGCAGATTAGATTTTAGACGCTACGGGTTTCTTTGTTATATGTAATTTGTACCTGCTTTTTTGCCCTTGGAATATCTAATAGAATTCTTAGAAACGAGTGCCTGGGTCTGATATTTTAAGAGGAGCTTTGTAAAGGATTATTATTGTATTTTTTATCTTATTGAAATAATTTGACTAATTTTGCTAGTCTTCTTACATTTTTTTGCTTATTCTGGCTGGTAGTTTTTAACGGTTTTATTTAACTTGACTTGATTGCACAATTATAGACCGATGCCTGCTCTCGCCGCTTTTTTAAAAAAATGGCGCACGAATTCTCTTTTTTTTAAATAACTTGGTTTTTGTACAAAGTTTGAAACAAAAATTATAGCCAACAAAATTTTATATGAAAATGCTAAACTCTGTTTTTTTGTTAGACTAAAAACAAGGTTCGAGGTATGATACTAACCATTTTTTCATTTTGGAATTTGTCCTATTTGATTTTTGGTGGCCTTTAAATTAAAAGTTACTCATTTTTGAGAATGATTGAAATTACATGAAATGAAGATAGATAAATATTCTACAAAAATTATTAATCAGTTGCATGGGTAATATTCTTGGTAAGATATAAACCATAAAGTTTTAAGTCTACTCACATATATGTATTTCTATATTATATGCAAAATAAACTGAAATAATTAGGTTTTATCTAATTTTCTAAAAACTAAGTACCTAAGACTTCCTGGGCTATTTTTAAAAATCAGAAATAAACGCTGTATTATTTTTATAGGTTTCGTTTATTAGGTTCGCGCGCCGTATACCATCTTTTCTTGAAACATTTCAGCCGATATTTGATCTATCTAAAACTCTACTTCGGAATGAAAAAACTTTGCACAGTCGTAGATCTTCATGGAGTTAACAACCCCTCCAAGTTTCATGGAATTCCATAAAGTAGTAAAGTAGTTACGAAATTTCAAAAAACGTCGAAATTGCCGCTCACTCACTCATGTATAGATCATCAATATTCTACTGTACTTCTATACATGCTACAAAGCTGAAATTTGGCAGACTTATAGAAATTATGACCAAACCCCTGGAAAAAAACAAAAAACCCCAAAATTCTAATTTACTCCTCTCCCCCACACATGTAAAGTTATGTAAAAGTGACATTGCCCACTTCCAGAAATGACAGACTGATAGGAACTATGATAAAGCTATAGAAAAAAAATTAAAAACCTCAAAATTATAATTTACTACCCCTATAAATGTAAAGTAATGTAAAAGTAACATTGCCCACTTCCGGACACGCTAGAGAGCTGAGCTTTGGAAGGCCGACAATAACTATGATAAGACTATAGAAAAAAATTAAAACACCCCAAAATTCCAATTTACTTCCCTACCCTATAAATGTAAAAGTGTGTAAAAGTAACATTGCCCACTTCCAGAAACGCTCGAGAGCTGAGCTTTGGAAGGCTGATAGGAACTATGATAAAACTATAAAAGAAAATTAAAAAACCCCAAAGTTTAATTAACTTCCCTCCCCTATAAATGTAAAATTATGTAAATTAGCATTGTCCACTTCTAGAGAGCTGAGCTTTGGAAGACTATAGGAAAAAATTTAAAAACACCAAAATTTTAATTTACTTTTCTCTCCTATAAATGTAAAGTTATGTAAAATTAACTTTGCCTACTTCCAGGGACACTAGAGAGCTGAGCTTTAAAAGGCTAATAGGAACTATGATAAAACCATAGGAAAATATAAAAAACCTCAACATTTTTACTATGCATTTCAAAAGTTTTGAACAATTTCCATATTTTACTACTTTAAAACTTAAATATTATCCAAATCCTTTAAACAAGCAGTGAGATCATAACAAAAACATTTCATGTAAAAAAAGCCAAGTACGCGAAAGTGGTATTCCCTAAAAAAATTGAGATAAATGTAAAGCCAAGTTCTCCAAAACATATTTTAAAATGAATGGTTCTTACTAGTTTCGAAATATTTTTCTAAACTTGACTATTACGGCTGCAAATGACTCTTAGGCACAGTACTAAATTGAATGTAAAGAAGTTTGGCTGGAATAGCAAAGATTAAAAAAAACATTTCTAAACTAGTAGGAACCATTCATTTTGAAATTTGTATTGGAGAACTTGGCTTTAGTTTTATCTAAATTGTTTTGCGGAATACCACTTTCGCGTACTTGGCTTTTTTTTACATAAAATGTTTTTGTTACAATTCAGTTTTCTAAAAAATCATTTAAGAGGATAATATTGAAATCATTTTTTTTAGAAAATATTTTTTTATTTTAATCTGTATATTATATATAGTAGTGTTAAAGCTAAAGTTGATACTCCTGGGTCGTACGAAAATTAAGGATATTTTTATAATAAACCGAAATTATTAGGTTTCATATGATTTTCTCAAAAAATAAGCTTTCTACATCAAATGTGTTCAAAACTATTGTAGGAATTTAAATTATAATTTTAAAAATCTACACTACACACTTACTCTCCACCAGCGTCCTTACATTGGGAATATTTGTAATCCTAAAAAATTGTCGCGTTTTTCGGACGCCTTTGGTGTGTAACTGGAAATTTAAACATTGTCAGATATACATTAGTGAAAAATATATATGGCCTTATAACACAGGGCATAACATATTTCCCTAATAGATTATTTTAAAAAAATACAGACTTTGGGACGCCACTAAAATTTTATATGTTACCCTACCCTTAACAAATTGTAAACTTTTTAAAAGAATATTTTACTGCTTATTATACAGTATACCGCGCAAAGTTATTATCTCTTATTTCTTATTAAAGCCTAGTTTTTTTTTTAAAATTAATAAAACGAATATATTTTATTTCATTTTAAAAAAATTATCTTATTGTGCATTGTAGGCGCTCCTGGAGTGTTAACCTTAGCTATGACATCACTTTGTATAACATCGTTTAAAAGAAAAGCTGTATTTCCTACCAAAAAGTATTTTCAACATTTTTGTCTAAATTGCTATCTTTTTCATAAAACTTAAGAAAACTTATAAAAACACGTACTTTTTTTCGCGATAAAATCACCCCAACAATATTAGGAATCATCAAACCTATACTCGTGCCAAGTTTCAAAACTTTGGAAACTTTAAGCACTCTCATATATACATAGGGTCCTCGTGACAATACATTTTAACGTTTTTGTTGAGTTGAGTACGAGGATCTATATGACGACATAAATCCAAAAGAGCGGCATAAGAGCGTTTTTAAGATATAAGCTAGTAAGTTTTCTTACAAACAAACAACTAATAGTTTTTCTGTAAAACTAATTTGGCGAAAGTTATAAGCCAAAGTTTGTGAAAAAACAAGATGCTAAATGCTAAAATTAATAAAAATCGAAAATTGGTTTTGGGCAAAAAATTAGCCGTGACTGATTTTAAGAATATCTACCTAATTCTAAAATTTTAAATAAGTTTTTTTGCAAAAAACTCGCTGTTTTAAGAAAACTAGGAAAATTTACTTCAAACAGTACGCTTCCGTAAAATTATCTGGATGTAGTGCGCTAAGACGTAAGTTAGGCAAACATAACCTAACCCAGCGTAATCCAACCCAAACCAATCTAACTTAACATGACCTGGCTGGATTTTACATTATTTCCTATTAAAAATTTAGTCGCGAGCATGCGACCGAAAAAGGTTTAGGTCAGGTTGGGCAAGCCGATCATTTAAAAAAAGGTATGTTGAAAATATGAGATAGCAGGGGAATATTATACTTTTTGTATCTCTTTTTTGGTCCAGAACACACATTTTGATATGAATGTTTAATATAACGTCCTAGAAAATTTTTAAAAACCAGAAGGATCTTTTAACAATAATTCTGCATATTTGCAACCAATTTCTTGCATGAAGTACAAAAGCGCTAAAATTGAAAAAACAACCGAACCGAGTCTTTTACATTTCAGTGTATGCAAGTAAAATACTCTGCCAATATATGGGCCCCTAAGCTCACACTAGGTACTATAGTTATAGTTTACGTGTGAGCTAATATAACTAAAAACTGAAATATAATTTATTCAACTCCAGACTAAATTACCTTTTGTTTGATACCACACAAGCCATGTTTTGACTTAAACTCAAATTTTTAAAATCTACCCCCACCCTTAAAAAAAGCAAAAACTAAAATATATTTTGTTAAACTCCGGACTCAATTACCTTTCGTTTGATATCACACACGCCATATTTTCACTTAAACTCGAATTTTTGAAATATACCCCCACCCTTTTTTTGAATAAATTAAAATGTATTTTGTTTAACTCCAGACTCAATTACCTTTCGTTTGATATCACACACGCCA
>OY755040.1:77771527-78061527 GCA_963576565.1 Aspidapion aeneum
AAATTTTAAAAAACGTCGAAATTGCCACTCACTCGCTCACTGATGTATAGATCATCAAAATTCTACTGTACTTCCAGACATGCTACAAAGCTGAAATTTGGCAGACTGATAGAAATTATGATTAAAGCCCAGAATTCTAATTTACTCCCCTCCCCTATACATAAAAGTAAAGTTATGTAAAAGAAATGCTAGAGAGCTGAGCTTGGCCGTCTGATAGGAACTATGATATAACTATTTAAAAAAAATTAAACAACAAAATTATAATTTACTTACCTCCCCTATAAATGTAAAGTTATGTAAAATTAATACTGCCCACTTCCAGAAACGCTACAGAGCTGAGCTTTAGAAGGCCGATTGTAACTATGATAAAACTATAGAAAAAAATTAAAACACCCCAAAAATCTAATTTACTTCCCTCCCCTATACTATCCCACTTCCAGAAACGCCAGAGAGCTGAGCTTTTTAAGACTAAAAGGCACCATAATAAAACTATAGGAAAAAATTTAAAAATACCAAAATTTTAATTTACATTGCACACTTCCAGAAACGCTAGGGAGCTGAGTTTTGGAAGGCTGAAAGGACCTATGATGAAACCATGGGAAAAAATTTAAAAACCCCAAATTTTTGTTCCCCTCCCCTATAAATGTAAAGTTATTTAAAAATAACATTGCCCACTTCCAGAAACGGTAGAGAGCTGAGCTTTGGAAGGCCGATAGGAACTATGATAAAACTATAAAAGAAAATTAAAAACCCCAAATTTTAATTAACTTCCCTGCCCTATAAATGTAAAGTTATGTAAAAGTAACAATCTCCACTTACAGAAACGCTAGAGAGCTGAGCTTTGGACGACTGATGGAAAAAAATTAAAAAACCACAAGGTTTTAATTACTTCCCCCCCCCCCTATAAATGAAAAGTTATGTAAAAGTAACATTGCCCATTTTCAGAAACGCTAGAGAGCTGAGCTTTGGAGGGCTGGCACTGTTGCCGGTTTTATTAAGGTGATAACGTATGGCGTAAGTCTATAAGCAACAGCTATATCTAACTAAATTTAAATATTAAATATAAGGTAACAACGTTTTACTTTTATTTAGGGACACTTTAGGAAATATTATAACTTTAAAAGCTTGCAAAAGTTTGTAAGAAAAGATTAATGGTGATAACGTACTGTCTTTATATAAAGAACCGAACATTTATACTTTCATTATAGAAAAACTTGCTGTTATTTTTTTTTGGAAAACACATTTTGAGGTTTTTGTGAAACACATAGATCCGATAAACATTAAAAGGAAATTGTCAAAAATACACTCTATGGAATGCAAAAAAAAATTAATACATTATCTTAATTTATATATTTTTGGGTTTGCAATGTTTATGACATGATTGATATGACAGAATTTTTTTTTTAAATTATTTATCCGTAACAATAAATTTAATAAAAAAGAAATTGTGATAATTAGTTAAGCCGTTTAAAACAGGAAAACCATTTACAGGAATGATGTGTTTGCCCACGCCACAGCCCAACGCGAATATTATTAATCTAATAATAACCACCAGCAATCACAAGGCTCAAATGTTGACGTGATGTCAGAATTTGTAAATGACATTCTTTATCAAAAAAGTTTTACAGGTGAATCCTCAGAGGTAAAGTAGCTTGGGGACGCGTTTCGGCTCCCAGAAGACAGCCTAAGCCCTGGATTTTTTTAAATTTGAAGGAATTTCACGAGGTAAAAAGTCTTAACAAAAAAGTTTTACGGGCAAGTCCTCAGAGGTAAAGGTAGCTCGGGGAAGCGTTTCGGCCTCATTAAGCCTCATTCAGCCCGAGCATAACCATGAAATGAAATGATCATGTCGGTATCTGAGAAAGAAATAGGAAATATGGTGTTTACTGAGGAGAGACCAACTGTCAATTTGCAGCTTTGACATTCTTTATTATTTAATTTCCAAGTAAGTCATATCAAAATTATAATATCTTTATGTTCAATTTCGCACTGTGCCTAAGAGTCATTTGCAGCCGTAATAGCCAAGTTTACAAAAACATTTCCAAACTAGTGAGAATCTTTTATTTTAAAATTTGTATTGGAGAACTTGGCTTTACTTTTATGATTTCACTCCTTTTTTAAAGGATTTGGATAATATTTAAGTTTTAAAGTAGTAAAATATGAGGAATATTATTCAAAAGTTTTGCAATGCCTTATTAAAAATTTTGAGGTTTTTTTTTTATATTTTCCTATGGTTTTATCATAGTTCCTATCAGGCTTCTAAAGCTCAGCTCTCTAGTGTTCCTCGAAATAGGCAATGCTAATTTTACATAACTTTACATTTATAGGGGAGGAAAGTAAATTAAAATTTTGGTGTTTTTAAATTTTTTACTATACTTAGTTTTATCATAGTTCCTATCAGTCTTCCAAAGCTCAGCTCTCTAGCCTTTCTGGAAGAGGAGAATGTTACTTTTACATAACTTTACATTTAAAGGGGAGGGAAGTTAATTATAATTTGGGGTTTTTTAATTTTATTTTATAGTTTTATCATAGTTCCTATCGGCCTTCCGAAGCTCAGCTCTCTAGCGTATCTAGAAGTGGGCAATGTTACTTTTACATAACTTTACATTTATAGGGTAGGAACGTAAATTAAAATTTTGGGGTTTTTTAAGTTTTTTCCTATAGTTCGGGTTTTTGATTTTTTCCAATGGTTTGGTCACAATTTCTATCAGTATGCCAAATTTCAGCTTTGTAGCCTGTCTGGAAGTACAGTAGAATTTTGATGATCTATACATGAGTGAGTGAGTGGCAATTTCGATGTTTTTTGAAATTTCGTAACTACTTTACTATTTCATAGAATTCCATGAAACTTGTAGAGATTGTTAACTCTATGAAGATCTACGACTGTGTGCAAAGCTTGAGTTTCGTAGCTCATTCTGAATTAGAGTTTTAGATAGGTCAAATATGGGCTTAAATGTTTCAAGAAAAGATGGTACAGCCATTTCCGCGCGAACTTGGCGGGGCCCTACTGTGCCCCCAGATAATAGTTCCTATCAGCCATGCAAAGCTCAGCTCTCTAGCGTTTCTGAAAATGGGCAATGTTACTTCTACATAACTTTACATTTATAGGGGAGGGAAGTAATTAAAACCTTATGGTTTTTTAATTTTTTTCTATCAGTCGTCCAAAGCTTAGCTCTCTAGCGTTTTTGTAAGTGGAGATTGTTGCTTTTACATAACTTTACATTTATAGAGCAGGGAAGTTAATTAAAATTTGGGGTTTTTAATTTTCTTTTATAGTTTTATCATAGTTCCTATCGGCCTTCCAAAGCTCAGCTCTCTACCGTTTCTGGAAGTGGGCAATGTTACTTTTAAATAACTTTACATTTATAGGGGAGGGGGGCAAATAAAAAGTTTGGGGTTTTTAAATTTTTTCCCATGGTTTCATCATAGGTCCTTTCAGCTTTCCAAAGCTCAGCTCTCTAGCGTTTCTGGAAGTGTGCAATGTAAATTAAAATTTTGGTGTTTTTAAATTTTTTCCTATAGTTTTATTATAGTGCCTTTTAATTTTAAAAAGCTCAGCTCTCTGGCGTTTCTGGAAGTGGGATAGTATAGGGGAGGGAAGTAAATTAGATTTTTGGGGTGTTTTAATTTTTTTCTATAGTTTTATCATAGTTACAATCGGCCTTCTAAAGCTCAGCTCTCTAGCGTTTCTGGAAGTGGGCAGTGTTAATTTTACATAACTTTACATTTATAGGGGAGGGAGGTAAATTATAATTTTGGTGTTTTTAAATTTTTTGCTATAGTTTTTGTTAGCTCCCGCTAAATTTCGCGGTTGTTTATATATATTTTTAAAAACACACAACTGTATGAAGGACAAAGCGCATTCCGCGTATTTGGACATGCGCACCAACAACCAGAGAGATCCTTGTCAATCGCCTAGAGAAAAAGGCGTGTTAATTTCGTTCTCCAACTATTTCAAATATCTACACCTGAAAGTGCTCGATTTTTGTGTACTGAAGCATAGAACTAGAAACTTCAACCCTTCAGCTACGTGGTGACATCATTAGATCCAGCAGGGGCCCCTTGGAAGTGGAGAATTTGGCTGCAAAAGAGGTGAGTGCATTTGTTCGGATTACCGTTGTGTGCCACCAATATTTTACCTATGGACGTTTTGATTATTTCGTAATTTCATATCAATATTTTAATCCATACGACGGTATTAATAATTATTTACCTAATCTGTGGCCAAGCCAAACAACGGCCTTGAATTTTCGCACGCATCGTATTTGAAACGAGAAAGTCGTCCGTGCGGTGCACGTGCCTTTCGCGTGCTCGATTCAGTAAACAAAGCGAAGGAACCACAAAACAAAACAAACAAAAACATTTCTCATTTATGTGTTAGGGTGTTTCATATCATTTCGATATTTAAAACAATTTTCATCAATTGCGATAAATTAGTGCATATTTTCGACAATTCGTCATTTTTCTATTTCAGAAGCATTAATTTAGCGTTAATTGTATATTTACCGACAATTTCGTCATTTCAAAGGTAAAATCATGTCTGTCAAAAAAGCCGTACAAAAACGCAAGGGTTTTTTATCTGCGATCCCGAGTGTTATGTGTTGTCAAAGACCGCGGAAAAGGATGAAAGAGCGAGAAACGAGTTTCAAGTGAGGTATTCCGATTTGGATGAAACCTTCGATAAATGCATGCTGGCGCATAATGACGTCATTATGTTGATAGACGACACGGACGACGAGGAGTTTAAAACGCAGGATGCGATCCTTTCAGAAGCTCGTAAATATTTTTATGCGTGTAAGGGGGTTTACTCTAAAATATTTCCGGTTGAGGCCCCATCTTTTTCGGGATCATATGTTCGACAAAACGAATCTGAAACTCCAAAACTCAAAGAGTTAGGTATTCCCATATTTCGAGGTGATAAAAAATTATGGCCAAGCTTTTTCGATCTTTTTAATAACATTATAGATCAAAATCAAAGTCTAAGTAACGTTCGAAAACTTCAATATTTATTTTCATATCTCGAGGATGAGCCTTTAAAATTGATATCAGGGATTAGCTTATCTGATCAAAATTATAAAATTGCTTATGACAAATTAGTCAATAGATATCAAAACAAGCGAGACCTCGCAAATGATGCTTTAAGCTCAATTATGAACTCCACCTTAAAAAACGAGTCAGCTAAAGAATTGCGTAATTTAATTGACACCTTTTCTGAATCCCTAGAAATTTTAAAATCACTTAGCTTTGACGTCGACAGTTGGGACTTTATTATTTTTTTCATTTTATTAGAAAAATTGGATATTCCAACGCGTTCAAATTTCGAAATGAGTCACGCCAATACTAATACCGAAATTCCCACTTTTCAGTCACTTTTTCAATTTCTAGAAAAAAGATGTAAAGTTTTGGAATCACTTCCTCAATCAACAGCACCCAAAAAGGTGCCTATATATCAAAAATCAAATTCTATGCAAAATCAGTCTGGGCAAAAGCCTACCTATCAAAATTCAAATTCTATGCGAAATCAGTTTGGGCAAAAGCCTACCTATAAATCATCCAATTCGCCTTTTATAGGACTGGCTGGCACCTCAACTAATTCGAGTACGGGAATAAAATGTTTCCGGTGTAATCAAGGTCACGTGCTTTCGAAATGTCAAACATTTCTTGATCTCTCACCTATCGATCGCCTATCTTTCGTCAAACAGAAAAAATTATGTCTAGCGTGTTTTCATCCCTTGCATAATGTAGATACGTGCAAATCAAAATATTCATGCAGGACTTGCAATAGTAAAAGGCACCACACTTTAACTCATATCTTAGAAACTAATCAAGAGTCTGGTAGCCAAGATACTAGTCCTGTCATTCACACACCACCTGTCAATAATCTTCATGTGTCATTAAATGCCTCAGGACCTTCAGGTACCTTTCTTTTATGCACCGCCATAATAGATGTTATGGACGGTTGCGGAAATTTTCAACCTGTAAGGGCACTGCTTGATTCTGGATCACAGACAGGATTCATCAGTGAAAAGTGTATTCAGCGTCTTAATCTTCCTAGGCGAAGTTACAACACTGAAATATTCGGATTAAATCAGATGTCTTCTTTCACTTCCAAAGGGCTCGTTCAATGTCACATTAAGCCACAAGGACAAGTCACTCCTTTACTTAATTTGCAATTGTTGTTCCACAACTATGTTCCAATATGCCTACATTCTCTTTGAACGATAATCAGTGGAAACACTTGCAAAACCTTAAACTTGCCGACCCATCTTATTTCAAATCTAGACCTGTGGACCTGGTTATTGGTTGCGAGCTATTCGCACAGATATTCAAGGAGGGCAGGGTTCTTGGACAGGTAGGGCAGCCTTCAGCCCTTGAAACTATCTTTGGCTGGGTCGTCATGGGAAAGGTTGACGAAGTAGGTAGTCTTACGGAACGAACCAGTTGTTTTTTAACGAGTCATTCACCTCCTTTAGAGGTCATTCTCCCTAGGTTTTGGGAAATCGAACATTTGCCTAAAAAACAAATCTTATCAAAGGAAGAAAAACAGGCAGAATGAATTTTTACTGCTAGTGTAGTACGGCAACCGAGCGGTAGATTCATGGTAGATCTTCCGTTTAAAGATAAAATAAACCCTGACCTAGGAAATACTTATCCGCAAGCTTATCGTAGATTTTTACTTCTAGAAAATAGATTAATCAAAAATCCTGATCTGTACACTGCCTATTCAAGTTTCATGCAAGACTATATCGATTCTAATCATATGAGTTTAGTTTTACCTAGTCAACCAAAAGTCGACGTATCATGTTTTCTGGCACATCATTGCGTAATAAAGCCGGAAAGCTTAAGTACAAAATTAAGGGTAGTCTGGGATTGTTCGGCAGTCACCCCAAAAAATATTAGTCTCAATGACACATTGTTATCTGGACCGAAACTTCAAAAGGATATTGCTTCTTTACTCCTTACGTTTCGTCTTAATCCTATTGCCTACATTGCTGACATCAAACAGATGTTCCGTCAAGTCCTTATCAATCCTTATCACCGTCCTTATCAAAGGATATTGTGGAGGTTTTCTCCACAGGACCCACTTTCAGTGTGGGAACTTTCTACTGTCACTTTTGGCATGACATGCTCACCTTTTCTAGCCATGCGTACCTTAAATGAGCTGGCAGAGAGAGAAAAGGAACGTTTTCCTATGGCTAGTACTGTTCTAAAAACGTCAATCTATATCGACGATATCTTGGGATCTAGCCCTTCGCTTTCTGAAGCTCTCTCCCTTCAAACAGAACTCAATGATTTGTTGAAGTCGGGAGGATTTGAACTTAAAAAATGGGCAAGCAATTGTCCTGAGTTATTGGCAACATTGCCAGAGTCCGATCGTCAAATGCCTCTCTCTTTCGACAAGGAGGAACCCCACTTTATCAAAGTTTTAGGACTTCAATGGCATCCAAAAAACGACATTTTTTCTTATCAATGCCGAATGAAGGACAAACCCCCAACCAAACGTTCTATTTTATCTATCATAGGGACAATCTTCGATCCCTTAGGTTTTCTTTGTCCCTTGTTGCTACAAGCAAAATTTATTTTGTAACAGTTGTGGATATCGAAAATAGGCTGGGACGAAGGACCAGATTCTTCTATCATCGACTCTTGGAACAAACTTCGTTCTGAATTCCCGCTTCTTTCCAATTTTCAATTACCCCGACAAATCAAACTGTCAAAAACCAATACCTGTCAAATCATCGGCTTCTGTGACGCTTCAATTCGAGGCTACGCAGGCGTCGTATATTTTCGTGTAGAAGAGGAAAACAATATATCTGTTTCTCTCATATCTGCAAAATCTAGGGTCGCGCCTATAAAGTCACAAACTTTGGCTAGGCTAGAACTCCTAGGCGCATTTCTTTTAAGCGAATTAATTGACTTCGTTTTATCTAGCTATGAAGGAAAAATAACTTTTACAAATATCGTTACTTTCTGCGATTCGCAAGTCGTATTGCACTGGCTTTCATCCCCTCCTAATCGCTGGCAAACCTTTGTTGGAAATCGAGTCAGTAGAATCCAAGAAATCATTCCCTCAAACTCGTGGCGCTACATTCCTTCTGCTTTGAATGCAGCCGATATTGCGTCACGAGGGGCCACCCCTTCACAGCTCATGTCACATGACATGTGGTGGAACGCACCGTCGTTTTTGTGGTCTCCCGAAAACGAATGGCCCGATTTTCATAAATCAAAAATGCCGATTGATTTCGGAGATATTAATCTGGAGGAAAAGCCAAAAGTCTGTTGCAATGCGATAATTGATGTCAACTTCTTAGATCAGCTTCTTATCAAATATTCATCTATATCCAAAATTCAACGTATCATTTGTTATGTCCTTCGAATAGTTAACCTTTTTCAAAACCATTCCTATCAAAAACCCACTAAGCCGCCGGACCAAAAAGTTATTTTTGAGAATATTGTTCTTCCTACCACCGGTGAGATGCAAAGTGCGTTACACCTTCTTATCAAACGCGTGCAAGGTTCTTGTTTTTCTGAGCTCTTTTCCGCGTTATCTAAGGATAAACCAATACCGAAACCTTTGCGAAAACTTTCACCTTTTCTTGATGAGAATAATAGCATTAGAGTCGGTGGCAGATTACAAAAATCTGACCTTTTGTCTTATTCTGCAAAACACCCCGTCTTACTTTCGAGTGACCATCGTTTAACTACTCTTCTTATCGAGTCCGCTCATCGACAATATCTTCATCCTGGGTTTAAAACATTACATAATCTGCTTTTACAGCAATTTTGGATATTATCTGCCAGACGGGCAATTCAAAGAACCATATCCAAGTGCTTGCAATGTTTTAGAATCAACCCTAAACCCTATAGACCGCCCATAATGAGTTCACTTCCCGCTCATCGAATCAATCAACTAAAACCTTTTTCGAGTGTAGCTATCGACTTTTGTGGACCTTTCTTTGTGATTCCTCATCGTTACCGTGGTTGTAAAGCTTTCAAATCGTATGTCTGTGTGTTTGTCTGTACGGCCACACATTGCGTGCATTTGGAATTAACCATGGAACTGTCCACCGAAGGGTTCGTAGGTGCATTCCATCGATTCATTTCCAGACGCGGAAGCGTGACGCAATGCTGGTCAGATCAAGGCAGTAATTTTATAGGGTTTCGTAACCAATTACTGGATTACGCAAGAAGTGCTGCCACCAGACTTTCTATTCGTTGGCATCTGGGACCTCCTCTCAGTCCACATTTCAATGGCCTGGCAGAAGCTGGCGTCAAAAGTTTTAAAACTCACTTTGTACGAGTCGTCGGCGACCAGAAGTTGTCTATCATGGAGATGTCCACCCTTGCCTGTCGCATAGAAGCCGTACTTAATAGTCGCCCTTTATCTCCTGCCTCTTCAGACCCACACGAACTTCAACCTCTTACCCCTGGGCATTTTTTGACACTTGAACCCCTTAATTCAGAAATTCCTGAGTCAGATTTGTCCGAGGTTCCCCTAAATCGGCTCTCGAGATGGCAACTAATCCAAAAACTACATAATGATTTTTGGAAACGGTATTCTATAGAGTATTTGCATACGCTACAACAGCGACACAAATGGGCTGATTCGTCCCCAAATATCAAGTTAAATGATTTGGTTATCATAACAAGTGATCACATTCAATCGCCTTTGAAATGGCCGGTCGGTCGGGTCATCGAACTGCATCCCGGCGGGGACGGTCAGGTGCGTGTTGCGACGGTACAAACGGTTACCGGTGTTTATAGGCGGCCAGTTGTAAAACTGTGCCTCTTACCAAATTAAAAGTAATTTTAATTTTCTACCTTTTACCGGGTATTACAATAGGTTTTTTTATTTTTAATTTTTTTTTGAATTTTTTGTTTGTTTGTTTTGCCTTTTTTCGGGATTTCGTTATATCTAAATAAACTTACGATACTTATCTGTTTTCATTCATTTATATTTATCGGTCGATTCTTTTTCTTATATCTATATCTGTCCGGTTGAGATTCTAAAATTGTGTGTTTTGGAGGGCAGTTATGTTAGCCCCGCTAAATTTCGCGGTTCGGTTTATATATATTTTTAAAAACACACAACTGTATGAAGGACAAAGCGCATTCCGCGTATTTGGACATGCGCACCAACAACCAGAGAGATCCTTGTCAATCGCCTAGAGAAAAAGGCGTGTTAATTTCGTTCTCCAACTATTTCAAATATCTACACCTGAAAGTGCTCGATTTTTGTGTACTGAAGCATAGAACTAGAAACTTCAACCCTTCAGCTACGTGGTGACATCATTAGATCCATCAGGGGCCCCTTGGAAGTGGAGAATTTGGCTGCAAAAGAGGTGAGTGCATTTGTTCGGATTACCGTTGTGTCACACCAATATTTTACCTATGGACGTTTTGATTATTTCGTAATTTCATATCAATATTTATGTTTGTTCGCGCTATCATCAATTAAAATTTATACAGTCCATTGCCTTTAACGTTTTTCTAACCGTGGACTAACAGTTTTATCATAGTTCCTATCAGACGGCCAAAGCTCAGCTCTCTAGAATTTCTTTTACATAACTTTACATGTATAGGGGAGGGGAGTAAATTAGAATTCTGGGCTTTAGTCATAATTTCTATCAGTCTGCCAAATTTCAGCTTTGTTGCATGTCTAGAAGTACAGTAGAATTTTGATGACCTATACATCAGTGAGCGAGTGAGTGGCAATTTCGACGTTTTTTAAAATTTCGTAACTACTTTACTACTTTATGGAATTCCATGAAACTTGATTGATTGACAGTTGAATTTCTAATAAAAAATTAAATTTTCGTAAATTAAAAAGTTAAACCCCTCGTAGTTTAAACGCGACCATATGTATTAAAAACCGGCTTTGATATTTGAAAACGTCTCGAAAATCAAGCTCAGTCCACTTGCTTTTATCTATCTCTGCTAGAAATACCTAAAATCCCCAAAAAACATCGAAATTGGCCCAACCTGTACAAGTCATGTTTAAATTTGGCACAAAATACATTAGGGACTTATTGGAGTAAAGCAAGGCAGAAGGCGCGAATTTGAGGAGGGTAACGGGGTAATTCCCCCCTCTAAAAAAATAAATGCACAAATATTTTTTCCGTCGACCATTCCCCCCTAAATTTAGGTCAAAATTCGCGCTTGCCAGGCAGTAATAGTACCAAGCAATATTTTGACAATTTTACATTAAACGATGACAGCTGATCGACGACTTACTTTTAAATTCAACTTTCGTATGTCAAGTTTGTAGTACCTACCTACTCCAGTGGCGCACCCAGGGATAGTTCTTGGGGGGGGGGGAGCGCGAGGCCTCTGGGGTGGGCCCGAAGCCTCATGATGGCGAATTTTATACTCTTTAATCTTTTTATTCAGGAAATATGTGGAAAATCTCTAAAAAATCTTAGGCATGGGGGGCCCGGCCCCCGATACCCTCCCCCTCTGGGTACGCCCATTCATACTTCTAAGTAAAACGGTAAAACCGGATTCATGTCTTTGAAATATTCAATTTTTTTTAAATGGGTGCTACTATGATGTAAAGCAAATCATACATAATTTGACACATGAAAATCATTTTTATCCATATTTAAGTATTTTTACCTTCATAGCCCGCAAAGCAATGGCTAGAGAAGGTATTATTTTCGACGAAAAAAATTTTTTGAGATAACGCCGAAAATATATTTGGGTGTATTTTTACCTATCTTAGCAATATCGTCGTGATGTCTGTCTGTCTGTGTGTGTGTGTGTGTGTGTGTGTGTGTGTGTGTGTGTGTATGTGTGTGTGTATTATTTCTGTCCGTAACGCGATAGCTCCCAAACCGCTGAACTGATTTTCATATAATTTTCAGGTAAAATAGTGTTCGCGACTCTAAAGAGCTGATTAGTTTTTGGTCAAAATCCATTAATGCTAATGATAGTTTTTTGGCAATTAAAAAATTTAAAAGATTCTAACTTTCTAATGGAGCGTCGTATCAATATGCGGTTTATAGTAGGCTACATTTTGTTTAATAATTTGTGTAATAACCAAAAACTTCATAGGAGCTTTAGTTTTTGAGTTATTTACAAAAAACTATTTTCAGGGCTGATATATTATGGCTTCACTTAAAGTGTGCTAATAGGCTAGCTAGGAAGGTATCAGATCCGTCATGGATCCATTTATTTTACTTGCATACACTGAAATGTAAAAGACTCCTTCGATCAATATTTGAAATGTAAATTTTTTTGAATTTTTTCAATTTTAACGCTTTTGTACTTCATGCAAGAAATTGGTTGCAAATATGCAGAATTATTGTTAAAAGATCCTTCTGGTTTTTAGAAATTTTCTAGGACGTTATATTAAACATTCATATTAAAATGTGTGTTCTGGACCAAAAAAGAGATACAAAAAGTAAAATATTCCCCTGCTATCTCATATTTTCAACATACCTTTTTTTAAATGATCGGCTTGCCCAACCTGACCTAAACCTTTTTCGGTCGCATGCTCGCGACTAACTTTTTACTAGGAAATAATGTAAAATCGAGCCAAGTCATGTTAGGTTAGATTGGTTTGGGTTGGATTACGCTGGGTTAGGTTATGTTTGCCTAACTTACGTCTTAGCGCACTACATCCAGATAATTTTACGGAAGCATACTGTTTGAAGTAAATTTTTTTAGTTTTCTTAAAACGGTGAGTTTTTTGCAAAAAAAACTTATTTATAATTTTAGAATTAGGTAGATATTCGTAAGATCAGTCTCAGCCAATTTTTTGGCCGAAACCACTTTTCGATTTTTCTTAATTTTAGCATTTAGCATTTAGCATCTTGTTTTTTCACAAACTTTGACTTATAACTTTCGCCAAATTAGTTTTACAGAAAAACTATTAGTTTTTTGTTTGTAAGAAAACTTACTAAAGCTTATATCTTAAAAACGCTCTTAATGCCGCTAGTTTGGATTTATGTCGTCATATAGATCCTCGTACTCGGTGTTATCTCAACTTTCTTTTTTCGTCGAAAATAATACCTTCTCTAGCCATTGCTTTGCGGGCTAGGAAGGTAAAAATACTTAAATATGGATAAAAATGATTTTCATGTGTCAAATTACGTATGTTTTGCTTTACATCATAATAGCACCCATTTAAAAAAAAAATGAATATTTCAAAGAAATGAATCCGGTTTTTCCGTTTTACTTAGAAGTATGAATGGGCGTACCCAGAGGGGGGGGGTCTCGGGGGCCGTTCCCCCCCATGCCTAAGATTTTTTTAGAGGTTTTCCACATATTTCCTGAATAAAAAGATTAAAGAGTATAAAATTCGCCATCATGAGGCCTCGCGCCCCCCAAGAACTATCCCTGGGTGCGCCACTGGAGTAGGTAGGTACTACAAACTTGACATACCAAAGTTGAATTTAAAAGTAAGTCGTCGATCAGCTGTCATCATTTAATGTAAAATTGTCAAAATATTGCTTGGTACTATTACTGCCTGGCAAGCGCGAATTTTGACCTAAATTTAGGAGGGGTAAAAGTCGACGGAAAAAATATTTGTGCATTTATTTTTTTAGAGGGGGAATTACTCCGTTACCCTCCTCAAATTCGCGCTTTTTGCCTTGCTTCACTCCAATAATGTGACAAATTTAAACATGACTTGTACATGTTGGGCCAATTTCGATGTTTTTTGGGGATTTTAGGTATTTCTAGCAGAGATAGATAAAAGCAAGTGGACTGAGCTTGATTTTCGAGACGTTTTCAAATATCAAAGCCGGTTTTTAATACATATGGCCGCGTTTGAACTACGAGGGGTTTAACTTTTTAATTTACGAAAATTTAATTTTTTATTAGAAATTCAACTGTCAAACTAAATTTATTTTATTACTTAGTTTTTGATATATAACATTAAAATCGTATTTTTCTCAAGTTTTTGGTATTTTTGATTTTTATTTTATATCTGAGGGCACGGCAGTGCCTCGCTAAGTTCGCGCGCCGTACCATCTTTTCTTGAAACGTTTCAGCCGATATTTGACCTAGCTAAAACTCTACTTCGGAATGAGCTACGAATCTCAAACTTTGCACAGTCGTAGATCTTCATGGAGTTAACAACCAAGTTTCATGGAATTCCATAAAGTAGTAAAGTAGTTACGAAATTTTAAAAAACGTCGAAATTGCCACTCACTCGCTCACTGATGTATAGATCATCAAAATTCTACTGTACTTCCAGACATGCTACAAAGCTGAAATTTGGCAGACTGATAGAAATTATGACCAAAGCTCAGAATTCTAATTTACTCCCCTCCCCTATACATAAAAGTAAAGTTATGTAAAAGAAATGCTAGAGAGCTGAGCTTGGCCGTCTGATAGGAACTATGATATAACTATTTAAAAAAAATTAAACAACAAAATTATAATTTACTTACCTCCCCTATAAATGTAAAGTTATGTAAAATTAACACTGCCCACTTCCAGAAACGCTACAGAGCTGAGCTTTAGAAGGCCGATTGTAACTATGATAAAACTATAGAAAAAAATTAAAACACTCCAAAAATCTAATTTACTTCCCTCCCCTATACTATCCCACTTCCAGAAACGCCAGAGAGCTGAGCTTTTTAAGACTAAAAGGCACCATAATAAAACTATAGGAAAAAATTTAAAAATACCAAAATTTTAATTTACATTGCACACTTCCAGAAACGCTAGGGAGCTGAGCTTTGGAAGGCTGAAAGGACCTATGATGAAACCATGGGAAAAAATTTAAAAACCCCAAATTTTTGTTCCCCTCCCCTATAAATGTAAAGTTATTTAAAAGTAACATTGCCCACTTCCAGAAACGGTAGAGAGCTGAGCTTTGGAAGGCCGATAGGAACTATGATAAAACTATAAAAGAAAATTAAAAACCCCAAATTTTAATTAACTTCCCTGCCCTATAAATGTAAAGTTATGTAAAAGTAACAATCTCCACTTACAGAAACGCTAGAGAGCTGAGCTTTGGATGACTGATGGAAAAAAATTAAAAAACCACAAGGTTTTAATTACTTCCCCCCCCCTATAAATGAAAAGTTATGTAAAAGTAACATTGCCCATTTTCAGAAACGCTAGAGAGCTGAGCTTTGGATGGCTGGAACTGTTGCCGGTTTTATTAAGGTGATAATGTATGACGTAAGTCTATAAGCAACAGCTATATATAACTAAATTTAAATATTAAATATTAGGTAACAACGTTTTACTTTTATTTAGGGACACTTTAGGAAATATTATAACTTTAAAAGCTTGCAAAAGTTTGTAAGAAAAGATTAATGGTGACAACGTACTGTCTTTATATAAAGAACCGAACATTTATACTTTCATTATAGAAAAACTTGCTGTTATTTTTTTTTTGGAAAACACATTTTAAGGTTTTTGTGAAACACATAGATCCGATAAACATTAAAAGGAAATTGTCAAAAATACACTCTATGGAATGCAAAAAAAATTAATACATTATCTGAATTTATATATTTTTGGGTTTGCAATGTTTATGACATGATTGATATGACAGAATTTCTTTTTAAAATTATTTATCCGTAACAATAAATTTAATAAAAAAGAAATTGTGATAATTAGTTAAGCCGTTTAAAACAGGAAAACCATTTACAGGAATGATGTGTTTGCCCACGCCACAGCCCAACGCGAATATTATTAATCTAATAATAACCACCAGCAATCACAAGGCTCAAATGTTGACGTGATGTCAGAATTTGTAAATGACATTCTTTATCAAAAAAGTTTCACAGGCGAATCCTCAGAGGTAAAGTAGCTTGGGGACGCGTTTCGGCTCCCAGAAGACAGCCTAAGCCCTGGCTTTTTTTAAATTTGAAGGAATTTCACAAGGTAAAAAGTCTTAACAAAAAAGTTTTACGGGCAAGTCCTCAGAGGTAAAGGTAGCTCGGGGAAGCGTTTCGGCCTCATTAAGCCTCATTCAGCCCGAGCATAACCATGAAATGAAATGATCATGTCGGTATCTGAGAAAGAAATAGGAAATATGGTGTTTACTGAGGAGAGACCAACTGTCAATTTGCAGCTTTGACATTCTTTATTATTTAATTTCCAAGTAAGTCATATCAAAATTATAATATCTTTATGTTCAATTTAGCACTGTGCCTAAGAGTCATTTGCAGCCGTAATAGCCAAGTTTACAAAAACATTTCCAAACTAGTGAGAATCTTTTATTTTAAAATTTGTATTGGAGAACTTGGCTTTACTTTTATGATTTCACTCCTTTTTTAAAGGATTTGGATAATATTTAAGTTTTAAAGTAGTAAAATATATATATATATATTTATCGGTTTCACAACGTTCTACGTCTTCCGATACCCAATCTCCACTCGTTTCTGTTTGCCCATAATTCATCATCTAGGCCTCTTATTCTTATTTCACTATCTATTCCTCCTCTCCAGCTTCTCCTTGGTCTTCCTCGTTTTCTTCGGCCAGTTGGTTTCCATTGTAATATTTGTTTAGGTAGTCTTCCATCATCCATTCTTTGTACATGTCCGTACCACACCAGTTGTTTTGTTCTTATATCATCCACTAGAGTACGTTCACCCACTGTCATAATTTCTCTTATTCTTTGATTGATAACTCTTTCTCTTTTTGATTTCCCTGCTGCTCTTCTCCAATAGTCCATCTCCGTAGCGGAAAGCATTTTTTCTGTTCTATCTTTGATTGGCCATACTTCTGAGCCGTATGTAATAATACTGTTTACAATGGTGTTATATATAAGCTTTTTGTTATGTTTTGATATACTTTGGTCCCAAATTATACCATTTAATAAAGTTATTGCTTTTCTTCCTTGTACGTTTCTATCTTTTATAGCTTTGTCTAGTGTTCCGTCAGCTGTAATTTTTAGACCTAAGTATTTATACTCATCACAGGACTGAATTCGCTGCCCAGTATTTAAGATTAGATCCTGTTTCGTTTCACCAATACACATATACTCTGTCTTATTGATATTAACCTCTAGTCCCCACTTATTGTACTCTTCTATTAGTTTTCGTGTCATATATTCGAGGTCGTCATAATCCTGAGCCACCACTATCTGATCATCGGCGAAACATAAAGTATACAAGGTGGTTTCATTCAACGGAATTCCCATGTTTTGGCATTTTCTCTTCCAGACTTTAAGGACCTGTTCCAAATATATCTTGAAGAGCGTAGGCGAGATACAGCAACCTTGTTTAAGACCTTTATTTACTTGAAAGCCCTTGGTTAGTTTTGCTTTTATTTTAACTTTTGCCTTACTATTGCGGTATAACTCTTTGATGGCCTTAATTAGTTGTACGCTTATGTTTGTCTTTTCCAACGCTTTCCAAAGTAGATTTAGTGGTATACTATCATATGCCTTCTGCAAATCTACGTAAAGCAGATGGAGCTCTTGTCCGTATGCCATTTTCTTTTCAATAACTTGGGTTATACAAAAGAGATGATCTGAAGTCGATCTACCCGCCTTGAAACCAGCTTGTTCTTCTGCCTCCATATCTTTATATTCGCTCTCCACTTTATTTCTTATTATTTTGCCATATATTCTGCTTAGCGTACTAGTTACAGATATACCTCTATAATTGTCACATATATCTTTCCTTCCTTTTTTGTGTATTGTGGATACAGTTGGTACTACAGCTCCATTTAAATATCTTTGGAAAAGATTCCGTAATCTACAAAACAATTCTTCAGTGCCATATTTAATAAGTTCAGATGGGATACTTCCGGGTCCGGCAGATTTACCGCTTTTTAAGGTTTTGCACACGTTTTTGACCTCAGATATTGTGAGGGGTACTGGAGATCCCATCGTTCTAATGATATTGTCTCTTTCGTCTTCCTTGAATTCTGCTCTATCTTCAGTTAAAAGTTTTTTAAAATGCTCATCCCATTCTTTGTCTGGTATTGGTGAAATAATATCTCTGCATGTTTCTTTTTTGATCGATCTTATAGTTTTCCAGCTTTCGGTACTTCTCCTACCTCCTAAGTAAGAATCTATTTTCTGGCACTTTTGCATCCATGATTGATTCTTCTTTCACTGATCATTCTTCTCACCTTTGATTGCGCGATTTTGTATTCTTCTCTGCTTCTATATGTCTTTTGGGATAAGTACGTGTGATATAATTTCCTTTTTTCCTCTATTTCACTTTCAATCTCAGCATCCCACCAGTATGGTTTTGTTCTTTTAGGAGTTTCTTCCACTAATCCTAGTGCTTCTTTTGCAGCTTGATGGATGCTTAATGTGATACATTCGTATTCCTCATCTGGGGTAGTAAAATATGAGGAATATTATTCAAAAGTTTTGCAATGCCTTATTAAAAATTTTGAGGTATTTTTTTATATTTTCCTATGGTTTTATCATAGTTCCTATCAGCCTTCTAAAGCTCAGCTCTCTAGTGTTCCTCGAAATAGGCAATGCTAATTTTACATAACTTTACATTTATAGGGGAGGAAACTAAATTAAAATTTTGGTGTTTTTAAATTTTTTACTATACTTAGTTTTATCATAGTTCCTATCAGTCTTCCAAAGCTCAGCTCTCTAGCCTTTCTGGAAGAGGAGAATGTTACTTTTACATAACTTTACATTTAAAGGGGAGGGAAGTTAATTATAATTTGGGGTTTTTTAATTTTATTTTATAGTTTTATCATAGTTCCTATCGGCCTTCCGAAGCTCAGCTCTCTAGCGTATCTGGAAGTGGGCAATGTTACTTTTACATAACTTGACATTTAGAGGGTAGGAAAGTAAATTAAAATTTTGGGGTTTTTAAGTTTTTTCCTATAGTTCGGGTTTTTTGATTTTTTCCAATGGTTTGGTCACAATTTCTACCAGTATGCCAAATTTCAGCTGTGTAGCCTGTCTGGAAGTACAGTAGAATTTTGATGATCTATACATGAGTGAGTTAGTGGCAATTTCGATGTTTTTTGAAATTTCGTAACTACTTTACTATTTCATGGAATTCCATGAAACTTGTAGAGATTGTTAACTCTATAAAGATCTACGACTGTGTGCAAAGCTTGAGTTTCGTAGCTCATTCTGAATTAGAGTTTTAGATAGGTCAAATATGGGCTTAAATGTTTCAAGAAAAGATGGTACAGCCATTTCTGCGCGAACTTGGCGGGGCCCTACTGTGCCCCCAGATAATAGTTCCTATCAGCCATCCAAAGCTCAGCTCTCTAGCGTTTCTGAAAATGGGCAATGTTACTTCTACATAACTTTACATTTATAGGGGAGGGAAGTAATTAAAACCTTATGGTTTTTAATTTTTTTCTATCAGTCGTCCAAAGCTCAGCTCTCTAGCGTTTTTGTAAGTGGAGATTGTTGCTTTTACATAACTTTACATTTATAGAGCAGGGAAGTTAATTAAAATTTGGGGTTTTTAATTTTCTTTTATAGTTTTATCATAGTTCCTATCGGCCTTCCAAAGCTCAGCTCTCTACCGTTTCTGGAAGTGGGCAATGTTACTTTTAAATAACTTTACATTTATAGGGGAGGGGGGCAAATAAAAAGTTTGGGGTTTTTAAATTTTTTCCCATGGTTTCATCATAGGTCCTTTCAGCCTTCCAAAGCTCAGCTCCCTAGCATTTCTGGAAGTGTGCAATGTAAATTAAAATTTTGGTGTTTTTAAATTTTTTCCTATAGTTTTATTATAGTGCCTTTTAATTTTAAAAAGCTCAGCTCTCTGACGTTTCTGGAAGTGGGATAGTATAGGGGAGGGAAGTAAATTAGATTTTTGGTGTTTTTAAATTTTTTGCTATAGTTTTATCATAGTTCCTATCAGACGGCCAAAGCTCAGCTCTCTAGAATTTCTTTTACATAACTTTACATGTATAGGGGAGGGGAGTAAATTAGAATTCTGGGCTTTAGTCATAATTTCTATCAGTCTGCCAAATTTCAGCTTTGTTGCATGTCTGGAAGTACAGTAGAATTTTGATGATCTATACATCAGTGAGCGAGTGAGTGGCAATTTCGACGTTTTTTAAAATTTCGTAACTACTTTACTACTTTATGGAATTCCATGAAACTTGATTAATTGACAGTTGAATTTCTAATAAAAAATTAAATTTTCGTAAATTAAAAAGTTAAACCCCTCGTAGTTCAAACGCGGCCATATGTATTAAAAACCGGCTTTGATATTTGAAAACGTCTCGAAAATCAAGCTCAGTCCACTTGCTTTTATCTATCTCTGCTAGAAATACCTAAAATCCCCAAAAAACATCGAAATTGGCCCAACCTGTACAAGTCATGTTTAAATTTGGCACAAAATACATTAGGGACTTATTGGAGTAAAGCAAGGCAGAAGGCGCGAATTTGAGGAGGGTAACGGGGTAATTCCCCCCTCTAAAAAAATAAATGCACAAATATTTTTTCCGTCGACCATTACCCCCCCTAAATTTAGGTCAAAATTCGCGCTTGCCAGGCAGTAATAGTACCAAGCAATATTTTGACAATTTTACATTAAACGATGACAGCTGATCGACGACTTACTTTTAAATTCAACTTTCGTATGTCAAGTTTGTAGTACCTACCTACTCCAGTGGCGCACCCAGGGATAGTTCTTGGGGGGGGGGGAGCGCGAGGCCTCTGGGGTGGGCCCGAAGCCTCATGATGGCGAATTTTATACTCTTTAATCTTTTTATTTAGGAAATATGTGGAAAATCTCTAAAAAATCTTAGGCATGGGGGGCCCGGCCCCCGATACCCTCCCCCTCTGGGTACGCCCATTCATACTTCTAAGTAAAACGGTAAAACCGGATTCATGTCTTTGAAATATTCAATTTATTTTAAATGGGTGCTACTATGATGTAAAGCAAAACATACATAATTTGACACATGAAAATCATTTTTATCCATATTTAAGTATTTTTACCTTCATAACCCGCAAAGCAATGGCTAGAGAAGGTATTATTTTCGACGAAAAAAAAAATTTGAGATAACGCCGAAAATATATTTGGGTGTATTTTTACCTATCTTAGCAATATCGTCGTGATGTCTGTGTGTGTGTGTGTGTGTGTGTGTGTGTGTGTGTGTGTGTGTGTGTATGTGTGTGTGTATTATTTCTGTCCGTAACGCGATAGCTCCCAAACCGCTGAACTGATTTTCATATAATTTTCAGGTAAAATAGTGTTCGCGACGCTAAAGAGCTGATTAGTTTTTGGTGAAAATCCATTAATGCTAATGATAGGTTTTTGGCAATTAAAAAATTTAAAAGATTCTAACTTTCTAATGGAGCGTCGTATCAATATGCGGTTTATAGTAGGCTACATTTTGTTTAATAATTTGTGTAATAACCAAAAACTTCATAGGAGCTTTAGTTTCTGAGTTATTTACAAAAAACTATTTTCAGGGCTGATATATCATGGCTTCACTTAAAGTGTGCTAATAGGCTAGCTAGGAAGGTATCAGATCCGTCATGGATCCATTTATTTTACTTGCATACACTGAAATGTAAAAGACTCCTTCGATCAATATTTGAAATGTAAATTTTTTTGAATTTTTTCAATTTTAACGCTTTTGTACTTCATGCAAGAAATTGGTTGCAAATATGCAGAATTATTGTTAAAAGATCCTTCTGGTTTTTAAAAATTTTCTAGGACGTTATATTAAACATTCATATTAAAATGTGTGTTCTGGACCAAAAAAGAGATACAAAAAGTAAAATATTCCCCTGCTATCTCATATTTTCAACATACCTTTTTTAAATGATCGGCTTGCCCAACCTGACCTAAACCTTTTTCGGTCGCATGTTCGCGACTAACTTTTTACTAGGAAATAATGTAAAATCGAGCCAAGTCATGTTAGGTTAGATTGGTTTGGGTTGGATTACGCTGGGTTAGGTTATGTTTGCCTAACTTACGTCTTAGCGCACTACATCCAGATAATTTTACGGAAGCATACTGTTTGAAGTAAATTTTTTTAGTTTTCTTAAAACGGTGAGTTTTTTGCAAAAAAACCTATTTATAATTTTAGAATTAGGTAGATATTCGTAAGATCAGTCTCAGCTAATTTTTTGGCTGAAACCACTTTTCCATTTTTCTTAATTTTAGCATTTAGCATCTTGTTTTTTCACAAACTTTGACTTATAACTTTCGCCAAATTAGTTTTACAGAAAAACTATTAGTTTTTTGTTTGTAAGAAAACTTACTAAAGCTTATATCTTAAAAACGCTCTTAATGCCGCTAGTTTGGATTTATGTCGTCATATAGATCCTCGTACTCAAATTTGACGCAAACACCTAGTGACTTAAAATCGAGTGATATATCACCGATCGACCGAGGGTCATAAACTTTCTTGATTAATCTCGAATTTTTATAATTTTTTTAATATTTAAAAAAATAACAGTTACTTTTTAAGTTCATGAATACAAAGCTCACTAAAACGACAATTAGCTTGCTGTCCTGTTACAAGCACATCATAACCTATATAATTTTTTTGCAAAGTTGATGTGGCAAAAGTTACAAGCCAAAGTTTTTGAAAAAACATGGAAAAACCTGCCATTTTTAACGTCACACCGGCCCTCATACTCAAGGAGGCAAACACCCGGTGAATAAAAATAATTCCACGGGATACCATAATAGGCCTATCAACTACAACTTAAGTTTTTTCAGTGGAAGTAGTTACAGATATATTTAAATTTATTTAGATTAAGGTAATATGTACGGTGTTCGATATCGATAACACCAAAAAGCATTTCACACAGTGATGGATCAAATCGCATTAAGCTTACACATTTTTATTTTTTTACAATTTAATGGTTTCAATTTAAACAAAAATCATTATGACAAGGATTGACCAATATGTATAGATCCAACATGTTGATTTTTTAAGTTAAAAAATTATAGTCAGCGCCTGAAGCCACCTCAAAGTTAAAAATTTAAGATAAATCGGTTTATAATTAATATAAATGTCCGCCATTATAAATATTTTGTGATTAACAAAAACGTTAAAATGTATTGTCACGAGGACCCTATGTATATATGAGAGTGCTTAAAGTTTCCAAAGTTTTGAAACTTGGCACGAGTATAGGTTTGATGATTCCTAATATTGTTGGGGTGATTTTATCGCGAAAAAAAGTACGTGTTTTTATAAGTTTTCTTAAGTTTTATGAAAAAGATAGCAATTTAGACAAAAATGTTGAGAATACTTTTTGGTAGGAAATACAGCTTTTCTTTTAAACGATGTTATACAAAGTGATGTCATAGCTAACACACTCCAGGAGCGCCTGCAATGCACAATAAGATAATTTTCGTACGACCCTGGAGTATCAACTTTAGCTTTAACACTATTATATATAATATACCGATTAAAATAAAAAAATATTTTCGAAAAAGAATGTTTTCAATATTGTCCTCTTAAATGATTTTTTAGAAAACTGAATCATAACAAAAACATTTCATGTAAAAAAAGCCAAGTACGCGAAAGTGGTATTCCGTAAAAAGAATTGAGATAAAAGTAAAGCCAAGTTCTCCAATACAAATTTCAAAATGAATGGTTCTTACTAGTTTAAAAACGATTTTTTAAACTTTGCTATTCCAGCCAAACTTCTTTACATTCAATTTAGCACTGTGCCTAAGAGTCATTTGCAGCCGTAATAGCCAAGTTTAGAAAAACGTTTCGAAACTATTAAGAACCATTCATTTTAAAATATGTATTGGAGAACTTGGCTTTACATTTATCTCAATTCTTTTTAGGGAATACCACTTTCGCGTACTTGGCTTTTTTTACATGAAATGTTTTTGTTATGACCTCACTGCTTGTTTAAAGGATTTGGATAATATTTAAGTTTTAAAGTAGTAAAATATGCGGTATATTGGGGGCGATTCTTCACAATTTGAAAAAATCTGACACAATTTGACATGCCAGAATTTAACCTTAAATCTTGACAACATTGCATCAATTTTCTAAGGATAAATACGATACAATGCAATGTAGAATTCAAATAAGGCATTGGCATAATTTTAATCTGATTTAGGAAAAAACAACCTACGGCGACATGCGTGGATCTCATTAATTTGCTTGAAAAATAATAATCTATTAAAATTATAAACACTATTCGCCCTATTATGATAATTAATAATCGGTCCACCTGCGAAACAAGGCCACCAACGACAATAGGTTTGATTTGAGTGATATAATAATAACAATATTTTTTTTTTTTAAATATAGATTTTTAAGATGTAAAACCAAGACAAGAAAAAACTTATTTTTGACGAAATATGCAGAGAACATTAGGGGCCGGTTTCTCAATAGAGGATTACCCCTGGGTTATCTTTAATAGCTGTCTTTTTTTGGCATGTGGTAAATATGTCAGCCATCTCTTTTTTTAACCCACGGGTCAGGGCTAACCCTCTATTAAAAAAACGGCCTCAACAAACAAGATATATTGAAGCTACCTGGGTACTATATTGTTACAAAGATACGAACCCTTAAACATCTTCAAAACGATTGTTTGCACATTTTATTCAAAACAAACTAACTAACATTTTTAAATTTAACTAATTTTGTTGGACACTAAACCCTAGATGCACCGTAAGTACATTTCTTGGATTAGTCACTTAATCGCGATTAAGTCCTTGTTGCTCAAATAAAACAACAATGATGGATTAGCTAAGCCTTCTTACGGTACATCTAGGGGTAAGCCTTTTGCGCAAAAAACTATAGTATATAATTTACAACAAAATATTAATTTAAATCATATATCTCTCAGTGCAGATTGTGGGTAATACTTCATTGGCGTCCGTAAACTAAGAATTTTTTTAAAAATCACTACAAATATTTTTTGTTTTTTATAATTTTCTGAAATGTATTTAATAATTTATTCGGAAAATTAACTTTGCATTCCAACAATTGATAATCAAATAGAGACAATTTCACTCCTAACGAGCCAGTGGCATCCATCAATGTGGGCGATTTACAGAAAGCCTCGAAAAATCTATTGATTTTTTACATTTTCCTTGAATTTTCAATAAAAAAGCTCTTTCAAAAAAAAAGTGTACGCTTTATTTAGGCGATAAAATTTATTTTCAGATAAAGTATAACATAATTTGGTCAATATTACGGATAACATTTCATTAGCGTTGCAAAAAAATCTTTTTAATTTTGAAATTTTGCAATTGTCATAAAAACTAAGTGCTGCAAGAAAACACTGAAATTACACTTTATTAGGAAGACCAAATTTCTTTTTTAGCAATGTATCATTTATAATTATCTCTAACGGTGTATAAATTTTAATTATACTACGTTATAGTTTTTTTTTAAAGGATAACAATATTTTATTGTCGCAATTGATTTAGTGTAAAGTCTTTTCGATCCCGTAGGTACTTAATCGGGTTTATTTATTATTGACTTTTTTGCGCTATTTTATTAGGAACAGAAACGTTCAATTTATTCTGTAATTTTTTTTTTAACTTAAATCATCTACTTCTTATCTAAAAACTTAAAACTAATAAAATTTAATATTTTTCTCCGGGTTAGGTGGAAGAACAGACATCCGCTTCTGGGGCTTCCTAAAAGCGAATGAACTGAATCTCGCCCATTGTAGAATAGTTTTCTATTTATACCATTGATTTTGTTAAAAACCTTTTTTTTTCTACAATAAAGACCTTTATTATTATTATTATTATTATTATTATAGACAATAAAATATTCTTTTAAATGATTAGACCGAAGGTCATCATAGGTTATACCTTCCCTCTATATTGGATTTCCCGACAGATAGATAGAATTTGGTTGCTATTGGAATGTAGCCTACATCTAGGGTGGAGAGGGGGACAAAAGTGGTAAAAGTAAGAAACTCATAACGAATAAAGCTTATAGAAAATTACATTTTCTTTCATAAAAATAGGTCGATGATCTGCCGCGTGGTCTTCTTAAGAAAAGAAAAACCGATTTTTGTGAAAGTTACATTTTTGGAAAGAAAGCGTCTCTATCTATCAAGTTTTCGTAATGACCTTTATGCTTTGGCCACTTTTTCCTGGGTGGTCTTCCGCCCCTCTAGGTATAACGACGAACATAACTGGAGGCAATTTGTAAAAATCGCCAAAAATCAGTATTATTTATAATACATACTGCCGTTCCTAAGAAGAAAATTTTATTTTCTAAATAGTGACAGAAATTATTTTTGCCTAGAGTACTTCATTTTCAAAAAAATTATTCTGACGTCGCTAACAAGATTGTCGCATGTAGAAATTCTATGTTTTGAGAAAATCAGGTTATATATAATTTTGAAATAAAAAGCAAAAAATTAAAACCTTCACTTTTATTTTAAAATTATAAGAAAATAAAAAAGTATAAATATAAACCCGTTTTTCTCCAAACCTTAAATTGCTACTAATTTTCTTAAAAATTAAGTACTCTGGTACTCTTTTCGAAAATAAAATTTTGTTTTATAATAATTGATGTGAGTGGGTCTTGCAGCCCTTCCACTGCTACCACCAGTGCAGCTGCGGCTCGTGCCGCAGGCGAGGTGAAGCGGTACATTACAAACATCAGTATACAAGGTATTATCTCTGAAGAAAACTTATTCCTCGTCCTCAGTTGAAAGAGGTCAGAAATATATTTATAGGCAAAAAGTTTTATTTATATTGTCGTTTTTCTCTTTCAACTGACGTACCATGCTCCAATAGTTCTAGGACGCAAAGAGTTTTAAAGAGAATAACATTTGTACCGGTGTTTATAATGCGCTTCAAGTCGCCAGCGGCACGAGCCGCCGCTGCACCAGTGTATCCATTCTGGCTTGATGCTGATGTTTTATAATGTTTTATATTAAGATAAGGATAATTAGTTACATCGAAACTTATAATTATTTTTTACGATTTTTTTAAATAATCTCCATTTATACATGCCACTGTACCATTTGTTGTAAATTAAGCCTTTTAGTTTTACATCATTGGAAAGAAAATTTTATGCTATTTTTAATAAATGTACTAAAAGGCGTTTTAACGAAAGTTAAAAAAAAAATTCCTAAACAGTTTTATTTATAAGAAAATTAATCATGCCTGTAAAAATTTTAAACGCCTTGGTAATTCCTATCTGTTCCGTCTCTGCTAGCGCCACCCAGCGGCAACCGTCTAATCTAAGCGAATAAAAAATTGACCGAAGGAATCTAGCGCCACCACGCGACGTGGCCTTGTACGCAGAATGAGCGCAATGAATTCTATGTTATAGATATATAGAGATCTTTGCTTTGGTTTACATACACTACATACTTTATGTTAATAGAATAATAATATAATATAAAAACAAACTTAAAATTAACTAATTATTCCAGAAATCTTAAGAGTTTGCTAACAACGCGTATCGATCGTTGTGCGTGCAAGGGCTGAAAAATAATGGAATTTCCTTCGATAGGTCGCCGGTTTGGCTTCACAAGCACATTTAAAAATAATTGTCGGTATTGACGATTGTAAATGGAAAGTTACGATACATATGGAATTTTATATGAAAAGGCACCTACCTTGGACTCTCTTGCAGCTCCAGTCGACGTTTAAACGTCCAGTTTTTCACCTCAAATTCACTTTTTTCGGGAACGTGATTTGTCTAGTGTCTTGTTGTGACGGTGGTTCTTTGCGCACTCATCGCGGCGCTGCTTCTCTTCCACGTGTACGGTGCCGTGAAACCCCATATGCATATTTTAGAGCGCGAAAATTTAAATTATTTTAAACGCGCAGAAAAGGAAAAGAAAATGAAAATTAGGAAATTTCTTGCTTGCACCAACATTTTCCGGCCGCCAAAACACGTGTGTTTTTACTTAGTTAAGAAAAGGAAAGAAAAAAAATTAAATAATATTCGCCTATTAGCAATTAAACGATACAATTTAACATTAACCCAAATATGCATTAAATTATGCATGTAAATTAAAATTAAAAGAAAAGAAAAAATACTTAGAAAAAATTAAGAAAGAAAAAGAAAATTTTGCCTTATGCGTCGGGCATAGGCAAAGGACATAGTTTCACAACCGTCGACGATATGTTCCTGTAGCTGTTTTAACGGTCACAACACGAATATGACCGTCTGAGCCAGGGTGTACATCGACAATTCGCCCAACAGCCCATTGCAATGGCGGTTTTTGTTCATTCTTTACCACGACTAAAGTATTTAGTTTAATACTGTTAGAAGCCTCTGTCCATTTAGAACGCTGTTGCAAGGTGTTTAGGTACTCCAAGTTCCAGCGTTTCCAAAAATCGGACTGGAGCCTTTGCACCAGCTGCCAGCGGGACAGGGTGTTCAACTTGGAATCAGAAAATTCGGGTTCTGGTACGGAATTCAACGGTTCCAGGGTAAGAAAATGACCAGGGGTCAGTGGAAGAAAGTCATTTGGATCCATACTTTGGGCATACAGAGGCCGGCTGTTTAGTATGTATTCGACCTGACACAAAAAAGTAAAAAACTCTTCATAGGTTAACCGTTGCTCACCTATTACACGTTTCAAATTTGCCTTGGTGGATTTAACTCCTGCCTCGGCTAGTCCGTTTAGGTGCGGACTACCAGGACTTGAAAAATGCCAGGTAATTTTTAGACTGTGACATGCTTCCTGGGAGTACTGTTTGAGTAAACGATCAGCTCCCAAGAACGCGCTACCACAATCTGAGTAAATGTCAGAGATTCTTCCTCTTCTTGCCACAAATCTCTTAAAGGCCGCAAGAAAGGTAGGGGTGGAAATATCGGAGGTAAGTTCTAGGTGAACTGCCTTTGTTGCGGAGCAGACTAAGACAAGAATATAACCTTTGGATACCTTTGCACCTCGGTACTTTCCCATTGGAAAGGGACCACAATAATCTATGGCAACATGTGAAAATGCCTTTACTTGAGAGATGCGTTGAGCAGGCAAGTTGCCCATGATTTGTACGGAAGGTTTAGGATTTAATCGATAGCATAAAATGCAATGAGAAGTTACGCTCTCGATTGAATAGCGAGGGGAAAGGATCCAAAATTGTTGTCTCAAGAGGTAATGCAACGTTTTTTGACCGGGATGACAGTACCTTTTGTGAGTGTACTCAATGACAAGTTGAGTAAGACGGTGAGAACGTGGTAAAAGTAAAGGGTGTTTTGCTGAATAAGAGAGTTCGGAAGAATGTGGTAATCGACCCCCCACTCTTAAGCAGCCTTGTGTATCTAGAAAAAGTGAAAGTTTACGAAATTGTTTAGGAAGTAGCTTTGCGTCATTCAAACGTGAAATGAGATCAGCAAAGATGGAACGTTGAACATGCCGAACGAGAACAATAAGAGAATGTTGAAGTTCTACTTCGGTAATATTTTCGTTAGGATATTTAGATTTCTTTTCGGTAAGGCGAAAAATATAGGAAATTATGCGTTGAATTTTCTCTAGGGAAGAGTAACGAGAAAGAAAAGTATCAAGCATGTGTGGTTCAACTGTGCATGTTTGAAATACTGATTTGCGTTCTTCCAGAATAACCTCGTTTTCCGGAGGGTCTGGACAGCGAAAATCATCAGGCCAGCTCTCTTTTGGTAGCCTAAGAAAACAAGGACCCTCCCAATACAAGTCATGTTTGACAAGTTGATTAGGCATAAGACCGCGCGAAGCACAGTCGGCTGGATTTAGCGCTGATGGAATATATTTCCAGGCCGTAGGAGAAATGGTTTCTTGAATGTGACAGATACGGTTTGCCACAAACGTTTTAAACCTGTGAGATGAAGCCGCCAACCAGCATAGAACCACTTGGGAATCACACCATGCACAGATTTGGTTGAAGTGAAGAATATCTGAATAAGTGTTTTGAATAAAGGAAATTAGGTCGCAAAGTAAAGTGGCACCAAGAAGCTCCAGTCGCGGAAGACTGACTGTTTTCACTGGTGCGACCTTAGATTTGGCCATTACAAGAAAGGTATGGATTTCTCCGGAAACTGACTCCATTCTGAAATAGACCGTAGCCGCGTAACCTATCATAGAGGCGTCTGAAAAGCCGTGAAGTTCAATGCTACGTGGTTGATCAATGGAAAGGCGTCTAGGTAAATGAATATTTGAAAGATTTGGAAGTTCGGTTCGAAATTGATTCCAAACATTTACGATATGCGGAGGAGGCTGAGAATCCCAGTCCAGCTTCTCGTTCCACAGATCTTGCATGAGATGCTTAGCAAGTAAAGAAACGGGAGAACAGAAACCTAAGGGATCAAAAATTTTCATGATTTGAGATAAGATACCTCGCTTGGTGCATGGTTTAACTTCTGGTACGACCAAGTAGGTAAACGAATCTGAGATAGGATTCCATTGGAGACCCAATATTTTTACAAAATTAGGTTCGGATTTGTCGAAACGAATGGACATTTGTGTTTCTGATTCTGAGAATGAGGAGAGAAGTTCCGGACTGTTGCTCGCCCATTTTTTAAGTTCAAACCCTCCTAGGCGCAACAAGGAGATTAACTCCGACTGAAGTTCTTTGGCAGAGGCCACAGAATCCTGCCCAGTGAGCACGTCGTCGACGTAAATGTCTTTAAGAAGCACCTTGGAAGCATTAGGATACCTTTCAGACTCAAGTTTAGCTTGTTCTTGTATAGTACGAATAGCTAAGTAAGGTGATGACTTAAGTCCATAAACAACTGTTCTTAAGGAGTAGGTTTGGACAGGATCATCCTCAGAAAATCTCCATAGAATATTTTGATAACGCGTGTGCTCAGGAATAATTAATATCTGTCGGAACATTTTTACTATGTCAGTAACAAAGGCTACAGTATGAATTCGAAAATTAAGTAGAATTTCACGGACATCATTTTGCAGTTTAGGACCTGCGCACAACGTCTCGTTGAGTGAGACACCTCTGGGACTACGTTGAGACCCATCAAAGACCACTCTTATCTTCCCAGTGTTCCAGACACTGTGATGAGGGATAAAGTAGGAATTATCCAAGACATCTTTAGATATAGGCGTAGGAATAGGTATCATGTGACCAGTGTCTAAATAATCTTGCATAAAATCTTTGTAAGCTTGATAATTAGCTGAGTCTTTGAGAAGTCTAGCTTCCTGAAGCTTGAAACGTTTTAAAGCGATTGGATAGGTGTCACCCAACTGGGGTTCTAAGTTTATGAAAGGTAATGGAACGACGAATCTACCTGATTCGTTGCGTGAAACTGATTGTGAAAATAATTTTTCGTACATAATATCCTCAGGACTGTGATGAACCTTATGTGGAACCTGCTCTATCTCCCAGAAGCGCTCTAGGCAGATATCCAGAGATGGTTCGATGGAAGTGTAACAGCTTATGAGTGATTGTGGATTTTGTTGCTTTGAAGTTTCAACTTTACCAATCAGCACATAGCCAAAGATGCTATTAAAAGCACTAGGTTGTCCACGCTCTCCGTGGATAACTCCCTCTTGTAAGAGATGCGGAAAAAGTTCACAACCTACTAGGACATCAATGGAACTTGGTATATGGAAGTTTTGATCAGAAAGTTTGATATTGCGAATGTGATTCCACTTGCTCGAGTCGACAGCGCAAGAAGGAATCTCTATACAAAGTTTTGGAAGTACTAAAGCCTCAAAATCAAAGGTAGGTCCCGCTTGACCTTGAGGTTTGATAAGACATTTCGTCTTACCTTTGGTATTGGAAGATGTCATTTGATTTAAGCCTTGAATAGAAGTAGAAACGAAGCTTTTCGAAAGACCTAAACGATTTAGACATTTTTCTGAAATAAAGTTTGCCTCTGAGGCAGAATCGAGTAAGATACGAACTGGTTGGTAATGTCCCCTTGAGTCTAACATGTCAGCTACAACGGTAGAAAGTAGAAAAGTGGAATTTTTGGAAATCATTGTCGCATGACAGTTTGTGGAATGGCTTCCTGACATAGGGGTGCTATTGGAATTGGAAAGTGGAATATTAACGTTCTCTGGAGGATAAGAATTAACACTCACAGAGGGCGCTACTGGTTGTGGAACGTGAAGAAGACTGTGGTGCCTAGCTCCACACGTAAAGCAGTTGTAGGAGGAGGGGCAATTCACGGTCTGGTGAGCAAAATGTAAGCAATTTTGACATAGATTCACCTGCCGAACATAACCCATCCTTTCCTGTGGACTTTTGTTTTGAAATTCGATACATTTCGATAATGCGTGATTCGAAGAACATAGGTAACATTTTATTTTTGGATTAAAAGTTCTGTTCTGATTATTTTGTATTTGAGGGTTGCTGCGTTGATTGCTATTTTGTTGATTTCTTGAATTTGAACTTTGATTTGAAATAGTTGTATTGAAAGCAGAAGGTGAATTAAAATTATTAAAACTGTTTCTCTGAAAACTGTTCTGTTGAGAATTACGCGTAGGTTGTCTAGGGGTTTGATTTTGCCTACTAAAACTGGGCATTTGCACTACAGATTCGAGCGCAACGCAATGATTTTCTATAAACGTGTAAAGATCAGTGTAGGACGGAATTTCTGAATTGTTTTTCTCTCTACTATAGTAAAGTTCGAAATCAGTCCTCATCTTGACTTCAAGTTTTGAGAGCATCATGTTAAAAGTAAGAAAGTCCCATTCTTTTGTAGGAAAACCAAGCTCATTTAAGATGGCTAGATTCTCAGAAAATGTATCCAACATGGAACGTAATTCTTTCCCAGAACTGGACTTAGTTGAAAGAAAGTTAATAGCATTCAAAGCTGTAGTAGCAATAATTCGTTTATTTTGATACCTCTTTACTAAGGTTTCATACGCAATGTGATAATTGCTATCTGCGAGGGGAATGGTTTTTACTAGAGAAAGGGCTTCATTCAGAACAGAACTCCGCAAGTGTTGAAATTTCTCTATATCACTTAAATCAGAATTTTGATGTACCATGACTTTAAATAAGTCAAACCAGTGTTGCTAGCTTTTATAATTACCATCGAAAATTGGCAACCTTGGTTGTGGAAATGATCTTATATTTGACCTCTGAACAATATTTTGTTGGTTAGGGTTGCCTACGTAATTGACAGGGTTGGCCCTAAAAAGGTCGTAGTAAATACCCTTACATTCATAATAAAGGTTGTCAAAGTCTTTTCTAGTTTTATCCTGCTCGTCAAATGAAAGTTTAAATTCTTCGAGAGAGCCAATAATTTGGTTATGAAAATTATAGAATTGAGCATGACATTCTTCGACGTCTTCATATCTGGATTTAAACAAAAAGTGAAACGCTGTATCCGAGTTCGCTTTCAAAGCTACCTCGTGAGCTTCCGCCATTTGGTTGAAGCTCAAAAGCCTTTTGTCGCAAAGTTTTTTCTGTTTTTGCGTAGACATTTTTGTTTTTGAAAGTTAATTTGGTTTTAAAATTACCCAAAAAAATGCTTAAAATATAGCTTAAAATATAACCCGAATTTTAGCAAAAATTAAACAATTTTATTATTTTAATTTTATTAACTTTTTTCGAAAATTTTGAAATGATATGTTTGTAAGTTTGTCTGTATGTTATTATTTGAAGATATCCTTAAAAAAAAACTTTTATGTCTCACCAAGGATTGAACCCCGCACCTCTCGATTCCAAATCGCACACTCTGTGCATACGACTAGCGGTCCCGTCTGAATGTTTCTAAGAAACGACGGTATTCGAAGAAACAACGCGCGCGATGACCCTGGTGACGGCGACACTTGCACCTGCGCGTTAACGCGACACCTGTAAAATCGATAATTAAAGGAATGGAGATGGAAGAACCGCCTTAAAATTTTCACTTTCGGCGTATTGACGCCACTTTTACTGAAAATGTAATGAACAAAGCGATCAACTTTGATGAACTAGTAAATAAACTATACGAAATATGTGCATTGGCTATAGCTATTTTTGAACGGTAATAAACACTTCGATCAACTTTGAAGGAACATATCACCAACAGGTTCTAAATCAATATGGTCTGTTTGATAATTGAAATTGAAATTGGAAATAAATTTTTAAATTTGAAATAGAAAATAGAAATTTGGAATTTTTGTAGGAAATTGCTGAACCACAGGAGTCTAGGTAGTTTGGAACACTAATAATCCGGTTCGAAGGACCATTAAATGTGCGTGCAAGGGCTGAAAAATAATGGAATTTCCTTCGATAGGTCGCCGGTTTGGTTTCACAAGCACATTTAAAAATAATTGTCGGTATTGACGATTGTAAATGGAAAGTTACGATACATATGGAATTTTATATGAAAAGGCACCTACCTCGGACTCTCTTGCAGCTCCAGTCGACGTTTAAACGTCCAGTTTTTCACCTCAAATTCACTTTTTTCGGGAACGTGATTTGTCTAGTGTCTTGTTGTGACGGTGGTTCTTTGCGCACTCATCGCGGCGCTGCTTCTCTTCCACGTGTACGGTGCCGTGAAACCCCATATGCATATTTTAGAGCGCGAAAATTTAAATTATTTTAAACGCGCAGAAAAGGAAAAGAAAATGAAAATTAGGAAATTTCTTGCTTGCACCAACAATCGTGTTGTCTAAAAATCATTATTCGGTAAGTTATTATCGCACAATATTTTAATTATTATTAAGTTTGAGACAAATCGGTTTAAAAATAAAGAAATCCGCCATTGTTGTAATAAAAAAGTTAAATTAAAGTGTTCCCAGCAAACATCGACCTGCTGGTACTATACTAATATTGTACTTTAACTGCTGGCATCGGCAACGATGTGCATTATTTTTATTATTTTTGTATTGTGTAATTTGCATATTATTTTAAAGTGCAAAAAATTCAACATTTTAGTTCTTCATTTTTAGTACAACGAAAAGTAATACTTTATTTATGAAAAATACCAAGTGCAGTCAGGGTTAATGGCAAAAAAGCATTTTAAAAGTATATTTTAACAGTTGCTTTTAGAGCACTTTATTTTAGTACAAAAAAACTAAATATTTTACTGTGAAAATAAAATATTTACAAAAAAACATTTTAATAACATTTTGAAGAAGGTACTCTTAAAGTACATTTAATTTTTTAATAAATTGCTGCAAAATTAATATAACAGTGAAAAAACATTTCAAAAGTATTTTCAAATGGTTGCTTTTAAAGCACTTTATTTTAGTACAAAAAAATTAAATATTTTACTGTGAAAATAAAGTATTTACAAAAAAACCTGTTTGCTGGCCTGGCCGCTAGATGGCAAACACTAGTCAACATTTTACAGGTACACTGAAGAATGTCAAGCTTAAGAATGTGAATAATTTTATTTATATTTAAATTGGTGTGAAATGTTCCATAATATTTGATCAAATCCATAATCAAATCAAATCAATGATCAAATAGTTCTTTCCGTAAATATGAGACGTGAGTGGCACGTAATGTCCTTACAATATTTACAACAAAAGTAGTTTTTTGCACTAAAAAAATTAATAAAATATATTGCTTTAAAACTACAGGTTTTTTTTAAAAAAGAGTTTAAAAAATTCCGTTTTTCTTGTACTAAAAATATGAAGAAAATACATTACTTTAAAAGTACATGCTTTTGTGTATAAAAAAGTTTTAAAAAATGCATTGCTTTAAAAGTACAGTGTTTTTTGTATTAAAATATATACTTGCTGGCCTGATGCCGGCCGTTGTTCCAAATCAATACAAATTAAGTACTTCTTACTTAGTACTTTGCCGTTATGGCGTGCAGCGAAAGCCAGTACTTAAAAAGTACTTTTTTTGTAATCCATGTTTGCTGGGTTACCAGGTTACCAAACACTACACCTACCAAATTTCAGCACTCGACATAATGGATTTAACATTACTTACAGAACCAAATTTCAAGAAAATTGAGTAAAGGATTTTTTAAAGATATTTTTGTATAAATAACATATATATTTTGTTTTTCATCTGCACATTTTATCGAAAAAAGTTTTTTTAGTCCAGCGCTGAGTTGGCCCGTCGCACAAAAGGGCCAATCGGGTGTAAAAGTGGAAGAAACTAAAAGACACAAATAGACATATACAATATCTGGAACTCAAATTATGTAGCAAACTAGTGGGCGCTGAAAATGCAACAGAGTATTTTCACTTGTTTTTTAGTATGACATGAGTTTGACACTTTAAAAAGCGTCTGTTTAATTTTGATGATAATTACATACAAATTATTGAATAATTATGTATTACTTTCTCTAATAATATATGAAGTGTTATATTTAAAACAAAATTTTTTTTTACGATGGAGACATCCAGCACAGGTAATTTAACCAAAAAACACTAAATACCAATATCTAGCTGTAGGTTGTCATAGAGTAATCATATTTTTTAAACTAATAAGTCAATTATTATTAGAATTTACCTTAAAGAAATATAAAAAATATAATTTAGTGTGTGATAAAATTTTGTTAACCAAACTATTGTCACTTTTTTGTTAATTGAATGTTTCTTAAAAAAAAGAAAAAAAAATGGCTGCGGTTTCTTGCGCCTTTTTGAGATTTTTAATATTAAAAATAAAGTGCCTACATACGACCCATTAACATAAATTTGATTAACTCATTAAATTTAAAGATGGCGGACGCGTAAAAATTAGGAAAAGCTTCGTTCGAAAAAATTTTAAAATAAAGGATTTTAATCAAATTGATATAATCAACTTTTTAGGCCTGTAAAAAGCCAAGTGAATTATGGTAGCGGTTACAGTTACTTTAGTTAAAAGGAGTGGGAGGAGGGTAAATTCTTCGAAAGTCAAATTCTCTCTTTGTTTTGGAAAGGGTTAAGTGGCTTATCAAAGGACCACGCACTAGTTTACACAGGCCTTATGGGGAATTTTTGTCTCGGTTAAACTGGCTATAATTTTAGTATGGGTATGTAACAAAAAAAATGTAAGTAAAGTTAAGTTTTTCTATGTACAGTTTTTGAGATATAAACGGTCAAAATTCGTGAAATGGTCGTTTTTTTGTATGTTTTAATAATATTAACTCTTACATCTTGACCGATAAAAATTAATTTACCATAAAAATGGCTTAGTAAACGCCTAAAGGCAAAGTCACTTGTAATGCAATTTTTTTAAATTTTTTAGATAATATATGGGGGTTAGTCAAAAAATCAACTTTTTTATATCAGCACTACTACCGAATTTTAAAACTAGCATAATGTATTTTAACATGAATTAATAGTTTTATACCATATTGTAAGAAAAAAGTTACTTTTGTTTTTTGATTGGCTCTACTTTTATAGTTGTTAAAGGTTATGCATAGGTGGAAGTTTTCGGAAAATTTATGTATGATCTTTGGTAGCTTAATGAAAGAGCGTTTGCGTACAGAGCAAGAGGTTCCGTGTTCGAGTCCCGGCCAAAGAGAAACTTTTTTATAAGTTTGCTTTCTTTAACTTACTTGTTGTTTAAAGTTAATATTAATAAAACATTGATAGAAAGCAAAACAATTACACATGTGTGGAGTGTGTCCACAAAATAATAATAATAGGTCTTATTTTAACATAAATTTTGCCCTTATGTCATTTTTTTACAATGATCTTTAATACAAAACCTAATTTTGTATGTAGAGAATAGCAAAATGCAAGAAAAAAATAAACAACTTTTATCCAAAAAGCCTTTACATTAAATTCCTTTTTTTAGAAAATGGTAAAATTAGTTTTTAGATGCAATATAAGTAAAAAAATATGCATGCATATGTCTTATTGAGGACACTCTGTACAATATAGTTTTTTTAGGTGACTCCTCTTCCTATCTCCAAGTTTTTAAAAAAAAGGTGATTCCAGACTTTTGGGACATACTGTATATTATGAGCCAGGTTAAATAACTTAAACAGAAATATTATAAAATGTAGAATTTTTAAACTCATTTTTAATAAATGTTTAGGTCTTAATTACTTTTTTGTGTAAAAGTACTTAAATTTCTTTTAAAAAAATCTATTTTTAAATCACCCTGTTAAAAAAAACAAATATTAAAGCTTTATAAAATATTAAGCAGATGCATTTTAACCTATATCACAATAACCAATACACATTATTTTTGTTTCTAATATTTTGGGTATTTAAATAATTATTTCCGACATTAGCTCCATTTGGCCCCTCTGTGCGGCGCCCAGTTGGCGCCGCCGAGTTGGCTCGGCGCCCAGTTGGCGTCGTCAAGTTGGCCCGGCGCCCAGTTGTCCTAGACCGCTTTTCAACAATGACAATATTATTCACCCACTCTGTAGGTTCTTCAACTTAGAAATGATACGTCTACACTCGTGTAGGGCATCCTTTAGCCTCGATTTTAAAGCATCTGGGCCCGGCACATTTGTCAACTGTCAATTGATTGTTCCCAAGAGAAAGTAGCAGAGTTTGTTTTTTAGTTTTTAATTATGTTGGTAAAATATGATACGAAAAACTGTTACAACGTGACGTGAAAGGTCGTACCTAAGGGGGGATCAATCTCCCCCCGAAATTTTTAGGAATAAAAAATAATCAAACATTTAGTAGTGATAAGTAGTAGAGATATGGATTATTCGCATTTTTTATGGTAGAATTGATTCTGATTTTTTAGATTTTTACTTATAACATACTTAAACCAAAGTTTGGTTAGTCTATTTTTTGTAAATCTAAATCTTAAACGTATTTTTTCATACTTAAATGCATGCAAAGTGAGTGGAAAAATATATCTTCCTCGAATGGCATTTTGTTTAAAAAAATCTTTTTCAAATCGCATTTTATTCAAATGGCGTTTGCTTGACGATGAGTGACCTTAGTTAACTCAACCCTGGTCATTAATTTGGTCGTAACATCCCCTAACCGATCAATTGAGGACATTTTTTTTTGTGGAAAAGGTGTGTCTGCACTGGGTAGGATAGGATGCGACGCACGAAACATCGAAACATCAAATGTCAAAAGTACGAAATTTCGAAATTATAAAATGTCGAATTGCAAAATGTCGAAAGCTTAAAATGTAGAAATTATATTTAATGTTTTGATGTTTCGTCCGTCGTCCCAATTGACAAAAAGGTTAGGTTTACAGACAGGTTAGAGTAGGTTTGCAATCAATTGACAAATGTTAGGGTAAAATTTTTCAAGTCTTTCGTTCAAGGAAAATGTTTTGAAACAAATATTTTTTGAGCAAAATGCCATTGAACACCATGCTTTCAAACAAAATGTGATGCGAAAAAGATGTTTTCGAAAAAAGTGCCATTCGAGAAAGATGACATTCGAACAAAATGCCATTCGAAAATTATATTTTTAAACAAAATGCTTTGGAACATGTTGTTTTCGATTTTCAAACAGGTTACATCGACCTATTACAACACCCTGTGAACGTTCTGGCACGTCCCCTACGACATTCCAAGAATGTTCTTTAAAAGTTCTTTAAGCATGTCCAGGGGAGGTTCTCAATTGTCAATTCTCAAGACATTTCCGGACCGGATAGTAGAACCTAATAAGATATTTAAAATTATTTTTTTGTATCATGAAATAATACTTGATTTCTTTGTTTTTTAATGATTTTATACTGGGTTTATACATAGTCTAAGAGCCCAGTAGGATTATGGGCTTGTATTGCAAACCGATACTCATATATTTTAATCGATTCGTCATAAGACCATGTCCCAAAAAAAATGGAGATACCTGCGAAAATCCTGCATAAACAACCCGCCATCTTTGTTTAAAGATGACGAAAAGGAGTTTGAATCAAATGTACGTAACTTTTTTATTATGACATCGATTTTACCCAAACAAATTGTGATTAGCTTCTACTATAATGGCCTCTCCAAATCACTATCAATACTTTGTTTTTTATTTGTCTCTATACTATAAATTCTGTAAGTTCCTCAAATACGCTATTTTTTTTTAGGTTTTTTGATTTTTTCTAGAAAACTACTGGTGTCTACTTCTCGCCCAGTTAAAATTGGTTTGCATAGCGGACTGTAAATCGAAATTAGAATTTTATATTTTATTTTATTTTTTAGAATTATTATGGATTATGTTTATTTTAATTTTACAAGCATTTAAGTTGGCCGATAATATCAAGCTAAAAGGGTAGAAATTTCCCCAAATAAAAATATCTGATTACTAAAACCAGCTCCGCTCAAGCTTAGCACTAAATTTATGCACTATGAAATTATTATTGTTAATATAATTTTATAAGCGAATCTCGACACTAAAAAAAATATAATCACTTACTGCTGTGCTTCATTCCAGAACGTGGAAGGCCTTCCAGAGGGTTGAATCCATGTGTCCAGCTTCTCTTCCAGTAATATTGAGCACACGCGTAATCGCAAGCAAAAGTGAAAATTTTATTGTGTCTTTGGTTTTAATATTAAATATATTAATATTGATCATAGCCGAAAAACGTGTAGGCGGAATTCGTTTTCACGTATTTCTTATCAGCATTGTTTATTTTTAAACTGTTCGGTTGATCGTGTGAGAGTCGCCGGCGGTACGAAAACAACTGTTCATTATTGAATTCACAAGCGACTTCGCGCATATATGTCCAGTTTAACTTTTAGAGAGGCGCTAAGGGAGTTTCACTGGTGTATTTTTATTTTAATTTAAAAGTAGAAAAATGGATTTAAGATTTTATTCTTAATTATAATTATTTTAACAACTAATTAACCATTTAATTATGATTGATTAGAGTAACTTATAGGAAGCCCAATTATGGTCTAATTAATTCAAAAGGCCGTATTTAAAAATATAGTAAAAACAAAAAAATGCTTAAAAAATAAAATTAAACAAAATAAATTATGTTTTAAACAAATAATACCCCGGAATGAACAACTGGTTTTACAAAAAAAACATAAAATACAAAAAATATGCAGATTGTTAAGATGTATTCATAATATTTGCTGTAGATTAAGCGGTTCTCGAGTTACACTCAAAAAACCACTAAATTAGCCTATACCTACCCCCAGGTACAAAATTTTCATATTTTCACCAAAGTCATGAAAGTTACTAAAAAACTATACAGAACGTAAAAGGATGTCAAGATAAATGAGAAACGGCTATTAGGTTCAAACAGAAACTGATACTGAGGTAGATATGGCGGCTTAAACATGGCCGAAGCGTAATTTACAATTTTATTTTTGAGGGTATTTTTTTTTATGTAAAACGAACCCCTACGGGGTTAAAATGTACCTCAGCTAAAAGACAATTTAATTATCTTTAAAAAGGGATAGTACACTTTTTGTCGTAAAGTTAATAGTTTTCCTGAAAACAATTAAAAATATGCGGCATACATAATTCGATGTTTTCGTTCCATAGAAGTACGACAAGGGAACCCGCAGTTGCATATTTAAATTTAGCGTCAAAAATCTTACAAAAAACATATTTGATACTTTTCTGTTAAATTGACAGGTGGTCACGTGATTTTGACAACTTCTTAATTGTTTGAGCTAGAGACTTGGTTCTTTTTTTGAATTGTAGACAAAATTATCCAATTTTGACGACAAAACATATTTTTAAATATTTTGAATACGGTGCCGCCTGGCGTCCAAAACAAATTTTATAACTACTCGAATCCGCATTTCGATATTTTAACTGTTGCATAATTAAAATTTTATACTTTCCCAAATTAATTTTTTGAAATTTTCTGATAAAAATGTTGATATTATATATATATTTCCCTTTGTTTTTGCGGTAGTATTTCTGAAGTGAAACTTTTATTTAAAACTGGTGTCACCCTCTACAATTCGCCAAGAAAAAAAATGGTTTTTACGCTACTTTTCGTACTTCTTTTTAGGCCCGATCTGCCACTTTTTATCCCTGATTGTCACTTTTCATCTCCATTTCGATTCGCACTATTTCTAACTTCGTTATCCATGAATTTTTAACACTGAAATAATATACAGGGTGTCCCAGATAAAGTTCGATTTCGAAAACTGTGTAAGAAATACAATTTTGGTTAAAATGCTACAGATGCTCTATAGGAGTTAAAATATTTACAGGGGTTTTTGTAATGTCGAGCAATAAATAAATATATAATACTAAAGACAATTTTTAGTTTTAGCTTTTTTTACATTTATCCAAAGTTGTATTTCTTACATAAATCTCCATAAAATAAGTAGGTAAATGTATATGGAATACATACTATATTTAATAGGCCTAAACTTTTCTTTTAGTTTTAGTACCTGCTTATCTACAGGTAAATATTTGCTATATTTCACCTAAAAAAGTAAATTCGTAGTATTTTCCCTGATAAATGGATAAAACGAAACAGCCATCGATCATTTCGTTTACGAGTTACATCAGTTTAAAAGGTTTTTTTTCATGTTCCCACTCAGAGAGGCAAACACAAAAACTTATACTAACGCTGTTACCGGTATCATATACCGCTATTTCTATATAACGTTTTTTTGAACCCATTAAAAATTATTATAAAATAAGTCTTGTTAATATGTTTTGGTTTATTGAAAATCCAATCTTCTAGTGTACCCTTTTCAACTAAATTTGCCGCCAACTTTTTGAGGGCTCTTTATTTTTACTGTTTGTTAAAACGGCCGGGAATGCAGTCTTGCCCGAGGTCTTTCCTTTCCTGAGCTGGTTACTAAGATTAAAATCCCTTGTTTTTTGTATTAGGGACTTATTGCAATAGTGCCAGGCGGGCACTATTCTGACAGATTCGCTTCTCTTCCTGGCACTAAAATTAGCCAAGCGAGTAAGAAGGAGATGCCACGAGAGTGAGCGAAAACAAGATATATATATATATATATATATATATATATATATACACAGGGTGTCCCAAAACTCTGAGTCCACTCAAACATCTTCTGAACTATTGAAGATAACTGAACCATATATGGCAGTAATCGCAATATAAGAGGATTAAGTACCAAAATGAATTCAGTTCACCAACATCTTGAAGAACAAAGACCTGACATCCTTGTTCTCACTGAAACTAAAATCAGTTCTGCAACACCTATTGTGAACTATCTTTATCCCGGCTATGACCTACACCACCGATTTCGACATAATTTTGGGATCTGTGTGTACATTAAAAATGACCTTTCATGTCATCGAGAGGAGAAGCTAGAACCAGCGAACCTCGATATCATATGGCTGAAATTCACCTCAAAGTCATCGACCAAGTTCATTTGCTGCCTCTACCGACCGCCAAGTAACACCGAGTATCAAAACTTTTTTGCGACATTATCCGAAAACTGTGATAATATACAGTCTAACTATCCACATGCGGAAATTGTTTTTTTAGGCGATTTCAACGTCCACAATATACCCTGGCTAAAACACCACAACAAAACAGATAATGAAGGCAGGGAAGCAGAAGCTTTTGCCATAAGTTGTGGTCTAACGCAGCTTGTCGATGAACCTACCCGTATCTCAGAAAGCGGTGAATTTGCAGCGCTTTTAGACTTGTTCCTAACTACAAATCCTGACTTGTACACAATTCAAGTAGATCCCCCACTTGGTTCATCCGATCATAAACTTATAAGAACAAAGTGCGAAATGTTCATACCGCCAAGCCAACAATCACTTCCTCGTAAAATGTGGCACTATAAATCGGCAAAATGGAATGACCTTAAACAGTTTTACCTGGATTTTCCATGGCAAGAAGTTTGCTTTAAAACAGCTGATCCCACTATTTGCTGTAATGAAATAACAAAAGTAATCTTATCTGGAATGGATGCATATATCCCACATACAATAAAAAGCAGAGCTAATACAAAACCTTGGTTCAACAGCCAGTGTCAAACGGCTGTACAGAAAAAACACAGAGCATATAACCTTTGGAAACGACAACAAACCGCTCAAAACCACACAGAATTTATAGAAGCCAGAAATAGTTGCAAAATTACTATTGACGCCGCCAAAGAAACATACAATCAAAGAATAAAAAACAGGTTGCTGAATTGTCCAAGTAGTTCTAGGTCCTTTTGGTCTCTTGCAAAAGCCGTTGGATCAAACTTCACCAAGTCATCCATACCACCACTTACAGATAAAAATACTCACTCAGCCACAACATCAGAGGAAAAAGCCAATATGCTGGCCAAAATCTTTTCCTCCAACTCAAACCTAACAGTGCCAAATGGAAAAACTCCACCGTTCATTGAAAGGGTTTCCCACAGTATGCCAGAGGTACCCTTTTGTCACAGAGAAATACGAAAATCCCTAAAAAAGTTGGATACAAACAAAGCAATGGGTCCAGATGGCATTCCCGCGATAGTACTCAAAAATTGTGCTAACGAACTCACCCCAACTTTCGCAAAATTATTCAATTTATCTTATAGGCAAGGAGTATATCCATCATCATGGAAGTCTGCCGCAGTACAACCCATTTCAAAGAAAGGAAAAAAGACAGATCCGTTAAACTGTAGACCAATTGCTTTACTTCCGGTGGTATCAAAAGTAATGGAAAGAGTTGTGAACAATCACCTAACCAAGTACTTGGAAAAGTACAAAATTATCAACGACAGGCAATACGGATTTCGAAAATATAGGTCAACTGGCGATTTACTTACATACGTCACTCACTTATAGCAAAAAGCGATTGAGTTGCGAGGTGAAACAAGAACAATTGCCTTAGATATATCTAAAGCATTCGATAAAGTCTGGCATGAAAATCTGCTCAACAAGCTCAAAGCAACGGGATTGTCGCCGAGACTTTGCACTTGGTTTGAAAGTTACCTTAAGGATAGATCCATTTATGTTGCACTGGATGGCCGGAACTCCAACTCTTACCAAATAAATGCTGGTGTGCCACAGGGAGCAATCCTTTCGCCAACACTTTTTCTGATTTACATAAATGACCTCATAGATAAAACAGTAAATCCACTTTATTGCTTTGCAGATGATGGAAATGTAGTCTCCTCAGTCATACCACCCACATGTCTCTCCGCACGTGAATTCCATTACCTTAGACTAACTGAAATATCACAGATAAATAACGACTTGGAGATAATAGAGGACTGGGGCAACAAAAACCTTGTACAGTTCAACGCGCAGAAAACCCAAGCAGCCCTGTTTTCAAAAAAGACCAGCACCAGTGAGCCAAACATCATGCTATCTGGAAGTGCTGTCGCATTGCAGAGCCAGTTGAACATCTTAGGAGTCACTGCAGAGACCAACATGTCATGGCACAGTCACGTGGCAGATATAGCTAAAAGGGCGTCCCAAAAGCTTGGGGTGCTATTTCGTACAAGACATCTGTATACACCAAGCCAACTGCTGACACTCTACAAAGCCCAGATTCGACCAACTATGGAGTACTGCTCACATATATGGAGTGCGGCACCCAAACATACCTTAATGCTTTTGAACACCGTGCAAAAACGAGCTATCAAGCTGATCAATGACCCCGCACTTACCCGTAGCTTGGATAGTCTCGAACATCGAAGAACTGTGGGCGATCTATCTCTCTTCTACAGGTATTATCACGGAAAATGCTCTGAAGAGTTGGCACGTATGATCCCCCCGGGAGTAGCACCTACTAGGCGAACACGTCAAACAGACGGTAACCATCAATTTATTGTCAAAATAGAGGCACCAAGAACCTCATTATATCAGAATTCATATCTCTGGAGAACAGCATCGCTGTGGAATAAACTCCCTGCGACAGTTTTCCCTGCAGGTTACAACCTGAACCGTTTCAAAACCAACACACACCAACATTTCCGCGCACTTGCTGCTTCTCGACCTGTGACCTGTGATAGGGAACTCCTTGCGAGTGCGCATACCCGTAAAAAAAAAAAAAAAAAAAAAAAAAAACATCAAGAGATCTATTTTATGAAGAGGCGGTTGTGCTGCTCCTGCATTAGGGGGCGACAACTTAAAAATTTTAATTATAAATCCTTATCGATTGATACCTCATTTTAAAGGTATTTGACAACTAAATACATATTTTGATATAGCCGATAATTGTCTACACAATCAAATCTGTCAAAATCTATGGACTGTCAAAACTAATTTTTTCAGTTTTTGTCAAAATTTACAAGTTTGTTGTTTTAAACAAAAACCCTATTGAGAGATATCTTATTTGAAAGGTCTTTGAAAAACCATGTACGCCAACTGTCCCTTGCCTATGATAAAAAACGTGTCAAATTCTATCGACTGTAAAACTTATTCTTTTACCATTTTTTACAAATTTTTAAATATAGCTATACTCGCCATCCCCCATACGTGGGAATTTTAGACACATATTTTTTTGTTGGTATTGCCATGTAGTTTAAGGTTTTGGTTGTTTGCCTCTGGTCAATTACAGCATACCCGGGAAAAACATAGAAAAGCAAGGAAATATGGATAAAATTAAAAATAAAAATTGAATAAATAGCTAAAATATAAATTTTTCCTTAATGTATTTTTTAAACTTTTTTGTTAATGTATGCATAAAATAAATCTCTCGATGTCATCGATCACTACCAAATATGGTTCAGTTATCTGCAATAGTTCAGCAAATATTTGGGTAGACCCGGATTTTTGGGACACCCTGTATATATTTTACAAATATAAAAACATGCCAGTGGTGATTAATTTTGATCAGTCATTTTTGTCCACAAATCAAAAAAAGAACCAAGTCTCTAGCTCAAACCGTTAAGAAGTTGCCAAAATCACGTGACCACCTGTCAATTTAAGTGAAAAGTATCAAATATGTTTTTTGTAAGATTTTTGACGCTGAGTTTAAATATGTAACTGGGATTCGCTTATCTGTGCATACATTGTTTTTTCCCGTAATGGACCCATGCCATTGTCGCACTTCTATGGAACGAAAACATCGAATTATGCATGCCGCATAGTTTTTATGTTTTTCAGGAAAACTATTAACTTTACGACAAAAAATGTGCTATCCTTTTTTGAAGATAATTAAATTGCCTTTTAGCGGGGGTATACATTGGCCCCGTAGGTGTTCGTTTTACATAAAAAAATTACCCTCAAAAATAAAATTGTAAATTACGCTTCGGCCATGTTTAAGCCGCCATATCTACCTCAGTATCAGTTTCTGTTTAAAACTAATAGCCGTCTCTTATTAAGCTGGACATCCTTTTTCGATCTGTATAGTTTTTTAGTAACTTTCATGACTTTGGTGAAAATATGAAAATTTTGTACCTGGGGGTAGGTATAGGCCAATTTAGTGGTTTTTTAAGTGTAACTCGAGAACCGCTTAATCTACAGCAAATATTAGACACACAATGAATACATCTTAACAATCTGCATATTTTTTATTTTTTATGTTTTTTTTGTAAATCCAGTAGTTTTCTTTAAAAAATTAAAAAGCCTAAAAAAAAAACAGCATATTTGAGGAACTTACAGAATTTATAGTATAGAGACAAATAAAAAACAAAGTATTGATAGTGATTTGGAGAGACCATTATAGTAGAAGCTAATCACAATTTGTTTGAGTAAAATCGATGTCATAATAAAAAAGTTACGTACATTTGATTTAAACTCCTTTTAGCCATTTTTAAACAAAGATGGCGGGTTGTTTATGCAGGATTTTCGCAGGTATCTCCATTTTTTTTGGAACATGGTCTTATGACGAATCGATTAAAATATATGAGTATCGGTTTGCAATTCAAGCCCAAAATCCTACTGGGCTCTTATACTAACAGACAAAAATAAAAATTAGAATAAAAACATTTTGCTGTTTATTCAGCCAAAGAAAAATTAAAATTATTTTTTAATACTTTTCTTAAAAACACCGTCTCTACATAGTGATTGCTATAGCACATAAGGCGTTTTCATTAAGCAAGGACCATCTTTAAAAAAGGTCAGGTGTTGGACCCTAGGTTAGGATTCATTTGCAATTAATTGACCAAGAGGGTCGGTTCGGTTCGGTTAACACCAATTTGCCGCCAAACTTTCATGAGACCGATTTGTATGAGAAGAAGAGAGACGGAACCAGTATACATGAAAATATAGGAGACCCCTTTTTATGATTTTGTCCTTTTTGATTTTGTCCGGTTTTGATAAAAGACTTTATACTAAACTTCGATTTTGCTGTTGTCTTGTTTTGATGAATGACGTTTTTGATAATGTCCGGTCTTAATAATTCCGTTTTTTTCATTGGACTGTTAGGCCATTTTAATTTAATGATCTTGGATGATTTATTTATGACGATGGATGGGGATTCGCTTTTAAAAGTTGGATTGCTTAAAATTTTTAAACAAAATGCTTTGGAACATGTTGTTTTCGATTTTCAAACAGGTTACATCGACGTATTACAACACCCTGTGAACGTTCTGGCACGTCCCCTACGACATTCCAAGAATGTTCTTTAAAAGTTCTTTAAGCATGTCCAGGGGAGGTTCTCAATTGTCAATTCTCAAGACATTTCCGGACCGGATAGTAGAACCTAATAAGATATTTAAAATTATTTTTTTGTATCATGAAATAATACTTAATTTCCTTGTTTCTTAATGATTTTATACTGGGTTTATACAGACAAAAATAAAAATTAGAATAAAAACATTTTGCTGTTTATTCAGCCAAAGAAAAATTAAAATTATTTTTTAATACTTTTCTTTTGCAAAAAACAGTGTAAAAGTATTTTTGTAAGAAATCTCTGGCTTTTTATGGCCCCCATAGTTTATCATAAAAAACAAATAAAAAATCGTCTAAAGATCATAAATAAACAAAGTTATAACAGTTCTATGTTAAAAACGGAATTATTAATAACCGGACATTATCAAAAACGTCATTCTGCAAAACAAGACAAGAGCAAAATCGAAGTTATAGTCTTTTAAATAATGAAAACCGGACAAATTAAAAAAAAAAATTAAAAAGGACAAAAACATAAAAAGGGCTCGGGCCTAGCTTTTGACGTTCACCTAAACAAGAGCGGTTCTGATATAACTATGCAATTAAAGCGTGTTTCACTGCAATTTTTTTTACTACCATGCCTAATAAAAACACCGTCTCTACATAGTGATTGCTATAGCACATAAGGCGTTTTCATTAAGCAAGGGCCATCTTTAAAAAAGGTCAGGTGTTGGACCCTAGGTTAGGATTCATTTGCAATTAATTGACCAAGAGGGTCGGTTCGGTATTATTTTTTATTTATGACGATGGATGGGGATTCGCTTTTAAAAGTTGGATTGTTTAAAATGGTACGAAAACACAAAAAAATACTCTGCCAATATATGGGCCCCTAAGCTCACACTAGGTACTATAGTTATAGTGTACGTTTGAGCTAATATAACTAAAAACTGAAATATATTTTATTCAACTCCAGACTAAATTACATTTCGTTTGATATCACACACGCCATATTTTCATTTAAACTATAATTTTTTAAATCTACCCCCACCCTTTTATTTGGTTTGTGTTCGGTGGATTATGTTCATTTTTAAATGGGACCATCTCGACCCAAGACCCAGCCAAGGTACCAGCGGTTTTTGAGTTATGCGCGTTGGTCGTTACAGACAGACATACAGACATACAGACAGACAGACTTACAGACAGACAGACAGACAGACGGCACAACAAAAAAGTTTCAAAATCATCTGAAACGCAAAAATTAATAAAAATTTTTGAAATCGGGGCAACTTTTTTTTTCTCGAAAAAATTAGGATTACCATAGCTCACACTACTATAGTATAGTAAATGTGTGAGCTAATACTCTATCAAAACAACAACAAATGTCACGTGACGCGATGTCGCACATGCGCACATCCAGTTCCAGATAAAAATTAAATAACTTTTATTTATATTTTATATGAACCGAACCGAACCGAAAATTGGTTGTGTTGATAACAAAAGTACAAAAATAATCGCCACTTACAAAATCTGACCAAGTCCCAGTTCAGTCAGAATATCTGGCTAATTTTAGGGACAATATTTGAAATTATTTGACTTTTCCATAAAAACCCGGTAAAAATATAACGGTGGCAACAGCGTGGAGCAAATTCTGTAGCGACCCTTTCACGCACCTTCCACGACATGAACTTAGTGCCTCTTTGTTAATTTTGCCATTAAAAACAAAGAAGGAAAGTAAACTTAGCTGACCTCATAAAGAAAACGAATAGAAATTACAAATCTGAAAAAATTTGGCGATATTTGAAATGTCAATTTCTAGTGACGGTGTGAATTTATTTCCAATTTTTAAATGAAAAATTTACAACGACTAAGGTATTTTTGCTAAAAAAAATAATTATATCGTGATGCTCCATCCAACAAAAAGTGGGAAATTGCCTTGTAGGTAAGTTTTTAAGCTTAAAAATTGCCTTTTAAACGAGAAATCTTAACCGCCAAATTGGGGGCAATTCTTTACATTTCAAAAAATCTGGCGAAATTTGAAAAAATGTGACATAATGGGGGCAATTCTTTAAAATTTGAAATAATTTGAAGCAATCTGAAAAAATTTGACGCCTCAAATTTTAGCCCTAAATCATGGCAACATCGTAAATTTCAGTTTCTTGTACAGCGTCAAAAACCGAAAAATGAGGAAAAATATAATCTAAAACCTACCTTCAAACTCGATTGCTGATAATTCAATATTTTTCCGGGATTGTTGATAATGCACAGGTTCTTAAAAAATTGTATTTTTCCAGAAAAAAACAATAACAAAACTATGAGACGTTTTTCTTACTTCGTTAAAGTTGGATTCAAATAACACGAACATAACATGCAAAGCGAACCAAACGAATTGCTAAGTACAGCCGACCACAAAATCAAACGTAATATTATTTTAACGAAATCAAATGAATTTTAGTAAAGAAAACTATTAGGGTTGATGTTTATGAAAAAAAAATAATTTTCGGATTTATTGCAACCCGTGGCCCAAAAAATAACCTTTGAATATATAAATATCAAACTTGTTATTATTATTATTATCATATAATAAAAATAATGTTTGTCTAACATTTCTTATGATCAGGTATGAGAAGAGATAGAAAAAAAAACTGCCAAACCCAGGTTATAAAGGTTAGGTTCAGGTCTGCTACAGGGTGACCTTAAAATCTATTATAGATTTGTTTAGAAATTCTAGTTCTCTATTTAACAATAAAAAGTTGAAAATAGCCCAAAAAGTTAAACTATGTATTAACGGATTATTTCAAATTTAGGTTCAGGGGGTGAGTTACAGGGTGATATCAAAAATAGTTGTACAATTTACATTGTTAAAAACAACGGTCAGGAGTTTTACTTAGCAAACAAGAGTTAGAAATACCTTAAAAAATTATATCACTAACTTATTGTATTACCTTTAGAGCCAGCAAGTGAGCTCCTGGGTGAAATTACTAGTGTATTTTTCTAAAAATCACATTTTTAGAAAACAATGTTGTCAAGAGCTTTCGTTATCAAAAAATGCTTAGGAACACGTTAAAAAATCATAACATTAACTGACTGTATTACCTTTAGGTCCTTGGAGTAAGGTACAGGGTGATATCAAAATTAGTAAAACACTTTTGTAAAAACCACAATTTTAAAAATCAACTTTATCAGGAGTCTTGGTGAGCAAAAAATAGTTAGGAACATGTAAACAAACCACACCATTCACTAACTGCGGTACATTTAGGTCCAGTAGGTAAGATACTAGTAGTAAATTTTTATATAAATCATATTTTTAAAAATAACTTTTGGCCTCACCTTACTGTTTACAAACCAAGAACATATAAGTTAGGGTTTCTTGAGCGATCTATTAAAAGAATATTACGTTAATTACTTTTCCGCACAATTTTACTTTTTCGCATCATTTTTACTTTCCTCACGATTTTTTTCCGCACGTCCAAATTGCAAGAACCTTCCCGTCCACAATCGTTTTCAAATGAAAACCCGTCCTCCTACATACAAGTTTCATTTTCAAGAAGTGCTGCTGTACCGATGCTACCAGAAGCACCGAATGAAGAATCCTGTAATGTGTTACAGCCTGTACAGACCAATATACCTTCCTCCATTCACTACAGTAGTAATTCTAAGCAGCAAACTGATCAAGGCATTTCTGTAGTGGGCCAAACACCAACCAATCAAATTCCAATAAGAAACGACGTTATTCAAGATGTTGCGGCATCTGATGTATATTGAAGCATGCAACAAACAGAAAGTGCACTTTCAATTTCAATATCTACCATCGTTAACTTTTTCGTCATTGTTAATTAAATGTTCTTTACATAAGGTTTCTTTTTAATATATCATAATAAAAAAATCCTATTTTATTATTTTTCCGTGCATAAAAAAATCAAGTAAAAATAAAAGTTAAAAAAACGTACGGAAAAGTAACTTTTCCGCACTAGTGCTGAAAAATTTCTTTTCCGCCCGATTTTTGTTTTGTTAAAAATGAAGATATTTAGGACTCATTAAATGATTTATGTAACTATTCTATCTTACGTATCATTTTCTAGCATTATTATAAAATCTTTGCGAATTGAAACATGTTTTTTGATAAAGAAGATGGACAAAAACACTCGTAGGAAAAACATTGTACCTAATTCTTGCGGAAACTATCTTTTCCATCCTTGACGGCTTGCCCGAACTCCGCTCCGCGTCGTTTGTGCAAGTGCCGTCGCGTGCGGGAAAGTACCTCTTTCCACACTTGTTAGGTAAATAACTATTGTACAAACAATTAAAAGCCTAAGCGATACAAAAAAATATTTATGTAAAAGATATTTAAAATTTAAAGATAAAAGACCTTAAGTGGGATGAAACTACTGCTTTTGTTGATTTGGAGTTTTCAGTAAAAATAGCTAAAGAAGTAAAGAAATATATCCCTTTATCAGACAACCAAATAGCTACGTAGCGGTACATGTATTAACAGATTTTTTTGAAAGAAATGCAAAATATTGAGTCGCTTCACTTTGGAAGAAGTCTATATACAAGTAATTAAATAAAACTAAGAACGACGTACAGGACAAAAATATTTGTGTGCAGGTTGTTGTTTGTCAATGTAAATAAATGTAATATTTATTATGTGTATTTGTACATTTTTATATTGAGCAAGCTTAATAATTATAAGGATTTGATTTGGCTCGGTTTGGTTATGTTAAATAGCTTGGGTGTCAAATTGTTGCCTAAAGAACATGCAAATTTGTGAAATAACAACGAAGACAGTTTTTTCCTGTAAATAAATGTGCAGATTTTTATATTTATCGTGTATGTTTGTAAATGTTTACATTAGGCAAGCCTAGTGAAGGCTTTCGTTTTGTTACATAAAATATATATTTTAGGGCCAAGATTCTAAAATATTTTGTAAATTTGTTAATTAACAAATCAAACAAATATAAAATATTTGTAAAAAAATTTGGATTTGCTATTTGTATTTGTTAATTTTTATATTGACCAACTGGTTCGGTTTGATTCTATTAATTGTATATTTTGGATGAAAAATTTTTGTCAAATAAGCATGTGAATTTGTGAATTAACAACGAAGGCAGGCAGGTTTTTCTGTAAATAATTATTGTACATTTTTATATTGACCAACCTTATTTATATGGGTTTGGTTCGGTTTGGTTACACTTGATATGTATTATAAAGCCATGATTTTTTCAAACTAACTTGTGAATTTGTAAAAGAACAACGAACCAAGATGTTGTTACGTAAATAAATGTAGGGATTTTTGGATTTCTTATGTGTATTTGTAAACTTTAATTTTGACCAAGGTTAGTTAGGGGCTTAGGTTGATTTGGTTATATTAACTAATAAGTTTTAATGTCAAAATTTCATCATATTAACTTGTAAATTTGTCAAATAAATAGTAAAAGTTTTTCACGTAAATATATGTGAATATTTTTGGATTTATTTATTCATTTCACCCTGTAGCTCACCTCCCTTATTTTTTAAAAACGTGATTTTTCAAAATCTTTACTGCTATTTAGATATCACCCTGCAGCTTACCTACTGGAAGTAAATGAAATTTAGTAAGTGGTATGATTGCTTAGCGTGTTCCTAACTATTTTTTGCTAACAAACGCTCCTGACAACGTTGTTTTTTAAAAACGTGATTTTTACGAAATTTTATTACTAATTTCGATATCACCCTGTACCTCACTTCCTGGACCTAACGGTGATACAGTCAGTTAATGGTATGATTGTTTAACGTATTCCTAACTATACTTTGCTAACAAAAGCTCCGGACAACCTTGCTTTTTAAAAATGTGATTTTTAGAAAATTTACACACACTAATAATTTCTATATCACCATGTAGCTCAATTCCTGGACCTAAAGGTGATAAAATCTGATAATGGTATGATTGTGTAACGTGTTTCAAATAATTTTTTGCTAACGAAAGCTCTTGAGAACATTGTTTTTTAAAAATGTGTTTTTTAGAAAATTACGCTTCTAATTTCGATATCACCCTGTAGGTCTCTCACTTCCTGGATCTAAAAATAATACAATAAGTTCATGATACATTTTTTAATGTATTTCTTACTCTTATTTGCTAACTAAAACTCCTGACAGAGTTGTTTTTTAAAAATGTGAAGATTTACTACTATTTTCGATATCACCCTGTAACTCACCTCCTGAACCAAAATTTGATCTAATTTGTAAGTAGAAAATTAGAATTTTTAACAAATCTATAATATTAGGCACACAAGAAATTTTACATAATTATACAAACATTATTTTTAATTATACGAATTTATAGAAAGTTTGAAATTTATGTTTTAAAGGTTTGTTTCTTGGGTCCAGTCAGGGGTGCAATAAAACCAAAAAATATTTTTAATCTATTTTAAGGTCGGCTGTACGCAGTACTGCCTATATGTGCAGCTCCCTCTAGGGCGCGTGTCGCAAACTTAAGTTTTCCTTGCACAATGTGACCACGTGGTCGTGGCACCCCTGAAAACTTCCGCCTTCGACTTATTTTCGTCAGGTGGCGACTGTAGCAAATATTCTTAGGGTCACTGCATCCTGAAAGTCTGGCGTCTCCCAACGAGCGGATAGTTCACAACTTGCATTCCACTTGCTATTGGTTGACATAGTCAGGCGGGATTTTTAAAATTAACACTTTCCTGTCCTCGTTTTGGGAGGTTGAAATCGGTGTTAAACCAAACTGAAACAAAACCTAACCGTGGTCAATTGATGGGAAACGTATCCTAACCGGGGCGTGTCTGGACAGGTTAGGATACGTTGTCGAATAATTTATCAGGGTTAGGTTAACACCGATTTCGACAGGAAAACAGGATAGGGAAGCTAATTTAAAAAAATATAATATGTTTTTAAAAAACAATTAAAAAAAAACTCATCGGCATAGATTTAGTTAAATTCAATAGGTATGTACTGCACAAACCACTAAACTTTTTAATCACTTACAACTAGTATATATTCGTATTTTACGCCGAAAGCTGTAAACATAAAGTTTGTTAAATGCTTGACTGGTGGCACCATCTCTTAATATAATATAGTAATAATCTTAAACGGCAACGTTCAACATCAAAAAGTCAGCTGACTATTTCGACCAATAGCAAACGGAATGCAAGTTGTGAACTAGCCGCTCATGTCTCCCAGGGGTAGCGACACCGAACATAACCTCATTTACGAAAAACGCAAATCCGACACTGTCAGGAGCGTAGCTTTTTTTATGTTTAAAAAAATTAAATGGTTTACAAATGTTATGTAAAGAACTGTCCGTCACATCCGGTATATAAATTTTACTGTCCAAATAAACAAACCTAAAAAAACTAAGTTTTTTATGATTTCAAATTTATTAGGACCCTGTGTTAGGACCCACACAGCGAAGGAAACCAAAAATATAGTTTGCATGTTTTATATATATTCTAAAATATAGAAAACTATTATGTTGGGTTTTGTATCATTTAATAAATTTTTTATGCTCTCTACGGAATAAAGGTGTACGTTTAATCCCTTTTTTCATGGGCTATGGTAGTATTTCTTGTCCCCAGTGATTGAAAGTAATTTCTTTAAAACCATAAAGGCAAAATATAGGTTTTTGGATTATTTTATTTTATCATAATACAAAAAACAAAAAGAAATCAAGATATATACACGATACCGATTATTTTGTTCCAGCTTGCCGTAAGCTTACTGTACTTTGCCGATGGCTTGGTTCGTTTTGATCGTTATTGTGACCTTAGGCATAGAATATTGCTTCCATATAAACGAAGCATTTAACTTTCTAGACTTCTCCAGGCTGTAAACCAGGAAACTGTGAAATTTTCGAAATTCTGTTTATTGCAAGAATATGCTTTATTTTCCATCTTCGAGAAATGTAATTCGAACTTTTTCTCGACTAAACTTAATTAGTTTGTTATGAAATAAATAAAAATTTGTCCACATTGTTTGTTATAAGGTAAAGCTTGCTTGACGATGAGTGACCTTAGTTTGTTAGCATCTGACTGACTTTTGTCTAATGTAATGCCATGACAACTATCACTGCCCACTGTTTTTTTATATACGGGGGGTTGACATGCTAAAACTACAGTACGGTAAGTGATTTAATACCTATTTATTTAGTTTATGATTATTATTTTTAGTATATAAAAATAAACCTTGGCATTAAAGTCCCTTTTAGTCACTTAGCAAATTATAGCCCTTCTTCCGGTCGAGCATGAAAATTCCCGCCGTGGTATTAAAAGTAAACACTGCACGCCCCAGAACCTACTATTATTTTTATTAGTGTTCAAAAAAGAGCGGGCGGGGAAGAAAAGGTCGAAAATACAAAAAGTCGAAAATACAAAAGTTCGAAAGTACAAAAGGTCGAAAATACAAAAGATTGAAAAACAAAAGGTTCAAACAAAGATCGAAAGTAGCTACACTGTAATGATTGCAAAACAAAGTAGAATTAAGAGACACACAGGTACACACACACACTCATAGAAAAGTTTTTAAAAAATCAACATCCAATAAAAACTCACGGTAGCAACACGACGGGACGCAGAACTTTGTTCGAAAACATTTTCTTAGAACGGAAATTTTTATGAAAACAATTTCTTCTAATGGAAATTTGTTCGAAAACATTTTTTTTAAACGGAAATTTATTCGAACACCATTTCTTTGAACGGAAATTTGTTTTCGAACGGAAATTTGTTCGTAAGTAATAGTTGTTCAAAAACATTTTCTTCGAATAGAAATCATTTTCTTCGAAAGCAAGTTTTTCGATAAAAGACGCTCTAGACCTGGATTTCCAAACCTAACACAATTCATATAGTTTGACTACGGCAAGGTCTTTCTAACATATTTTTTCAAAAAAACCCTGACTTCTTTCCCGGGATCGTAAACATTCTGAAAATTTGTCTACTTTCCTCCTTTTGGAAGGTCGAAATTGGTATTTTCCTAAACTTTGTCAATTGATCGCAAACGTATCCGAACCGGTCCAGATACCTCCTGATGTGCTCAATTAAGAAAGGTTAGAGTAACACCGATTTCAACCTTCCAAAATGAGGACCGGAAAGCTAATTTAGGGAAATCATTTTTCGACAATCGGTTTCGGTTGGTTCGGTTTGGTTTCACACTCTCTAGGATCCCGGGAAAGAAGTCAGGGAAGTTTTTGTTTCCAAAAATTGTGAGAAAAAAACCCCATTAGTCGAACTATATGAGTTGTGTTAAGTTTGGCAAGCCAGGTCAAATATTTTTTTTTCGAAAAATTTGTTTTCGAAAAAATGTTTTTGAACAAATTTTCATTAAAAAAAAATATTTTTGAACAAATTTCCGTTCAAAGAAAATGTTTTCGAACACATTTCGGTTCGAAGAAAATGATTTCGAAAAATTTCTGTTTGAAGAAATCGTTTTCGAACAATCTTTTGTTCGAAGAATATGTTTTAGAACAATTTTTGGTTTAAAGAAAATGATTTTCCAAGTTTATGCTTTCGAACAATAATATTAAGATATTTATATGAAATGTACTATAAAATTATAAATAATTAAGCCGAACCTTACGAAAACTCGAACTGTATTTGGGCATTTTTTGTCTTTTGATAAAATGTAAAATTCGGAATAAAAAGGTACTAAAAAAAACCACAATACCAAAAACACCCAAAAAAATGGGAAAAAAACTTGGAAAATAAATTAAACAGTGCGAAAAATAGCGTATAAACATCGTGATAAAAGTTTCATTTTATCCCTTGATATATTATATACTATTAATAAACTTTTAACATAGAAATGTATTTCTGTCCTGTTTGATTATTTATTACGTATTATTTTTATACAAAAACAGAAATAATATTTAAAAGAAAATGATTTTTAACAATAAATATACCTACAATAAATATTCATAACCCAAAAACTCAAGGAACATATTTTTTATTTCTTAAGCTGTATAAAAACGAGTTCTTTTTAAGTTTTATTAAAACATTTTTCTTTTCTCAGACTGTATAAAAATGAGTATTTTCACGAACGTCTATGGAATTTTGAGTACGGTTTTGACACTCGTGTCGCTACCCCTGGGAGACGCTTGGCTTCCAGGATGCAGTGACCCTAGTATTTCTAATTAGCCTATCCAAAACCTCATGGGCGCAGCCTTCGTGTTTGTTTACGACAGAGACAATTTATTATTTTATCTATGGTTTACGAAGGCTGTTTCATGGGCCGTCACTGAAGAACAGCAGTTTCTATATGGGAGCACCCCCAGAATAAAAAACTATATACCTGCCTAGCTTTGATAACAAAAGTAAAAAAATAATCGCCACTTCAATAATTTGACCAGGATCACCACTTAGTCAGATTTTTCGGGCAGATTTTAAAGAAATAATTTGACATTCCCTTAAAAATCCGTTCAAATATAACGGTGGCAACAGCGTAGAGCTAATTTTGTAGCGACTCTTCCACGACATGCAGTTAGTCCCTCTTTGTTAATTTTACCGTGAAAAACAAAGAAAGAAGGTAAACTTAGCTGACCTCATAAAGAAAACGAATAGGACTCATAAATTTGAAAGAAATGTGACGAAATGTGACGAAATCTGACATTTCAGTTTGTGTGGTTAATGGGTTTCTGCTTTGAATTTATTTACAATTTTTAAATTAAAAATTTTCAACAAATTACGGGTTTTTAATTAAAAACAAATATTATATCGTGAAGCTACATCTATCAAAAAGTGGGAAATGGCCTTTTAGGTAAGTTTTTAAGTTTAAAAATTGCCTTTTAAACGACAAATCTTAAGCGCCAGATTATGTCACATTTTTTTCGTCAAATTTTTTGAAATGTAAAGAATTGCCCCCATTGGGGGCAATTCTTTAAAATTTGAAATAATTTGAAACAATCTGAAAAAATTTGACGCCTCAAATTTTAGCCCTAAATCATGACAACATCGTAAATTTCAGTTTCTTGTACAGCGTCAAAAACCGAAAAATGAGGAAAAATATAATCTAAAACCTAGCTTTAAACTCGATTGCTGATAATTCAATATTTTTCCGGGATTGTTGATGATGCACAGGTTCTTAAAAAATTGTATTTTTCCGGAAAAAAACAATAACAAAACAATGAGACGTTTTTCTTATTTCGTTAAAGTTGGATTCAAATAACACGAATATGACATGCAAAGCGAACCAAACCAAATGGCTAAGTACAGCCGACCACAAAATCAACGTAATATTATTTTAACGAAATCAAATGAATTTTAGGAAAGAAAACTATTAGGGTTGATAAATTTATGAAAAAAAAATAATTTTCGGATTTATTGCAACCCGTGGCCCAAAATATGAATATATAAATATCAAACTTGTTATTATTATCATATAATTAAAAATAATGTTTGTCTAATATTTCTTATGATCAGGTATGAGAAGAGATAGAAAAAAAGTCTGCCAAACCCAGGTTATAAAGGGTAGGTTCACGCCTGCTACAGGGTGAAGAAATTCTAGTTCTCTACTTAACAATAAAAAGTTGAGAATAGCCCAAAAAGTTAAACTATGTATTAACGGATTATTTCTAATTTAGGTTCAGGGGGTGAGTTACAGGGTGATATCAAAAATAGTTGTACAATTTACATTGTTAAAAACAACTTTGTCAGGAGTTTTACTTAGCAAACAAGAGTTAGAAATACCTTAAAAAATAATATCACTAACTTATTGTATTACCTTTAGAGCCAGCAAGTGAGCTACTGGGTGATATCGAAATTACTAGTGTATTTTTCTAAAAATCACATTTTTAGAAAACAATGTTGTCAAGAGCTTTCGTTATCAAAAAATGCTTAGGAACACGTTAAAAAATCATAACATTAACTGACTGTATTACCTTTAGGTCCTTGGAGTAAGGTACAGGGTGATATCAAAATTAGTAAAACACTTTTGTAAAAATCACAATTTTAAAAATCAACTTTATCAGGAGTCTTGGTGAGCAAAAAATAGTTAGGAATATGTAAACAAACTACACCATTCACTAACTGCGTTACATTTAGGTCCAGTAGGTAAGATACTAGTAGTAAAATTTTCTATAAATCATATTTTTAAAAATAACTTTTGGCCTCACCTTACTGTTTACAAACCAAGAACACATAAGTTAGGGTTTCTTGAGCGATCTATTAAAAGAATATTACGTTAATTACTTTTCCGCACAATTTTACTTTTTCGCATCATTTTTACTTTCCTCACGATTTTTTTCCGCACGTCCAAATTGCAAGAACCTTCCCGTCCACAATCGTTTTCAAATGAAAACCCGTCCTCCTACACACAACTTTCATTTTCAAGAAGTGCTGCTGTACCGATGCTACCAGAAGTACCGAATGAAGAATCCTGTAATGTGTTACAGCCTGTAGAGACCAATATACCTTCCTCCATTCACTACAGTAGTAATTCTAAGCAGCAAACTGATCAAGGCATTTCTGTAGTGGGCCAAACACCAACCAATCAAATTCCAATAAGAAACGACGTTATTCAAGATGTTGCGGCATCTGATGTATATTGAAGCATGCAACAAACAGAAAGTGCACTTTCAATTTCAATATCTACCATCGTTAACATTTTCGTTATTGTTAATTAAATGTTCTTTACATACAGTTTCTTTTTAATATATCATAATAAAAAAATCCTGTTTTATTATTTTTCCGTGCATAAAAAAAATCAAGTAAAAATAAAAGTTCAAAAAACGTACGGAAAAGTAACTTTTCCGCACTAGTGTTGAAAAATTTCGTTTCCGCACGATTTTTGTTTTGTTAAAAATAAAGATATTTAGGACTCATTAAATGATTTATTTTGCGAATTAAAACATGTTTTTTGATAAAGAAGATGGACAAAAACACTCGTAGGAAAAACATTGTACCTAATTCTTGCGGAAACCAGCTTTTCCTTCCTTGACGGCTTGCCCGAACTCCGCTCCGCGTCGTTTGTGCAAGTGCCGTCGCGTGCGGAAAAGTACCTCTTTCCGCACTTGTTAGGTAAATAACTATTGTACAAACAATTAAAAGCCTAAGCGATACAAAAAAATATTTATGTAAAAGATATTTAAAATTTAAAGATAAAAGACCTTAAGTGGGATGAAACTACTGCTGTTGTTGATTTGGAGTTTTCAGTAAAAATAGCTAAAGAAGTAAAGAAATATATCCCTTTATCAGACAACCAAATAGCTATGTAGCGGTACATGTATTAACAGATTTTTTGAAAGAAATGCAAAATATTGAGTCGCTTCACTTTGGAAGAAGTCTATATACAAGTAATTAAATAAAACTAAGAACGACGTACGGGACAAAAATATTTGTGTGCAGGTTGTTGTTTATCAATATAAATAAATGCAATATTTATTATGTGTATTTGTACATTTTTATATTGAGCAAGCTTAATAATTATAAGGATTTGATTTGGCTCAGTTTGGTTATGTTAAATAGATAACTTGGGTGTCAAATTGTTGCCTAAAAAACATGCAAATTTGTGAAATAACAACGAAGACAGTTTTTTCCTGTAAATAAATGTGCAGATTTTTATATTTATCGTGTATGTTTGTAAATGTTTACATTTGGCAAACCTAGTGAAGGCTTTCGTTTTGTTACATTAAATATATATTTTAGGGCCAAGATTCTAAAATATCTTGTAAATTTGTTAATTAACAAATCAAACAAATCAAACAAATGTAAAATATTTGTAAAAAATTTTTGATTTACTATTTGTATTTGTTAATTTTTTTATATTGACCAACTGGTTCGGTTTGATTCTATTAATTGTTTATTTTGGATAAAAAATATTTGTCAAATAAGCATGTAAATTTGTGAATTAACAACGAAGGCAGGCAGGTTTTTCTGTAAATAATTATTGTACATTTTTATATTGGTTTACTTGATATGTATTATAAAGCCATGATTTTTTCAAACTAACTTGTGAATTTGTAAAAGAACAACGAACCAAGATGTTGTTACGTAAATAAATGTAGGGATTTTTGGATTTCTTATGTGTATTTGTAAACTTTTATTTTGACCAAGGTTAGTTAGGGGCTTAGGTTGATTTGGTTATATTAACTAATAAGTTTTAATGTCAAAATTTTATCATATTAACTTGTAAATTTGTCAAATAAATAGTAAAAGTTTTTCACGAAAATATATGTGAATATTTTTGGATTTATTTATTCATTTCACCCTGTAGCTCACCTCCCTTTTTTTTTAAAAACGTGATTTTTCAAAATCTTTACTGCTATTTAGATATCACCCTGCAGCTTACCTACTGGAAGTAAATTAAATTTAGTAAGTGGTATTATTGCTTAACGTGTTACTAACTATTTTTTGCTAACAAACGCTCCTGACAACGTTGTTTTTTAAAAACGTGATTTTTACGAAATTTTATTACTAATTTCGATATCACCCTGTACCTCACTTCCTGGACCTAACGGTGATACAGTCCGTTAATGGTATGATTGTTTCACGTATTCCTAACTATACTTTGCTAAGAAAAGCTGCGGACAACCTTGCTTTTTAAAAATATGATTTTTAGAAAATTTACACACACTAATAATTTCTATATCACCATGTAGCTCAATTCCTGGACCTGAAGGTGATAAAATCTGATAATGGTATGATTGTGTAACGTGTTTCAAATAATTTTTTGCTAACGAAAGCTCTTGATAACATTGTTTTTTAAAAATGTGTTTTTTAGAAAATTACGCTTCTAATTTCGATATCACCCTGTAAGTCTCTCACTTCCTGGATCTAAAAATAATACAATAAGTTTCTTACTCTTATTTGCTAACTAAAACTCCTGACAGAGTTGTTTTTTAAAAATGTGATTTTTATTAAGATTTACTACTATTTTCGATATCACCCTGTAACTCACCTCCTGAACTAAAATTTGATCTAATCCGTAAATAGTAGTTTTTCGGGGCTATTTTCAACTTTTTATTGCTAAGTAGAAAATTAAAATTTTTTAACAAATCTATAATATTAGGCACACAAAAAATTTTACATAATTATATAAACATTATTTTTAATTATACGAATTTATAGAAAGTTTGAAATTTATGTTTTAAAGGTTTGTTTCTTGGGTCCGGTTAGGGGTGCAATAAAACCAAAAAATATTTTGAAATCTATTTTCAGGTCGGCTGTACGCAGTTGTCTGCCTATATGTGCGGCTCCCTCTAGGGAGCCTGTCGCAAACTTAAGTTTTCCTTGCACAAGGTGACCACGTGGTCGTGGCAACCCTCAAAACTTCCGCCTTCGACTTATTTTCCTCAGGTGGCGACTCTAGCAATTATTCTTAGGGTCACTGCATCCTGAAAGTCTGGCGTCTCCCAACGAGCGGATAGTTCACAACTTGCATTCCACTTGCTATTGGTTGACATAGTCAGGCGGGATTTTTAAAATTAAAACTCTCCTGTCCTCGTTTTGGGAGGTTGAAATCGGTGTTAAACCAAACTGAAACAAAACCTAACCGTGGTCAATTGATGGGAAACGTATCCTAACCGGGGCGTGTCTGGACAGGTTAGGATACGTTGTCGAATAATTTATCAGGGTTAGGTTAACACCGATTTCGACAGGAAAACAGGATAGGGAAGCTAATTAAAAAAAATATAATATGTTTTTAAAAAACAATTAAAAAAAAACTAATCAGCATAGATTTAGTTAAATTCAATAGGTATGTACTGCACAAACCACTAAACTTTTTAATCAGTTACAACTAGTATATATTCGTATTTTACGCCGAAAGCTGTAAACATAAAGTTTGTTAAATACTTGACTGGTGGCACCATCTCTTAATATAATATAATAATAATCTTAAACGGCAACGTTCAACATCAAAAAGTCAGCTGACTATTTCGACCAATAGCAAACGGAATGCAAGTTGTGAACTAGCCGCTCATGTCTCCCAGGGGTAGCGACACCGAACATAACCTCATTTACGAAAAACGCAAATCCGACACTGTCAGGAGCGTAGCTTTTTTATGTTTAAAAAAATTAAATGATTTACAAATGTTATGTAAAGAACTGTCCGTCACATCCGGTATATAAATTTTACTGTCCAAATAAACAAACCTAAAAAAACTAAGTTTTTTATGATTTCAAATTTATTAGGACCCTGTGTTAGGACCCACACAGCGAAGGAAACCAAAAATATAGTTTGCATGTTTTATATATATTCTAAAATATAGAAAACTATTATGTTGGGTTTTGTATCATTTAATAAATTTTTTATGCTCTCTACGGAATAAAGGTGTACGTTTAATCCCTTTTTTCATGGGCTAAGGTAGTATTTCTTGTCCCCAGTGATTGAAAGTAATTTCTTTAAAACCATAAAGGCAAAATATAGGTTTTTGGATTATTTTATTTTATCATAATACAAAAAACAAAAAGGAATCAAGATATATACACGATACCGATTATTTTGTTCCAGCTTGCCGTAAGCTTACTGTACTTTGCCGATGGCTTGGTTCGTTTTGATCGTTATTCTGTCCTTAGGCATAGAATATTGCTTCCATATAAACGAAGCATTTAACTTTCTAGACTTCTCCAGGCTCTAAACCAGGCAACTGTGAAATTTTCGAAATTCTGTTTATTGCATCATTTCCATGCCCATCTCAAAGTAAGAATATGCTTTATTTTCCATCTTCGAGAAATGTAATTCGAACTTTTTCTCGGCTAAACTTAATTAGTTTGTTATGAATTAAATAATATTTTTTCCACATTGTTTGTTATAAGGTCACTCATCGTCAAGCAAGCTTGACGATGAGTGACCTTAGTTTGTTAGCATCTGACTGACTTTTGTTTAATGTAATGCCATGACAACTATCACTGCCCACTGTTTTTTTATATACGGGGGGTTGACATGCTCAAACTACAGTACGGTAAGTGGTTTAATACCTATTTATTTAGTTTATGATTATTATTATTTTTAGTATATAAAAATAAACCTTGGCATTAAAGTCCCTTTTAGTCACTTAGTAAATTATAGCCCTTCTTCCGGTCCAGCCTGAAAATTCCCGCCGTGGTATTAAAAGTAAACACTGCACGCCCCAGGTTTATAATATACCTAGTATTATTTTTATTTGTGTTCAAAAAAAAAAGCGGGCGGCAAAGAAAAGGTCGAAAATACAAAAAGTCGAAAATACAAAAGTTCGAAAGTACAAAAGGTCGAAAATACAAAAGATTGAAAAACAAAGGTTCAAACAAAGATCGAAAGTAGTGTTGGTGCAAGCAAGAAATTTCCTAATTTTCATTTTCTTTTCCTTTTCTGCGCGTTTAAAATAGTTTAAATTTTCGCGCTCTAAAATATGCATATGGGGTTTCACGGCACCGGACACGTGGAAGACAAGCAGCGCCGCGATGAGTGCGCAAAGAACCACCGTCACAACAAGACACTAGCAAAATCACGTTCCCGAAAAAAGTGAATTTGAGGTGAAAAAACTGGACGTTTAAACGTCGACTGGAGCTGCAAGAGAGTCCGAGGTAGGTGCCTTTTCATATAAAATTCCATATGTATCGTAACTTTCCATTTTCAATCGTCAATTCCGTCAATTATTTTTAAATGTGCTTGTGAAGCCAATACCGGCGACCTATCGAAGGAAATTCCGTTATTTTTCAGCCCTTGCACGCACATTTAATGGTCCTTCGAGCCGGATTATTAGTGTTCCAAACTACCTAGACTCCTGTGGTTCAGCAATTTCCTACAAAAATTCCAAATTTCTATTTTCTATTTCAAATTTCAAAATTTATTTCAATTTCAATTCGAAACAGACCATATTGTTTGACGGCCCGTTGGTGGTATGTTCCTTCAAAGTTGATCGAAGTGTTTATTACCGTTCAAAAATAGCTAGAGCCAATGCACATATTTCGTATAGTTTACTAGTTCATCAAAGAAAGTTGATCGCTTTGTTCATTACATTTTCAGTAAAAGTGGCGTCAATACGCCGAAAGTGAAAATTTTAAGGCGGTTCTTCCACCTACTTTTCTAATTATCGATTTTACAGGTGTCGCGTTCACGCGCAGGTGCAAGTGTCGCCGTCTTCGAATACCGTCGTTTCTTAGAAACTTTCAGACGGGACCGCTAGTCGTACGCACAGAATGTGGGACTTGGAATCGAGAGGTGCGGGGTTCAATCCTTGGTGAGACATAAAAGTTTTTTTTTAAGGGATATGTTCAAATAATAACATACAGACAAACTTACAAACATTTCATTTCAAAATTTTCGAAAAAAGTTAATAAAATTAAAATAATAAAATTGTTTAATTTTTGCTAAAATTCGGGTTATATTTTAAGCTATATTTTAAGCATTTTTTTGGGTAATTTTAAAACCAAATTAACTTTCAAAAACAAAAATGTCTACGCAAAAACAGAAAAAACTTTGCGACAAAAGGCTTTTGAGCTTCAACCAAATGGCGGAAGCTCACGAGGTAGCTTTGAAAGCGAAGTCGGATACAGCGTTTCACTTTTTGTTCAAATCCAGATATGAAGACGTCGAGGAATGTCATGCTCAATTCTATAATTTTCATAACCAAATTATTGGCTCTCTCGAAGAGTTTAAACTTTCATTTGACGAGCAGGATAAAACTAGAAAAGACTTTGACAACCTTTATTATGAATGTAAGGGTATTTACTACGACCTTTTTAGGGCCAACCCTGTCAATTACGTAGGCAACCCTAACCAACAAAATATTGTTCAGAGGTCAAATACAAGATCATTTCCACAACCACGGTTGCCAATTTTCAATGGTAATTATAAAGACTGGCAACACTGGTTTGACTTATTTAAAGTCATGGTACATCAAAATTCTGATTTAAGTGATATAGAGAAATTTCAACAATTGCGGAGTTCTGTTCTGAATGAAGCCCTTTCTCTAGTAAAAACCATTCCCCTCGCAGATAGCAATTATCACATTGCGTATGAAACCTTAGTAAAGAGGTATCAAAATAAACGAATTATTGCTACTACCGCTTTGAATGCTATTAACTTTCTTTCAACTAAATCCAGTTCTGGGAAAGAATTACGTTCCATGTTGGATACATTTTCTGAGAATCTAGCCATCTTAAATGAGCTTGGTTTTCCTACAAAAGAATGGGACTTTCTTACTTTTAACATGATGCTCTCAAAACTTGAAGTCAAGATGAGGACTGATTTCGAACTTTACTATAGTAGAGAGAAAAACAATTCAGAAATTCCGTCCTACACTGATCTTTACACGTTTATAGAAAATCATTGCGTTGCGCTCGAATCTGTAGTGCAAATGCCCAGTTTTAGTAGGCAAAATCAAACCCCTAGACAACCTCAAACTACGCGTAATTCTCAACAGAACAGTTTTCAGAGAAACAGTTTTAATAATTTTAATTCACCTTCTGCTTTCAATACAACTATTTCAAATCAAAGTTCAAATTCAAGAAATCAACAAAATACTTTACAAAATAGCAATCAACGCAGCAACCCTCAAATACAAAATAATCAGAACAGAACTTTTAATCCAAAAATAAAATGCTACCTATGTTCTTCGAATCACGCATTATCGAAATGTATCGAATTTCAAAACAAAAGTCCACAGGAAAGGATGGGTTATGTTCGGCAGGTGAATCTATGTCAAAATTGCTTACATTTTGCTCACCAGACCGTGAATTGCCCCTCTTCCTACAACTGCTTTACGTGTGGAGCTAGACACCACAGTCTTCTTCACGTTCCACAACCAGTAGCGCCCTCTGTGAGTGTTGATTCTTATCCTCCAGAGAACGTTAATATTCCACTTTCCAATTCCAATAGCACCCCTATGTCAGGAAGCCATTCCACAAACTGTCATGCGACAATGATTTCCAAAAATTCCACTTTTCTACTTTCTACCGTTGTAGCTGACATGTTAGACTCAAGGGGACATTACCAACCAGTTCGTATCTTACTCGATTCTGCCTCAGAGGCAAACTTTATTTCAGAAAAATGTCTAAATCGTTTAGGTCTTTCGAAAAGCTTCTTTTCTACTTCTATTCAAGGCTTAAATCAAATGACATCTTCCAATACCAAAGGTAAGACGAAATGTCTTATCAAACCTCAAGGTCAAGCGGGACCTACCTTTGATTTTGAGGCTTTAGTACTTCCAAAACTTTGTACAGAGATTCCTTCTTGCGCTGTCGACTCGAGCAAGTGGAATCACATTCGCAATATCAAACTTTCTGATCAAAACTTCCATATACCAAGTTCCATTGATGTCCTAGTAGGTTGTGAACTTTTTCCGCATCTCTTACAAGAGGGAGTTATCCACGGAGAGCGTGGACAACCTAGTGCTTTTAATAGCATCTTTGGCTATGTGCTGATAGGTAAAGTTGAAACCGAACCGAACCGAAACTTCAAAGCAACAAAATCCACAATCACTCATAAGCTGTTACACTTCCATCGAACCATCTCTGGATATCTGCCTAGAGCGCTTCTGGGAGATAGAGCAGGTTCCACATAAGGTTCATCACAGTCCTGAGGATATTATGTACGAAAAATTATTTTCACAATCAGTTTCACGCAACGAATCAGGTAGATTCGTCGTTCCATTACCTTTCATAAACTTAGAACCCCAGTTGGGTGACACCTATCCAATCGCTTTAAAACGTTTCAAGCTTCAGGAAGCTAGACTTCTCAAAGACTCAGCTAATTATCAAGCTTACAAAGATTTTATGCAAGATTATTTAGACACTGGTCACATGATACCTATTCCTACGCCTATATCTAAAGATGTCTTGGATAATTCCTACTTTATCCCTCATCATAGTGTCTGGAACACTGGGAAGATAAGAGTGGTCTTTGATGGGTCTCAACGTAGTCCCAGAGGTGTCTCACTCAACGAGACGTTGTGCGCAGGTCCTAAACTGCAAAATGATGTCCGTGAAATTCTACTTAATTTTCGAATTCATGCTGTAGCCTTTGTTACTGACATAGTAAAAATGTTCCGACAGATTTTAATTATTCCTGAGCACACGCGTTATCAAAATATTCTATGGAGATTTTCTGAGGATGATCCTGTCCAAACCTACTCCTTAAGAACAGTTGTTTATGGACTTAAGTCATCACCTTACTTAGCTATTCGTACTATACAAGAACTAGCTAAACTTGAGTCTGAAAGGTATCCTAATGCTTCCAAGGTGCTTCTTAAAGACATTTACGTCGACGACGTGCTCACTGGGCAGGATTCTGTGGCCTCTGCCAAAGAACTTCAGTCGGAGTTAATCTCCCTGTTGCGCCTAGGAGGGTTTGAACTTAAAAAATGGGCGAGCAACAGTCCGGAACTTCTCTACTCATTCTCAGAATCAGAAACACAAATGTCCATTCGTTTCGACAAATCCGAACCTAATTTTGTAAAAATATTAGGTCTCCAATGGAATCCTATCTCAGATTCGTTTACCTACTTGGTCGTACCAGAAGATAATCCATGCACCAAGCGAGGTATCTTATCTCAAATCATGAAAATTTTTGATCCCTTAGGTTTCTGTTCTCCCGTTTCTTTACTTGCTAAGCATCTCATGCAAGATCTGTGGAAGGAGAAGCTGGACTGGGATTCTCAGCCTCCTCCGCATATCGTAAATGTTTGGAATCAATTTCGAACCGAACTTCCAAATCTTTCAAATATTCATTTACCTAGACGCCTTTCCATTGATCAACCACGTAGCATTGAACTTCACGGCTTTTCAGACGCCTCTATGATAGGTTACGCGGCTACGGTCTATTTCAGAATGGAGTCAGTTTCCGGAGAAATCCATACCTTTCTTGTAATGGCCAAATCTAAGGTCGCACCAGTGAAAACAGTCAGTCTTCCGCGACTGGAGCTTCTTGGTGCCACTTTACTTTGCGACCTAATGTCCTTTATTCAAAACACTTATTCAGATATTCTTCACTTCAACCAAATCTGTGCATGGTGTGATTCCCAAGTGGTTCTATGCTGGTTGGCGGCTTCACCTCACAGGTTTAAAACGTTTGTGGCAAACCGTATCTGTCACATTCAAGAAACCATTTCTCCTACGGCCTGGAAATATATTCCATCAGCGCTAAATCCAGCCGACTGTGCTTCGCGCGGTCTTATGCCTAATCAACTTGTCAAACATGACTTGTATTGGGAGGGTCCTTGTTTTCTTAGGCTACCAAAAGAGAGCTGGCCTGATGATTTTCGCTGTCCAGACCCTCCGGAAAACGAGGTTATTCTGGAAGAACGCAAATCAGTATTTCAAACATGCACAGTTGAACCACACATGCTTGATACTTTTCTTTCTCGTTACTCTTCCCTAGAGAAAATTTAACGCATAATTTCCTATATTTTTCGCCTTACCGAAAAGAAATCTAAATATCCTAACGAAAATATTACCGAAGTAGAACTTCAACATTCTCTTATTGTTCTCGTTCGGCATGTTCAACGTTCCATCTTTGCTGATCTCATTTCACGTTTGAATGACGCAAAGCTACTTCCTAAACAATTTCGTAAACTTTCACTTTTTCTAGATACACAAGGCTGCTTAAGAGTGGGGGGTCGATTACCACATTCTTCCGAACTCTCTTATTCAGCAAAACACCCTTTACTTTTACCACGTTCTCACCGTCTTACTCAACTTGTCATTGAGTACACTCACAAAAGGTACTGTCATCCCGGTCAAAAAACGTTGCATTACCTCTTGAGACAACAATTTTGGATCCTTTCCCCTCGCTATGCAATCGAGAGTATAACTTCTCGTTGCATTTTATGCTATCGATTAATTCCTAAACCTTCCGTACAAATCATGGGCAACTTGCCTGCTCAACGCATCTCTCAAGTAAAGGCATTTTCACATGTTGCCATAGATTATTGTGGTCCCTTTCCAATTACAATGGGAAAGTACCGAGGTGAAAAGGTATCCAAAGGTTATATTCTTGTCTTAGTCTGCTCCGCAACAAAGGCAGTTCACCTAGAACTTACCTCCGATATTTCCACCCCTACCTTTCTTGCGGCTTTTAAGAGATTTGTGGCAAGAAGAGGAAGAATCTCTGACATTTACTCAGATTGTCGTAGCGCGTTCTTGGGAGCTGATCGTTTACTCAAACAGTACTCCCAGGAAGCATGTCACAGTCTAAAAATTACCTGGCATTTTTCAAGTCCTGGTAGTCCGCACCTAAACGGACTAGCTGAGGCAGGAGTTAAATCCACCAAGGCAAATTTAAAACGTGTAATAGGTGAGCAACGGTTAACCTATGAAGAGTTTTTTACTTTTTTGTGTCAGGTCGAATCCATACTAAACAGCCGGCCTCTATATGCCCAAAGTATGGATCCGAATGACTTTCTTCCACTGACCCCTGGTCATTTTCTTACCCTGGAACCGTTGAATTCCGTACCAGAACCCGGATTTTCTGATTCCAAGTTGAACACCCTGTCCCGCTGGCAGCTGGTGCAAAGGCTCCAGTCCGATTTTTGGAAACGCTGGAACTTGGAGTACCTAAACACCTTGCAACAGCGTTCTAAATGGACAGAGGCTTCTAACAATATTAAACTAAATACTTTAGTCGTGGTAAAGAATGAACAAAAACCGCCATTGCAATGGGCTGTTGGGCGAATTGTCGACGTACACCCTGGCTCAGACGGTCATATTCGTGTTGTGACCGTTAAAACAGCTACAGGAACATATCGTCGACCAGTAGTGAAACTATGTCCTTTGCCTATGCCCGACGCATAAGGCAAAATTTTCTTTTCTTTCTTAATTTTTTCTAAGTATTTTTTCTTTTCTTTTAATTTTAATTTACATGCATTATCTAATGCATATTTGGGTTAATGTTAAATTGTATCGTTTAATTGCTAATAGGCGAATATTTTTTTTTTCCTTTCCTTTTCTCAACTAAGTAAAAACACACGTGTTTTGGCGGCCGGAAAATGTTGGTGCAAGCAAGAAATTTCCTAATTTTCATTTTCTTTTCCTTTTCTGCGCGTTTAAAATAGTTTAAATTTTCGCGCTCTAAAATATGCATATGGGGTTTCACGGCACCGGACACGTGGAAGACAAGCAGCGCCGCGATGAGTGCGCAAAGAACCACCGTCACAACAAGACACTAGCAAAATCACGTTCCCGAAAAAAGTGAATTTGAGGTGAAAAAACTGGACGTTTAAACGTCGACTGGAGCTGCAAGAGAGTCCGAGCTAGGTGCCTTTTCATATAAAATTCCATATGTATCGTAACTTTCCATTTTCAATCGTCAATTCCGACAATTATTTTTAAATGTGCTTGTGAAGCCAATACCGGCGACCTATCGAAGGAAATTCCGTTATTTTTCAGCCCTTGCACGCACAAGTAGCTACACTGTAATGATTGCAAAACAAAGTAGAATTAAGAGACACACAGGTACACACACACACTCATAGAAAAGTTTTTAAAAAATCAACATCCAATAAAAACTCACGGTAGCAACACGACGGGTCGCAGAACTTTGTTCGAAAACATTTTCTTCGAACGGAAATTTTTATGAAAACAATTTCTTCTAATAGAAATTTGTTCGGAAACATTTTTTTTAAACAGAAATTTATTCGAACACCATTTCTTTGAACGGAAATTTGTTTTCGAACGGAAATTTGTTCGTAAGTAATAGTTGTTCAAAAACATTTTCTTCGAATAGAAATCATTTTCTTCGAAAGCAAGTTTTTCGATAATAGACGCTCTAGACCTGGATTTCCAAACCTAACACAATTCATATAGTTTGACTACGGCAAGGTCTTTTTAACATATTTTTTCAAAAAAACCCTGACTTCTTTCCCGGGATCGTAAACATTCTGAAAATTTGTCTACTTTCCTCCTTTTGGAAGGTCGAAATTGGTATTTTCCTAAACTTTGTCAATTGATCGCAAACGTATCCGAACCGGTCCAGATACCTCCTGATGTGCTCAATTAAGAAAGGTTAGAGTAACACCGATTTCAACCTTCCAAAATGAGGACCGGAAAGCTAATTTAGGGAAATCATTTTTCGACAATAGGTTTCGGTTGGTTCGGTTTGGTTTCACACCCTCTAGGATCCCGGGAAAGAAGTCAGGGAAGTTTTTGTTTCCAAAAATTGTTAGAAAAAAACCCCATTAGTCGAACTATATGAGTTGTGTTAAGTTTGGCAAGCCAGGTCAAATATTTTTTTTTCAAAAAATTTGTTTTCTAAAAAATGTTTTTGAACAAATTTTCATTTAAAAAAAATATTTTCGAACAAATTTCCGTTTAAAGAAAATGTTTTCGAACACATTTCTGTTCGAAGAAAATGATTTCGAAAAATTTCTGTTTGAAGAAAATGTTTTCGAACAATCTTTTGTTCGAAGAATATGTTTTAGAACAATTTTTGGTTTGAAGAAAATGATTTTCGAAGTTTATGCTTTCGAACAATAATATTAAGATATTTATATGAAATGTAAATAATTATAAATAATTAAGCCGAACCTTACGAAAACTCGAACTGTTCATATTTTTTGTTTTTTGATAAAATGTAAAATTCGGAATAAAAAGGTACTAAAAAAAACCACAATACCAAAAACACCCAAAAAAAATGGGAAAAAAACTTGGAAAATAAATTAAACAGTGCGAAAAATAGCGTATAAACATCGTGATAAAAGTTTCATTTTATCCCTTGATATATTGTATACTATTAATAAACTTTTAACATAAATCTGTCCTGTTTGTTTATTTATTACGTATTATTTTTATACAAAAACAGAAATAATATTTAAAAGAAAATGATTTTTAACAATAAATATACCTACAATAAATATTCATAACCCAAAAACTCAAGGAACATTTATTTCTTAAGCTGTATAAAAACGAGTTCTTTTTAAGTTTTATTAAAACATTTTTCTTTTCTCAGACTGTATAAAAATGAGTATTTTTCACGAACGTCTATGGAATTTTGAGTACGGTTTTGACACTCGTGTGGCTAACCCTGGGAGACGCTAGGCTTCCAGGATGCAGTGACCCTAGTATTTCTAATTACCCAATCCAAAACTTCATGGGCGCAGCCTTCCCGTTCGTTTACGACAGAGACAATTTATTATTTTCTCTACGGTTTACGAAGGCTGTGTCATGGGCCGTCACTGAAGAACAGCAGTTTCTATATGGGAGGACCCCCCAGAATAAAAAACTATATACGTGCCTAGCTTTGATAAAAAAAGTAAAAAAATAATCACCACTTCAATAATTTGACCAGTATCCCACTTAGTCAGATTTTTCTGGCAGATTTTAAAGAAATAATTTGACATTCCCTTAAAAATCCGTTCAAATATAACGGTGGCAACAGCGTAGAGCTAATTTTGTAGCGACCCTTCCACGACATGCAGTTAGTCCCTCTTTGTTAATTTTACCGTGAAAAACAAAGAAAGAAAGTAAACTTAGCTGACCTCATAAAGAAAACGAATAGGACTCATAAATTTGAAAGAAATGTGACGAAATGTGACGAAATCTGACATTTCAGTTTGTGTGGTTATTGGTTATCTGCTTTGAATTTATTTACAATTTTTAAATTAAAAATTTTCAACAAATTACGGGTTTTTAATTAAAAACAAATATTATATCGTGAAGCTACATCTATCAAAAAGTGGGAAACGGCCTTTTAGGTAAGTTTTTAAGTTTAAAATTGCCTTTTAAACGAGAAATCTTAAGCGCCAGATTATGTCACATTTTTTCAAATTTCGTCAAATTTTTTGAAATGTAAAGAATTGCCCCCATTGTTCAAAACTTTTGAAATGCATATTAAAAATGTTGAGGTTTTTTATATTTTCCTATGGTTTTATCATAATTCCTATCAGCCTTCTAAAGCTCAGCTCTCTAGTGTCCCTGGAAGTTATAGCGGAGGAAAGTAAATTAAAATTTTGGTGTTTTTATTTTTTTCCTATAGTCTTCCAAAGCTCAGCTCTCTAGCGTTTCTAGAAGTGGAAAATGCTAATTTACATAACTTTACATTTATAGGGGAGGGAAGTTAATTAAACTTTGGGGTTTTTTAATTTTCTTTTATAGTTTTATCATAGTTCCTATCAGCTTCCAAAGCTCAGCTCTCGAGCGTTTCTGGGGAAGTGGGCAATGTTACTTTTACACACTTTTACATTTATAGGGGAGGGAAATAAATTAGAATTTTGGGGTGTTTTAATTTTTTTCTATGGTCTTATCATAGTTACTATCGGCCTTCCAAAGCTCAGCTCTCTAGCGTGTCCGGAAGTGGGCAATGTTACTTTTACATTACTTTACATTTATAGGGGAGGAAAGTAAATTATAATTTTGAGGTTTTTAATTTTTTTTCTATAGTTTTATCATAGTTCCTATCAGTCTGCCATTTCTGGAAGTGGGCAATGTTACTTTTACATAACTTTACATGTGTGGGGGAGGGGAGTAAATTATAATTTTGGGGTTTTTTGATTTTTTCCAGGGGTTTGGTCATAATTTCTATAAGTCTGCCAAATTTCAGCTTTGTAGCATGTCTAGAAGTACAGTTCATTTATATTATTAATATTGATGATCTATACATGAGTGAGTGAGTGAGTGGCAATTTCGACGTTTTTTGAAATTTCGTAACTACTTTACTACTTTATGGAATTCCATGAAACTTGGAGGGGTTGTTAACTCCGTAAAGATCTACGACTGTGCAAAGTTTGAGATTCGTAGCTCATTCCGAAGAAGAGTTTTAGATAGGTCAAATATCGGCTGAAATGTATCAAGAAAAGATGGTATACGGCGCGCGAACCTAATAAACGAAACCTATAAAAATAAAACAGGTTTTTTTCTGATTTTGAAAAATAGCCCATAAAGTCTTAGGTACTTAGTTTTTAGAAAATTAGATACAACCTAATTATTTCAGTTTATTTTGCATATAATATAGAAATACATATATGTGGGTAGACCTAAAACTTTATGGTTTGTATCTTACCAAGAATACTACCCATGCAACTGATTAATAATTTTTGTAGAATATTTATCTATCTTTATTTCATGTCATTTCAATCATTCTCAAAAATGAGTAACTTTTAATTTAAAGGCCACCAAAAAAACAAATTGGACAAATTCCAAAATGAAAAAATGGTTAATATCATACCTCGAAGCTTGTTTTTAGTCTAACAAAAAACACAGTTTAGCATTTTCGTATAAAATTTTGTTGGCTATAATTTTTGTTTAAAACTTTGTACAAAAACCAAGTTATTTTAAAAAAAGAGAATTCGTGCACCATTTTTTTAAAAAAGCGGCGAGAGCAGGCATCGCTCTATAATTGTGCCAAGCTTCGGACCTTTTGCACCAAAACGTCATATTATATGGTTAAACTGCTTAGCTACCTTCAAGTCTTGCCCATAGGAAAGTGTCTGAATAGCTGTCGCAAAAATGTATTATATTACAAAATCAATCAAGTTAAATAAAACCGTTAAAAACTACCCGCCAGAATAAGCAAAAAAATGTCAGAAGACTAGCAAAATTAGTCACATTATTTCAATAAGATAAAAAATACAATAATAATCCTTTACAAAGCCCCTCATAAAATATAAGACCCAGGCACTCGTTTCTGAGAATTAATTTTATTAGATATTCCAAGGGTAAAAAAAGCAGGTGCAAATTACATATAACAAAGAAACCCGTAGCGTCTAAAATCTAATCTGCAATGTTGCCAAATTTCTGAGGCCGCTGCGACGCGGTTTTAATACGCAGAATACGTTTTATACCACCGAGGTGACCCAGTGGACCGTTTAGTTACAGTAAAAGCGACGCTAGCGCCACCGATAGATACTTGAACTACACGGCCAAAAAGTAGCTACATATACCATTTTGTGAATTTTTATTGAAAAACGTTGACACCTAAAAAAAGTGAGGTACTAAAGTTATATATGAGGTGACACCGTAGTTTATATACTTTGTTTTGAGGTGGCTAAGTACCCTTTATCAATATATATATATATATATATATATATATATATATATATATATATATATATATATATATATTTTATAATTCACACATACGTGGTTTTGGCTAACAGTGTCCGGGCGCTCATTATCGCCAAGGACACTGCTAGTGTCAATACGGCGAGACAGTCCGTCGAATAATTCCAACGGTCCCAAGTACAACGGCTTTCTGCATCCATGTGATAGCACTATTTGGCATGCTAAGCTCTGTTATATGTTGCATGGTTTTTCTGTGTACCAAGCCGTTGGCGCTGATGACTATTGGCATTATTGTCACCTTTTGTAAGTTCCAGATGATTTTTACTTCCTGAGCCAATGCTTGATATTTCGTTATTTTTTCTCCATAGGCTTTAGCCAAGTTATAATCTTGCGGAACAGTAAAATCAATTATAATTGCCGTTTTTCCCGCTTTGTTCCACACAACCATATCCGGTCGGTTGTGCTCCACTGCTCTATCTGTTTCTACGGTAACGTCCCAGTAGATCTTCGTGGTATTATTTTCAAGCAGTGGCTGTGGACTGTACATATGGTGAGGAGTGAATTTCTCCAGCAAACCCTTACTTAGACTGACCATCTGATGAACCACTTTACCCATGTTATTGTGTCTTTCCAGATATTTGGTGTTAGCAATGGCAGAGCAACCCGATGCCAAGTGTTGTACGGTTTCCTCAGCTATATTACAAATTAATTAATTATATATATATATATATATATATATATATATATATATATATATATTTATATATATATTTCTGTCCGTAACACGATAGCTCCTAAACCGCTGAACCGGTTTTCATAAAATTTTCAGGTAAAATAGTGTTCAACACTCTTACGAGCTGATTAGATTTTGGTTAAAATGCTAATGACAGTTTTTTGACAATTAAATTTTTTTTAAAATGCTAACTTTTTAACGGATCATCGTATCAATATGCCGTTTTCGGATTATAGGAGACTACATTTTGATCAATAATTTATGAATGAATTTGCCAAAAACTTCACCAGAGCTTTAGTTTCTGAGATATTTACAAAAAACTGTTTTAAGGCTGATATATAATGGCTTCACCTGAAGTGTGCTAATAGGCTAGCTAGGAAGGTATCAGATCCATCATGGATCCATTTATGTTTATCTTCCAGCTAAAAATATATTTTTTAATAAATAACGTGGGTTCAAACTTTTAGTCATAATATTTATTGACTGTTAAGTTCTTGTTGCTAACGTGGAATTTCCACTGTATTTGATTGTTACAACAATCAATAAGTGAAATATTTACCACTAATGCCCCTTAACGAAATTGAAGATATCCTTATATACTTCCAGACAACTTCACGTAAACAAGCATCACTTCTGGACTAAACATGTTGAAGTGACGGAACAAATCCTGCATAATGACGAGATCACTACAGAACGTTGTTCTAAACTGTCAGCTCTTAATTTGTCCCATAATCTGTTTACTAGTATTCCACCCACGTTGCCATGTTTGGCTGTCAATTTAACGAGGTAAGTAACTTATTTAACGAGAGGCATTACAACACCTGTTGGGTTAAGATAAGATAAGATAAGATAAGATACATTTATTTCCGTTAAGACAATTTACAAATTGTATAGGACAAGTCAAAATTTTTACAATCTCTTCTAAACACAATGTATTTTAAAGAAGAGACGTTTGACTCTCGGAGAGTCGGAAAAAAGATAATAATAAAAATATTAATACGAACAATAAAAATTAGGATGTCCGTTGCACAAAGTCCTTAACATCATACAATGTTTTTTCACACAATTAGCACTTTAAAACCCTTTTAAAACTATTTATACTATCACATTCTTTAATTTTCTTTGGTAAACTGTTATACATTTTAACACTTAAATAATTTGGACTTTTTTTAGTTATTTAAAGCCGAAACGATTTCTCGCGCAGATTTCCTTTTTGACGTGTATTTACACTATACATTCGTTAGACATAAATTTATTCTTATTACTAAAAACGTACACACATAGTTCAAATACAAAGAGGCCATGCAGGGTTAAAATGCCTAATCTTTGAAAATGTGCTCTACATGAGTCGGTGTAACTTAATCCTAACATACTTTTTAGAACATTCTTTTGTGAGATAAAGACATCCTGTGACTTGATAGACCACCCCCAAAGTCCCACACCATATCTCAGACGAGATTCACAGTTGTTCAGCAAACCAATCATTCAAACCATTCATTACATTTTGGCACTTTAATTCTAGAACATTTTCAGTTCTGTCAGATGTCGTTAATGTCCCATCATCGCAATAAAAGTAACTACTGCAGTCCACAGGCAGTATTTTATCAATGTCATGAATATACAGAATAAATAAATAATGTTGGTCCTTGACCCTTGAGGAACACCTGTATTAACACCGGTCAGCTCAGAATTATATGTTTTGCTGTATTTTTCATCAGAATGAGTTATTGTAACATATTGCTTTCTGTGGGACAAAAATGACTCCACCCAAAGAAGAGAAATATTCCTAACTCCTAATAAGTCAAGTTTTTTGTCAAGACCCCATGGGACACACAGTCGAATTCCCTGCTTAGATCACAAAATATTCCGGCAGGACACTCTCCAGCCTCCATGTATTGTATAATTTTTTCATAAAATAATATATTGCTGTGGTGGTTAATCTCCCTTTTACATACCCATGTTGGTTTTTCGGGAAAAGATCAAAGCTATTTAAATAATTATCAAGTCTATCCAGAAAGCAATATTCTAATATTTTGGAAAATGTAGATGGCACTGTGACTGGCCTATAATTTGTAAGATTTGTCCTATCAAATTTTTTGTAAATGGGAGTTACTTTTCCTATTCTAAGTTTTTGAGAAAAGACACCACTGCAAAATGACAAATTAATAATATAAACTAGAGGTTTTGTAATAATATTGTAACAAAACGGGATTTGAGCATAAATGGTATTTTTGCCATTTATAAGTTTTTAAAGATTTTTAATTAAATATTGTTCTTGTCATCAACAAGCATTAATTATATGCAAGACTAGGTTAAGATTAAGTAAAATTTATGGCAACTCGGAGACTTGTTTTTAGGCATATTTTCAGGTTCGCCGTATTTTAATAAAAGTTGTTAGTGGCTCAAAGGACATATTAGCCGAATACATCAAAATAATTATTTTTTTGTAACTGGAAACAAATTTTAAACTATTTTCAATTAAAAAAAAAACACACTTTGTAATTTTACTTTCTAACGGGTTTTTAAGTCTGGCTTGCATTGCTATTTTGTCTCTTAGTGGAGCGCTTAAAGCGCAGTCTATCTCTTTCTCGCCAAGGCGAAAGGGAGTAGAATTCTAGCCAATCAACGCCAAGATATTTGTCCCTTCAAGCGCAGGGTCGCTTTAACTGAGACGGGAAACTTTCGAAAGTCGTCAGGGAGTTTACTCTTTAGTTTGCCTTTGCCTGGTACGTTACGCTTTCATTCACACTTCTTAAGGGGAAATTTATCAATTATTTTAACTTTGTATAAGCTATTATCTTTATTATTCATAAAATGGTCTTTTCTTTTGCAGTTTATTGATTTTAAAGTCATTAATTATTACTGTTTCCAGTGTTTTGAAATAATGTGTTTAACTGTTTTATGGTTTTTTAGCAACAAAATACAAACCATTCGTTGCCCTAAAATCGGCATTTTTAATTAATAACATATCCCAAACCTAAACAGTAATATTAAGTAAAATTAAACAGTTGATTGAATAGTTTCACTCATTCAATCAACCTTTAAGATGTTGATAAATATATATATTTACAACAAATATATAAAAGGTTTATAAAGCCTAAAAGTTTAAGAAGTGTAAATATTTGAATACAAAAGTTTAATAGCAGTAAAAAGTCGATATTCAACTAATAAATATAAGAAGTGAAAGTGTGAAGCTACAAGAAGAAAATTGAAAAGGTATGTATGATTATCCTACATTAGTTATACATTTGAGAAAAACGTTTATAGCATACTTTTCCTCCAAGAACCGTCAAATTCCCTTTCGAGATTGTGTAAATTTAATAACATATAGTAACATTTAATCTTTTCATAATTTATATAAGTTGTAGCCTAAGTTGGTAGCTTACAACATTTAAGCCTTGGCCACTTGAGGTGACAGAACCACTGTCACACATCCTAGGCCCCTGTTACAAAGTGGTGCCAGTACTTCAGGGTAATTTAGTTTTTGGAAAATTTGTGAAAAAATTTTGGAAAGTTTGTGAAAATTTTATGTTGAAAGTTTGAGAAAAACTCAGTAGTACTTTAGTTAACCCATTGGTAGTATTTTGTTGGAAAAAACTAAAGGAAATTTTTGTAAAATTGTTCGTTTAAAAAGTAATAGTCTTGTCTAGTTTTTGAAAACCAAAACTAATTTGTTGGAAGATGTGCCATAACTGTTTTTCGTTGTTTAATTTACTAACGTTATAATCTGTGTTACAATTATGTATATTTTCAATATTTTTTATTATTTTTTTGTCCTTGAAACAGTAAATACAAGGAAAATGTCAATCTCATGACAATTTTTCTATTGATATATGATCACTTTAAATTTTGAAAAGATAAATTGGTAGAATATTTTTTATTGAAAAGTTAAGTTTAAATACTATCCAAATATGCCAGCAAATAAAATGCTCTCCATTTCTATCTGGAGGACGGATTCTCCAGCATGCGAAAGGATCAACCTTTTGCCTTAATACAGCTTTACTGAACTCTAGATTTGAGTTATAACTCCAAAACTCGTTGGTAAACTTTTAAAATTGTTCCATCAAAACATTATTTAAATAAAATGGATAAAAGAGTCCATTATTTTGTCTTAATTGTAGCACAGTGTTGTTAAAATAAATTCTCATTAAACTTATCATTCTCTTGCCATTAAAAGCCTATTTTGTCGAAATTCGAAAAGCTCCTTAAGCTTTTGTTTTTCTAGCTGATTTTTTTTAAAGAATCTTTTATTAAAAACACAAAAAAGAGTCCATTGCAACTCTTTATTTTTTATTAGTTGGCTGAAACAATAATTGCCCCTTCCTCTGATAAACCACTGATTTTTTTTGAAGACACCCGTCAAATATAACTAAGGGAGGATATTTTTTATTTATTTTATTGCATTAATAATAGTTTTTTTTGTTTTTTTGAACCATTAAACCTTTTTTATTAATATTTAATAACATTTTTTGTTTAAATAATACAAACATTTATGTTAAGTCATTACAACATTGTTTTTATAAATATTTTTTCTTTGTAGATATCGATATTTCTACTTTATTTTGGTTTTAATGTTTGTTTAATACCTAAAACTTCATTTGGCAAAAAGTACCTAAGCCAAATTATTTGACCATCTAAGTATCCACAGTGGTGTAATTAATTAATCTCAAGTAATTTTCCATTGATATTGCATCATAACTTTAAAATTTATAATTTCTAACTACTTTTTCCATGCAAACGTTCATCTCTCATAAATTTGTGCTACAGGACTGTTGTAAAGTGTCTGGTCAGGATAAACTCAAAAAACAGACCTAGCTACTAGCAATATCTTGTATAGAATATGTGATAAATGTTTTTTTTTGTCATTTTTGTACTCTATATCATACATATATGATTGAGATTTACCACAAGTTTAAACTAACAGTAACCAACCACGAAGTATTTTCAAATTTTATGTTTTTATATTTCCAGATTTTCAAAATGTATTTTATTTTCCAAATTACACACAAGTTTCTTTTTGAAAAATAAACGTGTCTGACTGATTTCTTTGTATCTCAGTAACAACTTTGTCAATTATGAGAAATTTCTTTATTATAAGGTCTACAAGTAAATCTTTCAAAATTTTAAAAGCATTAAATTGTTAAAACCATGGATTAAATAAATGTAGCCACAGCAAATATCGATTCTATACAATTATTATCAAATTAAAAATAAAAATTTACGTTTTATGTTACAAAACAGCATTCAAACTCTTTAAAACGACGTACCTGTCGAACTATTTTTGCTTTATAATTTTCTTATGGCGTATTATTCTTTTCATAAAAGAAAATTTAATTTATAATAAGTTGGATATTATCAGCACTATCTGCAAATTCACAGCTTTTAAGTTAAGTGAGGTAAATGTAAAAACCTCCTGTATATTTTTTTGGTTTTTTTGAGAGAGACTCTATTTTATTTATTTTCTTTCACTAACATGTAGGTAATCGAGTAAATTTCGTTTCATAATATTTTTAATCAAGTTAAAAAGTATATTGTCGTTTATTATCGTAAGTTATTGTCAAGCCATTTTTGCAAAATGGTATACCTAATTAAATATTATGAAATGGAAAAACCTATTGTAGAACCCTTCATTCAATTTTCTATGATTCAGGTAAAGCCAACTAGATTGTCCGAACAAAAACTTTCGGGTTTTTGTTTGTAAAGTCATAAACTAATTTATCGTCTCTTCTTAAGGTATTATGTAGATTTTGGGAAAAATCACAATAAAATTATTTTTGCTTTATTTTGTCATTATCTTTGCCCTTAAAGGGATTAATCCGCTACATGCGAAGTAATTAGGTAATTAACTATTTATGTTAATAAATTAACTTATCACTCTTAAATATCTTATAAAATATTAACACCTTTGAAATTAAAACCTAAAACGACTTATTACCAAATAGATCATTCTGAGTTAAAACCATGATGTAGAAAGAGAAAAATGATTAAGGAGTTTGATAAAAAGCTCATATTATGAAAAAAAAGTACTGATGTTTGTCAACATTAAAATTTGGTTCATGTCTAACTTTGAAGACCTATTTTTTTCGAAAAAAAATCTAAAATTATATCCTAAGAAAGGATATTAAGAAAATTCGACCTATTTTAAATCAAAGCAATAAAATAACCACCTTTAGCGAAAAATTTATGTTATTTTTTATATTTTTAAAAATCAAAACGTTAACCTAACAGAAAACTAAACCTTTTTGGTAGAAAAATTAAAAATGGCATCCATATCGGTTTACTAGTTACTGATGGTAACACAACTTAGCCTATTTAGAAAGAGTTTTATCCTATTTTTTTATTCGTATGTCATTGTACTGAATAATAACTTTACTGAAAAAATAAATAAATTATCCACCAATTAACTTAAAAGTCAAAACACGTTAACTAAACTTAAGAAAGGACTATTGAGAACTGCCCATAAGCTTTTATCTCAGTACATATTTTAGATCGAGTCAAAATTTTTATTTATAAAGTCCTTGTAGGAATATTTTATTTTATGATCTGTATTTTACACTAAAATGCCACCTAGAGCAGTGACTGACATTGCACAAGTTGTAATTAAACATTATTTGTTATAAACTACCACTAGTCTTATTGTCTAATAACAAGAGTGAATATCTCATTTTTCTGTGCATAATGTGTGTGACATTCACAAGTTACCACAGAACACAGTAGACAGAAAACATAATTTTTTGACAGTAATTTTTGAGTTAGGTATTTATTCGCACGGTAATTAAACAAGTTTTACATTGGTAATTTTAACAGTACATTTATTACCTTTTAAAAAGAATGGTGCTATCTATCTATTTATTTAGCCTTCTTCGATCCATCTTTGGATATAGGCCACCTTCAATATCTTCCACTCTTTCCTGTATGACGCCGTGTTCATCCATCTAGTCCGCATGTTTCTTCAAATCGTCCGCCCATCTCATTTGTGGTTCTCCCCTATTTCTTTTATTTTCCCAAGGTATCCAGTTTACAATACATTTGTTTGACAGAAGGACGATCAATTTAACAAATGTATTGGTGCTATCGACCATGTCTTAAATGAAATAATATTTTGTAAAGCCATACCGTAATTTTTTGGAAAAAACATAATCTCATAGCATTTTCATTGCATAAGGCTAAAGAAAGCCACAAATCAATGTCCTAACACAGTAAAGGTTTTTCGTAACTGTTTTTGCTTGTTTTACAACGATAATTTGTTGTCACTATAGTTGGTGACAGTGAAATCGTTTTGATTAGTTTGAAGCTAGAAGATATTTTCTTGTAATTTTTATTAAAAAGACCAAGTTTACAGGTCATGTCCATGTCTTTATGACTATATAGGTACATTATTGATTTTTATTAAAAGATATACAAATTAAGTAGCATATTTTAAATAACTAAAAATATAAACAATGTAAATAAATAAATTCGATAAGATCAAAGTACCATGTTTGATGTAATATGTAGGTTTACACCAAAACACCAGATAACCTAAAAAGATTGCTTAGCAGTTCCTTTTCCATACTATATAGGAGAAGTACTAATAATTGTTTCTAAAATTGAACCAAAGATAATGATAAATCAATCTATTTTTCTAAATTTGACTTGACCTTTGAAATTGGATAAAGGTATTTGATATTTTTCCTAAAATAAAAACTCGCGTATTTTGAGTTAGTAATAATTTTATACATCTAATACTATTAAGCATAAATAATAATTATTAAAATAAATATATCATAATTCCCATTTAATAATTAAAGACTGGTTAAAGAGAAAACGCAATATGGAAATATGGAAATTTAGGTTATACATAACCAATAAGCTAACTTAATTATAAAATTAATTAAAATCAAACAACAAATATAAAACCCTTTGGTTAATAATCATGAGTAACGAAACGAGACATAAATTAGTTAAACGACTTCATTGGTGTGATTCAAGCAAATAAACTATTTTGAAAAACTAAATCAACTTTTGAAAATTATTGCAAATACCGTTGCAAAAAAAATACCCTGTATATTTGCTTAAATCAATTTAAGTATGGTAAAACTTTTTTTTATTTAGGCTGCATTTTTTTTTAAATATCCAAGAAAGGTTTCGAAAGAAAAACCGTTAAATATTTTTTAAAATTTTGACTTTTTATTTACAAGTTAAAACGTCTTGGTCCATAAATCAATTTACAGGCTATAAAAGTATTCCAGACCACTTGAGTCTATATGAAACAACCAAAAACACATGGTCACAATATTTTATACCTACATTCTAAAAAAGGGCTCTTCTATTTATTCAGGTCCACAAAGAAATGGTTTAGAATTTTTTTTTATACAAACACATGTTTGGAAAAATGTTTTCGTCCATACGCATAACAGTGGCGTATCTTTATTATCTTTATTTGGGGAAGGAAATATTATAATAAATATTGCATAGAACTGTTTTGCATATTGTCCAGACCACTGTATTATGTGTGTCCAAAACAAATATATTTTAAGATTTGGGAGGGAAATTTCACCTTTTTTTTACCCTCCTGTAGATCCGCGTCTGACGCATCTATTCACATTTAACTTTACGGTATCTATTAACTGAACTATAATATTGCATTTATAGATCAAAAAAGCTTTCGTGAAAAAAAAGTTTTGTTTCTCTCATACTTTTCCGTGGGTAGCTAGTCCAATTTTTGACTTTTCATTTAGGAATACTAAGGTTTATATTTATATTTTTCAAACAAGATCTATAATGAGAAATGCAGTTCCTTGATTTAAATTTCATTAAGGTCGGTCGGTTATTTTTGAGTTGTCCAGCTAACTCTAGACAACAATGGCTTATGTACATTATTCCTAATATTCTCGTAATCACATCACATGTGACGATTTTTGTGCGTTAAAATAAAAAATATATAAGATTTTTATTTACAAACTAAAAAAAAATGGTATTTTGATATCTATATGATATAAAGTTTTTCATAAAAACTTTTTACACTTGACCAGTACATTTTCGTAAGATCTAGATCATTCTTCTTCTTAAAATTTTGCTACTAAGTTATTATATAAGTATATTGGCAAAATAATCAGTTTCTGCCACGTCGTGTAAAACGTTAAAAAATGAGTAATTACAGTGTTACACATTAGAACGGTGTGTACAGTGAGGTACTGAAAACAGCTTACATAAATTTCTATCATTTTTTTTAAAACTATGTTTCATTTTTATAAATTAGACCATGAAGTAATTAAGACCTTTTGTTTCTATTTTTGTTAACCTTAAACGTGTCATTTGAGCTTTTAAACCTTCATTTTTGTTTAAGACAACTATTAAAACATAAACTTGTTGGTTAGTATTTTTTTTGTCCATGTTAATATTTAAAAGAAAATTGAGAATGTTTCTCAAATTTTGAGTTATTGACAGTTAAGTCAAACTTTTGTTTATTGTCATAGCTTTCTGCACCCTTCATTATTTACATAGCATTCTGCACCGTCCGTTATTTTAAAACTGGCTAATGTAATTTTTCGATAAATTTACCTATAAGATGTTTCATGGTAGTAATCTTTATCAACTGCTAATAAAAAAAGTAGCGCAAAAGAAAGGTCTATTTGCCAGGCCTACTTCCTACTTCATACTGTATGTTTTTTTTTGAAAAGTGCTAATAACACAATGCTTTCTTAGCTAAGGTATTATATGCATAGAGTTCTATAATTTTTCAGTTAAGTTTTCTCTGCACAGTTAATCAATCAAGTATACAGATAATTTGAATTTTCTTTCTTTTTTAGTATTCTTTTGTTTTTTCTTTGTGTTCCATGAAAATGTTGGATAGATACATGCATCCAGGATATTCTTAGCATATATAAATAGCACTGAATCTCAAAAGTTTTTAAGTTATTTACACACAGAGATTCTATAATGTAGTTGTCGTAGCAATATAATAACTTGCGTGCGTAAATATCTTGGTAACCAAAGGTTTAGTACATTCGTTTCTTTGCTAACTTACTGTAATCTTCTTATCCTGTTTAATTAAAAATAATAATTTTTATGCAATTATCATCAGAGCTTATTTCTTTTTTTTTTTCAAAAGACTGTTTTTTTAATGTGTTATTACTATTTTGCTGTAATTGGGCTTACTCTATACAGTAGTTGTTTACTACTATTATGTCGGTTTAGAACGTTTTTCTTGTCCGACGCCTATTCTCCACCTCCTTCGATCATGACAGTCATCTTCCGTCAGGTTTTTTTTTACTCATTGATCTTTAGATTGACTGTTGCCATTCCAGTTTAGGACGCCCTCTTTTTCTGCGCCCTATTGGTTGCCATTCTAGGACTTGTTTTGGTAATCTTTCGTCGTTCATTCGTTGTACATGGGCATACCATATCAGTTGCCTTTTAGTGATGTCATCAGTTATGCTTCCCTCGATTCCCATTCTTTCTTATATGATTAGTTCTGGATATTCTCATTGATCTTCTTATTGCATCCATTTCGACACTTTCCATTGGAATGGAATGGAAAGTGTAGTTGTTTAAATAAACGATTAATTTTTCTGAATTAGAGGTAGTTGACATTTCATCCCTGTTGTATTCTCACAACTCGGCTCAGTATTTCTGGAGAACTATCGCGGACTGTAAAAGGAAATTAATGATATGGAGAAAATACGTTCAAAAAAGGATGCGATTTCTTGCAAACACTGACCTGGATTCAACTGCGTTGTAAATTCCAGAGGCGCCTCTCTGATGTTTCCAGACTTGTAGGTATTCCTGCTTGTTCCCTCGGGAATGCTGCACTTACGACGTGTAGTTGATTTTAGGTTGGTTTTTCAACGCGCACCATGAAATAGGTAAGGCACAACGTCGAGTTAATAATATCTCTCGGTCGAGCGGACTTGGCCGTGACCACCGTATGATATTTACTTATCAACTGATTTTATTTTCGTAGGCTGGCTGCATGTTTGTGTTGCTACATATAAACACCCTTTTTTGCATTAATATACAGCGCGGTTATTTTTAAAAGCAAAATAAGCCGAAACAATTAAATTGAATAGGGATTTAAAATATCAATTAACTACTTACTGAAATTAATTCAAATCAGTATTTTTAAACAACCCTTAACAAAAGTTTCCTAATTAAATAAAAATAAATCTTAATTTGTGAGACCAGTGCAATAATTAGCGGGACCACTGTTATATATTTACCCAAAATCTAAATAAAAATAAACTTAATTTTTAGCTTAATTAATTTAAAGGAAATAATCATAGCTATTATGAAGCTACGTTTACTTATATAAGTATCTTTTTATGTACAAAAGTTTAATGTTGAGTGAGAACTGAACATTTATTCCGGCCCACAAAATGCGACTAAGCATTTTCGGAAATAGGTAAGGGACAGAGTTTCAATAGAGGTCTTTTAAAAACACCAGTTGCAGTTTTTACACTTGCAACTCTCGCAACTCCATCTGAACCTGGATAAAGAGCTATAATGCGAGCTAGACGCCACTGTAGTGGGCTAGTCTGCTCGTCTTTAATAATAACCAATTGGCCAATCTCGGGAGTGGCTTCAGGAGTAAGCCACTTAGCTTGAGTTTGCAAGTTATGCAAATATTCGCGGTGCCATCTGGCCCAAAAATCACGTTGCAACCTTTGCAATAGTTGCCAACGATTTAAAGTATTTAATTTAAGGTGAGACAGGTCAGCGTCGGGTATTGCTGACAAGGGTTCCAAGGTCAAGAAGTGACCTGGCGTAAGAACATTCAGATCATTTGCATCGCTAGACATTGGACTAAGAGGACGCGAATTCAGAATGGCCTCAATCTGGCATAATACTGTATACATCTCCTCGTATGTCAGATTTTGCTGACCTATAACGCGTATTAGATGGCTTTTGACCGAACGAATACCGCGTTCCCAAATACCCCCGAATGAGGGAGCGCTAGGCGGAATCCAGCTCCATCCAATGCTCCCTTTTTCGGCAGAAATCTTTGATAACTCAATCAAATCTTTCTTTGCCTTTTTGAACCCCAAAGCGTTATCGCTGTACAAGCACTGAACTCTACCACGTCTCGCGACAAATCGTCTTAAAGCAGCAATAAACGCCTCAGCTGTCAAGTCTGAGACCAGCTCTAAATGCGAGCATTTGGTAGCCATGCAAATAAAATACGCTATGTACCCTTTAAAAGTTTTTGCACCCCTGTATTTATGAATTAAGGTTATAGGCCCTGCATAATCCAAGCCAGTATGCGCGAAAGGCTTTGCTTGTGATATGCGCACGGCAGGCAACCTACCCATTGGGGGTTGGTAATTTAGGGGTTTTATTTTAAAACAGGGTAAACATTTACTCAACACACGGCGCACTGCTCTTTTGATATTTAATATCCAAAAATTTTGTACCAAAAAATACTGGGTGGATTGCACACCACAATGAAAAAATCTCAAATGTGTGCATTCAATAATAAGATCAGTTAATTTATGCTTTTGGGGTAGTAGTACAGGGTGCTTTTTGTCATATAACAGATTAGACTGGTGTAGCCTGCCCCCTACCCTTAATAAATGATTTTTTTCATCCAAGAAAATACCTAATTTTTGAAATGGTTTGGGCAAAATATGTTTAGCCTTGACTTTCTCGATCAAATCCGAAAAAACTATGCTTTGTACACGTCTAACTAATGTCAAAAGAGCAATGTGCAAGTCTACGTGCGTTAAAAAATATTTTTTATTCTCAGGATTTATAAATTTATTATTTATAAATTGTTGTATACGCGCGATAATGCGTTGTAACTGAATCAAAGAAGAGTGTTTTTCAAGAAGTATATCTAAAAAGTTTGGGCAAGCAGCGACCGTATTTAATGCTGCAGCACCACTGCGTATCTCATCCTCAGCTTCAGTGGGGGTGAAGCTTTCGTTAATTTTAGAAAAGGGCCAAGAGTCTTGCGATAATTTTATAAACTCTGGACCGGCCCACCATAGCGAGTTGTTTAAAATCTCTGAGGGCAAACATCCCCTACTAGCAATATCCGCTGGGTTCTGGTGAGTACGCACGTGATACCAATTTGCAGGGTCGACCCGTTCTTGAATCAAACTGACTCTATTCGCCACATATGGTTTCCACTTAAAAGGTAATGATTTTATCCAATAAAGAGCTACACTTGAATCGGTCCAAGCAAAAAAATTATTAAATTTTATTTTATTTTCGTATGTTTTTATAACAAAAACAATTAACTCCGAAAGCAGCAAACAACTATTTAGTTCCAGACGTGGAATCGAAGTCGTTTTTATGCTAGCTACTCGAGATTTCGATATAACGATGTAAGTTTTAAAATTATTGTGTTTTAAAACGCTGAGATAGACAACAGCGGCAAAACCCTTTGCACTAGCGTCACAAAAACCGTGCAAATTGATTTCTTCGGCATTATCAATATCGATATGGCGTGAAAGCGTAAATTGAGATAAAAGTGGCAATTCAATTTTAAATCGGTCCCATAAACGCAAAATATTGTCTGGGACTTTCTGGTCCCATTCTAGTCCCATGACCCAAAGTTGTTGTATTAAATGTTTAGTGAAAAACGTTACGGGGGAAACCAGACCCGTAGGGTCATAAAATTTTGCAATTTGGCTTAATATGTTACGCTTTGTACCTGGAGACTCTTGGGGGGTTATTTTATATGAAAAACAGTCTGATGAGGGTTGCCAATACAATCCTAAAATTTTCGTATATTCGTCATTATCGAGTGACATAGAAACAGGGTTAACCAGTTCCTCAGGCAAGTGAGTTAAGACCTCCGGTTGGTTTGAAGACCACTTATGGAGCTGGAAACCACCCCTAGCGAGTAGCTGAGTCAATTCTCCCTGCAATTTGATAGCGTCTTCGACGGAAGAAGTGCCTGTGACAATGTCATCGACAAAATTGTCTTCACTTAGAACTTGGCAAGCCCGTGGAAAATTATTTTTTTCTTCCTCAGCAAGCTGTACCAGAGTACGCAGTGCCAGATAAGGCGATGAAGTAACTCCAAACAAAACAGTTTTTATGCGGAAATGCAAAATAGGACTAGATGGATCAAATCGAAACAAAACTCTTTGGTAATCTAGGTGATCAGGATGCATGTTCATCATTCTAAACATTTTGACAATATCTGAGCACAGTACAACATTATGCAATCTAAACTTCAAAATTACTTGCACTATGTCTTTTTGCAGTTTTGGCCCTGGTAATAAAGTGTCATTTAGAGAAATATTATTTATTTTCGCAGACGCGTTATAGACAATTCTCAATTTCGTTGACAAACTATCAGGTTTTATCACTGCGTGATGACTTATATAGTAACTTTTAGGTAAAGAGCACTGTGGGTCAATTAAAAGTTCCATATGATCGAGTTCCAAATAGTCACGAAACGATTTTTTGTATTCCTCATATACAGAAGCATTTTTTATCAATCGATTTTCGAGCTGTAAGAAGCGTTTTTCAGCTACAAAATAGCTATTTGGAAACTCAGGAAGCTCATCGGAGCGAAATGGTAAAGCTACGGTAAATCGACCTTGCGAATCTCGAGAAACTGTAGATGCATATTTCTTTTCGCAAAGTACATCATCAGGGGACATGGATTTTTTCTCAGGGATGCTTTCAGATTCCCAAAACTTTAATAATGTCTTATTTAACTCAGACGCCTCTTGCAAGGTGCATAAATGAGCATGACAAGTTTTTTGAACTGAATCGCTATCGCATTTCCCCATAATAACATATCCAAAGACTGATTTAAAGGCGACAGGACTATTTTTTGTACCTTCAATGCGGCCGTCTTGCATAACATAAGGAAAAATGTCATTTCCAAGAAGCAAATCTATAGGGCTTTGGCGAAAATAGTGTGGATCTGCCAACTCTATGTACTTTAAATGTTGCCATTTTTCATATTTAATATTAGCTAAGGGGAGATCCGCACAAACCTTCGGCAAAACTAAGGCATCCACCATAAAAAACGGATCAGTAGTTTTTAGAGGAAAAATAGAAAACGACACATTGCCAGCAACTGATTGAACTTGTGACTCTCCAATGCCATGAAGCCTTTGATCGGTTTTATTTACTTTTAATCCCAATCGGTTCACGCATTTTTGAGTTATACAGCTCACCATACTGCCGTTGTCGAGCAGCCCTCTACAAATCTGATAATTTCCCCATTTGTCCTGTATTCTGACCATACAAGTACCTAATAAGGCAGGTGCAGACATATTGGTAACCCCAGAAAGTATATTATTACATTGAGGAGGGGGGAGCGGCGGTTGCGGCGAAGGTTCACAGCTCGCGAAGCATAACATTAGGTTGTGACGTTTTTTGCAAAATGAACACGCTATCTCCGATTTGCATAAACTGGTTTTATGAAAAGAAGAAAAACATATTACGCATAGTTTTTTAATTTTAACAAAATCAAAACGTTCCTTTATCGATTTTTCATTAAAGGAAGGACATTTCGACAAAAAATGGTCTTTATTTTGACACAGAGAACAAGCTATTTTTTGCTGACCCGTATGGTTACCACCCGTGGTCAATAAAACTTGTTTATTTTTTTGTCTATTTTTATAAGAAGAAAATTCTTCCTTTTGAATTTTGCTAAAATTATTTCCACTATTAGAAATTAAAAAGGCTGTGCATTGTTTTTCGAGAAATTTAAAAACATCGTCAAAATTTGGCATAGCATTCGATGGTTTAGGGTTCTGAAGCTCAAAACGGGTGCGCGTATCTGGGGATATTTTATTTAATAACATGTGAGTTAAAACAAAATCCCACGCTTTAACCGGGTGTTTGAGAGTTTCCAGTGCATCAGCATTTTCAGAAAAAATATCCAGCAAGTTACGTAACGCTGTAGGATCATCCGAATTAACTTTTGGAGCACTCTCAATCGCCGACCAATAAGTTTCGCTTAAAACTCTCTCATTATAAAAGCGTTTGACAAGAGTGTCATAGGCTATTTGATAATTATCATTCGTAATGTTTAATTTAATTATTTTCATAGGGGACTCCTCTAAACTATTAATTAGGTGATTAAATTTTTCAATTGGGAGTAGGTCATCATTTAAATGAACTAAAGAATTAAATGTTTCTAAAAAAGTAGGAAAATTTTTAATATTTCCATCAAACTTTTTTAATCCCATAGGAGGTAGGTAGCTACTGCGCGTAGATCTTGCTTGACTATTACTAGGACCGGGAGTTAAAGGTACATTTTGAGGGAGAATCGATCCAGCCCTCTTAGTGAAAATGGAGTCGTATAAGGCAACCGTGGAATAGTAATCCGATTCAAAACTAGAAAGGGTTACCATTTGTGAGGTCAGTTCCTCCTCTTCCACAAAAACAAGCGAAATTATTTGGTTGTTTATCCCGAAAAAGGACTTTTTTATTAACTCAATTTCCTTGTATCGTGCCGCAAATACAGGCTGGAAACTAGCGTCATTTTTTGCCTGCTGCGCTACCTCAAATAGGTCTCTCATACGACTAGCTTCCATGCCACCTAGTGCTTGCAGTTTAGAGACTTCCTTTTTTTGTTTCTCGTTTAAAGCCATCTTTTGCAACCCAAATAAGAAACAATTTAAATTTTATTTTATCGAATTTGCCAAATATTATGAACAAATGTATACAGTAAAATGCTCACTGAAGAACTAAAAATATGCTCTTACACTGATTTGAGGCAAAATTTACCCTCAAACCTATTTTACTGAAGCGTTAATTTATTTTAAATTATTTTTACCCAAATTCATTTATTGTCGAAAGTGCGAGAATATATTCTTTATAAAAAGATAAAGAATGCCTACAAAAAACTTGAAACTCTGTACACCTTACACGGGCCTCATACAAAGCGAAGAAAAATCATATTAATCCTTTTTAATTTTATGTTTTATGTTTTATTCAATTTAATTGTTTTATCAAAAAACGAAAAAAATACTGGTATCCGGATCCTGGAGGACCAAAATGTTGTATTCTCACAACTCGGCTCAGTATTTCTGGAGAACTATCGCGGACTGTAAAAGGAAATTAATGATATGGAGAAAATACGTTCAAAAAAGGATGCGATTTCTTGCAAACACTGACCTGGATTCAACTGCGTTGTAAATTCCAGAGGCGCCTCTCTGATGTTTCCAGACTTGTAGGTATTCCTGCTTGTTCCCTCGGGAATGCTGCACTTACGACGTGTAGTTGATTTTAGGTTGGTTTTTCAACGCGCACCATGAAATAGGTAAGGCACAACGTCGAGTTAATAATATCTCTCGGTCGAGCGGACTTGGCCGTGACCACCGTATGATATTTACTTATCAACTGATTTTATTTTCGTAGGCTGGCTGCATGTTTGTGTTGCTACATATAAACACCCTTTTTTGCATTAATTTACAGCGCGGTTATTTTTAAAAGCAAAATAAGCCGAAACAATTAAATTGAATAGGGATTTAAAATATCAATTAACTACTTACTGAAATTAATTCAAATCAGTATTTTTAAACAACCCTTAACAAAAGTTTCCTAATTAAATAAAAATAAATCTTAATTTGTGAGACCAGTGCAATAATTAGCGGGACCACTGTTATATATTTACCCAAAATCTAAATAAAAATAAACTTAATTTTTAGCTTAATTAATTTAAAGGAAATAATCATAGCTATTATGTAGCTACGTTTACTTATATAAGTATCTTTTTATGTACAAAAGTTTAATGTTGAGTGAGAACTGAACAATCCCCTACCCATTCTTTGCCAAAAAGTTTAATTTTTTTTTCGTAATAGCTCAAGCCACACACGTATTGAAAAACCTATAAAAAAATTATTAATCTAGATCCTGGATCAATCTGAAAGTCAAAAGGGACAATCTCTCTCTTGAGTTTTTAGATTAGATCGTGGATGTCAAAAAGGACAATCTTTGTCTTGAGTTTTTAAGTTTTTTTTTGTTTCAATATTTGCAATTTTGACACTAAAGATATTTTTTCTCTTGCATTGCAAAAGCAAGCCTGTCTATCATTACATAGACATATATAACATAAATTAATTAAGTAATGCCTTAGCATTTTAACTTTTTAAAATTTTGCATTTGTAGAGGTTTTATTGTTTTATTCGCCTAAAAAGTTTTTAATTATCATCTAATCCTCGTAATTTATGAGCACTCATTTAAAATTTGTACAAACTTGTTTTAATTTTTAATAACTACGAGACCGATTTTAATGAAAAGAAAAATAATAGTGTCTAAACACTATGTCAAAAGCATAATAAATTCATTAAATGATGTTTTAAAGAAAAAGTTTTATTATATTTGTTTAAACCATGTATAAAATTAGTGTTATAACTTCGTTTTCTTTTATAGGTGAAGACCATGACATCCGACAACTGTAGAGGTCTACGATTCTCTGGACTTTTCCCCCAAAAATTTTACTCAATTAATATTCTATTTTGGGTTGTATATGACCAAAACATCAAGTTAAAAGTTTTTAAGAACGAATTGTTCTAAAATTGTTTAGTAATTTTTATAAATGACAAAAGTCTATTACTATCTGTTGAGTAAATGTGTGAGAGGGAAGTATTTTTAAATTAAAGCGTCCTAGAATTTTCTTTTAACGTAACTTTGATATGGCTATATGGTATGGCAAAATGGATCTGTGTTTGTTATATGTATCTTTTGATGTATAAGGAATGTTATAAAACAATAGACCAATAATAATTCGCCAAGTGGAATCGTCGCGTTTTCTTTTTCTTTTGTTGTTTTTTTGTAAGACGAGGGCGAATTAATTTTTTTGCTGTTTGTATCATTATATTATAGATTATTTTATAAAATGTTTTTTTATGGAGTGAATGTTTTTAGCTGGATTTTAAACTCCCCAGTCATTGAGAAGAAAGCTGAGAAGTAAATTGGGAAAATTTTTCTTCTCCACTCGAGAGGGTGTTTCAATGGTATACCTTTAATTAAAATTTTCTATTGGTCTATATTTGTTTTGTTTGTTGCCGTATCTCCTAATATCGTAACTCAATTTTGAAAGATAGGGTTACCGTATAGTCAGTTAAATGTTTTAACCAATCTTTATCAAGAAAACTACTGAATTAATAATCGTCATGTTATAGCTTACATGGTCTACAGGTGAACTGGTCTAAAACAGCGGAAAAATATATGGGTTGGATTTTTGGGTTTCAATCAAGTCAAATAATTTTGTAAAAATGGGAATTTAAATTTGGGAAAAACTATTCAAGGTAGAGGTAAAACTTTACCTATGAAACGAATAAAAAGTTATATCAGGGTAGGTTAATGAAGACAGTGACGTCACATCTAGTAGATTCCAGTAAGAGACCTAGGTAATTTTCTATTTCGTCATGTCGGGAACTCATTTTTGAGTTATACTGGATAAACAATAGACCGAAAAATTTATTTAACACGAAGATGTAGACTAGTTTCTTTCTTCGTCATACACCTGTGATTTTCTATCTTCAGAATGTGGCCACTACCTGTAAGTGTGGAATTCACAGTGTCTTAGGTTTTCTAATTAGGGAGACAAAAGCGTTGTCGTTGAATAAATTTTATATTTCACAATACAATTTTCAATATAAAAAATGGTAGATCTACCTATTCTTTTTATTGTGACGAAACATGATTTAGATTTGGTATACAAGAGTCACTATACATTTTTGGAACCTATGTTGAAGTGATGATGGGATATTATTTTAAAACAGGTTTTATGGTAGACATTTGGACAATTTTTCTGACTTGGTTATAAAATAGGTTAATTAAATAATATTTGAGATAGTAACTAAAATTTAGGATTTTTAGAAATTTAGTGTTTAATGGTATAGGAATAGGAAAAACCTAGAAGATACAACCATAAAGAGTAGACGACTCTTGAGTCATGCCATATCAAATGAAAACCGTTATATTTTTATCAGTGATATTTAAAAAAAAAAAGATATTAACATCAAGAAATAATCAGAGATTGGAAAAACAGACAAGAACAGCAGAATAATGAAGTATTTTCTTTCATTATAAAATTTTATGATCAAATTTTTACTATTTTTACTTTATAGGGTTGATAAGCCATTTAAGCTAATCTTTATGTCATTTGGTAATATTTACATTATGAAATTTATATATTTTCTTTTGTCTTGAAATTTTATAAATAAAACAACTGTCTTTGGCTTTAGCAGTGATAACACCTATAGACTAACGAAAAAGTCTCATTTGAATTAGAAAGTTTTAAATCAAAAACATCTTAATGGAAGAGTATATTTAAAATCAAGTAAATAAAATCTTTGTATAAAAAAATTTTTAGTGTACAGCAAACAACTGTTTTTTTTTTCTGTAAAATATTACCCGTCAAACTAATTACCATAAAAACTAAGTGCATAAGCACAAATGTTATAAAAAAATAGCTAATTAGCTGTGGAGATTGGTAGTTGGCATAACAATCGCTGGACTTAGAGACAGTGTCTCTATCGCGTTATGCCACAGTTCTATCTTGAGGTATACAGAGCTTTTGTTACCTATTATTATACGTGAAAACCAATTCTTTAATCTCTTTTGTACTTTGCTTTAGTAGAAGTAAAATGTGTCTTTTCAGACAATATCTGCATTAATCATCTATCAGATATGTAATTTTAATCTTATTTTTTGTGTTACACGGAAAAAGTCCAATACCTAACTTTTTATTATTTTGGTCAAGTGTAATTTTAATCTTGTTTTTTTGTGTTACGCGGAAAAAGTCCAATACTTAACTTTTTAATATTTTGGTAAAGTCATTTTCTTTTTCTAGTGACCAGAACATTTTAGATATTTTGTAAACTTTTAATTGTTTTTTTTTATTTTTGTTATATTTTAAAAAAACAAAATTACATTTTATTTTTTGTTAAAATCCACACATGCCTTTTGGTTTTGTTCTTTTGTGATGGATATGTGTGTTATAGTAAATCAACACCTATTGGTTAAAGTATTAACGTAAAATCGATTATATATAGTGTATTTTAGAGTCCATTATTTCAAAAAGCTTTGTTTTTTTTTTTAAATGGAGATCATTTGCTCTTAATCAGTGCTTTTCTAAGATCCCATAAACCGAATAAAAACTACGTCATCAACGGTTAAAATTTTTCGATTTGTGTACATATATATATATATATATTTTTTTCCATTTTGAAGTCATTCTCGAATCCAATTGGATATTATCATAGCAATCTTAACATTGCTAAGATACATTTTTCTATTTTTTTTTCTCTTCTCATTATATTATAACTTGATAAAATCAATATTATCCAAATCAATAACATTTGGTTGTGTAAAACTATTTTTGAATTTTTGTATTGTTTGTCAATAAAACAATATTTAATTTTTTATGTTTTTCTCCTATATGGAAAATATTGGACTATATGAACTTTAAGTACAGTCTGTACCATTTAAGCCAAGCAAATTCCATTTTAAGGATAAATTTTGATATTTTTTTTTTATTTTGATATTTTTTTAAAATTTACACTATTTTAAACAACTTAAAAAAAAATCTCCACTTTTCTTTTACTCTATGAGTACAATTGTTTTTGTAGAACTTTTCTTTTGGTAACTATGACAAATCACAAAAATGTGTTGTCTTTTTCTAAAAATGTTTTTTTTATTAGTTTGTTCCTTTCTGTTTGCTGTCCTAGTTAATCGATAAAATAAAAATATTCTCTATAACGTCATTATTAAAATGATATGCTACTGCACAGGCATAGCACTAATCAAGAACTCCTAAATTATTATTTTTGTATTATTTTTATTTCTATTATCATCTTTAAATACATTTTGTTGCTATTAACTAAAGCCTATACATAATTGACTCTATTAATGATAAACAGAAAGTAATTTATGTATACTTTTTGCGTAAATAATCAAATCATTAAATCACTAGTTGATCGTTTAAGGAAAACTTAGCGTAAAACTTAGTCCTTCTAAGATCAGTGCTAATTTTTCATATATTAGCAAGCATTATTTCATTTATTATTATTTTTATTATTATTTTTTAAAAATATTTGCTCATTTTAAGTCTTGCGTTATCTAAATAACCTTATCGTTTAAGATACCTTTTGTTTTTTTTTGTCAACTTATTAAATTGAAAAAACAGTATGTTATACCTAAAATATTTTAAAGTATTTTTTTTAATTATTTTTTTTACATATTTTTGAAGCAAGCCCTTGCCTGCTTGGAGTCTAAATAGTTCTTATTTAGCAGTTTTGGAAAAATAAGAAATGAGTTTTTCACCCAAGAGAGTTTTTTCTTTTCATGACACCAAAAAGAGTAGATTGAAGCAACCATCAACTGTCATTTTTGTTTAATTTTTTTTTTGTCATTCGCTTCAATTGGAATATAATAAGACATAATTTTATTTAAAATTTTATTATCAACTAGGATTATTTTATTTTGTTTGTTTTGATTCATGCACTTTAAAATCATCTGTCGCCACCTATGTGTGTATGAAATTCGATAAAAACCTAAATTGGTCAAATTTTAAAACATTTGCTGACATTAAGTCAAGTATTTTGAAGCAAAGATGTCTAATTTTCAAACAATGACATCAATAATAACCTACCTTGTTTTGCTGCTGTTCTGAGTTTTTCAAAATTGTGTAAAACCAGCTTACAAATAATTGGAAAATAAAATAAAATGCAAATTAATTAGAAAATGAAAAACCCAACTTATCATTTTCAAACATACTAAAATCACACCGAAAATCAATTTGAAAGGAAAAATATTTTTCATGTTTAAAGAAAAATTATTTAGCAAGATCTATGGAAAAGAAAGTTTAAATTGGAAACAGGTAATATTTCAGGAAAAAAAAAGTTTTTAGAAGGAAAATTCGGAGAAACTGTAAAAATTCTAGGAGGAGTGACTGGTATAAAGCGAAAAATTAATTAGATTGCTGGTTCATAAAATTAGTTTACCAATCACCTGCGAATAATTTAATTAATTATGAAATCTGAACTGAAAATAATTACGAACAGTTGAAGATGCACTTACCCCTGTTTTTGCAGCGTGTTGTTCGTGACGTCTTTCACACAGAAGTGATTTTTCGACAGCAATTGTCATATATCGAAGCGCGCACACCCCCAATGTACAAATTCAACTGGTTGAGTGCGCGAAGATGCAATTGAACATGCTCAGAAAATAAAATAAAATAAAGTTTTCAATCGCATTCGCCAAAATTCTTAAAGACAAATACGAACGTATAAACGCGAGAAAAATATTAAAATAAAACAAAATTCTTATACCCAAAAGTATATTTACAAAGGCGAGTGAATTTTGGACATTCTGCCCGCCTAAAAATTACATTGATGTAATTTTTAAATGTTTTCAGGTTCAAAGTCCATCGGTAAAGGACATAGCTTTACCAGAGGTCTTTGAAATATTCCTGAGACAGTGCGCACAGTGGCAACACGTGAGATTTGATCTTCACCGGGGTGAAGGGCAATAATTCTACCAAGCGACCATTTTGTCGGTGGTAAATTATCCGACTTTATGTGTACCATAGTACCTATAGCAGGGGCGGGACAAGTGGGTTCCAGCCACTTGGACCGCTGCTGCAGTGTATGTAAATATTCCTTAGAATAACGCGCCCAAAAATCCTGATGTAATCTTTGGATCATCTGCCATCTAGAGAGGCGGTTTAGTTTGATACTGGTTACATCAGGATCGGGTAAACTACAAACAGGTTCTAGAGTCAAAAAATGATTTGGTGTCAACGCAGACAAATCATTGGGGTCGCTAGATAAAGGAGACAATGGTCTAGAATTTAATAGCGCTTCCACTTGTACTAAGACCGTATAAAGCTCTTCGTACGTTAAAATCTGGCTTCCGATAACGCGATACAAATGCGTTTTTACCGCCTTTACTCCACTTTCTGCTAATCCAGAAAAGTGTGGCGCCCCTGGGGGGTGAAAAAACCACTCAATGGATTCCGCGGCTGCCGCTTGTTTAAATATTATCTGTAATTCCTTATTTGCACCCATAAACGTAGTTCCTTGGTCTGATATTATTTTTGAGACCCTTCCTCGACGTGCCATAAAACGCCTTAAAGCACACAGAAAAGCTTCGCTAGAATAATCCGAAACTAATTCGATATGAAGAGCCTTGGTAGAGAAGCAAACGAATATGCAGATCCAAGCCTTAAGCGTTTTATTTCCGCGAACTTTTCTGCTTAATGATATGGATATTGGACCCGCATAGTCACAACCGACTACGGTAAAACTTTTGACAGCAGATATGCGTAATTTGGGTAAGTTTCCCATTTTTGGTTCAAAAGGTTTCGGATTAAGTCGCCAACAATTTTTACAGTTAGCGATAACGGTTCTTATCGCCCGCTTAGGAGATAATATCCAGAAATTTTGAAAAATTAAGAACTGTAAAGTTTGCAAACCTGGGTGCAAATAAGATTTATGATAGTGTTCAATGAGGAGCGTAGTTAATCTATGTTGTCGTGGTAAAAGAATCGGGTGTTTCTGGTCATATGAAAGATCAGAATATCGGAGGCGACCTCCAACCCGCAATATATTTTTATTATCAAGAAAAGCGTCTAACTTTCTAAAAGGCTTTGAAATGCGTTTTTTCGCATTAATATTTGAGATTTCTTGAGAAAATGTGACTGTTTGAACATGCCTGATCAGAAAAATAAGAGCGAGATTAAGTTCTGACAGGACTATGGGTCCAGTACGATAAGCAAGATTTCTTTTAAAGCAGATAAAACGATACCAGATAGCGATTATCCTTTGAATTTTAGAAAGCGAAGAATATTTGTTTAAAAGAATATCAAAAAACGTGTTTTCTGTAAATGCGACCAAAGTTATTTTCCTTTCTTCATCAAGAACTTCGTCCGAATCCAATGGTTCAGAATAAATGCTTGGTGGCCAATGCTCATCAGGCATTGAAAGCCAATCTGGACCGCACCACCAAAGGGGCGTATTTAACAATTCTGACGGCAACAAATTTCTTGTTGCACAGTCTGCGGGATTATCATTTGTGCGTACATGCTGCCATATTGCAGCTGGTAGTTTATTTTGAATTTTCGCAACCCGGTTGGCGACAAATGTTTTGTATCTATAAGGGGGATTTTTAATCCAGCTAAGAGCGATTGTGGAATCTGACCACGCGAAAATTTTAGAAATTTTAATTTTATCTCCTAGAATTTTTAAAATTGCGGAAACAAGATCAACCAGTAAAACAGCGGCTACTAGCTCTAATCTCGGGATTGAAATTGATTTTACCGGAGCGATTTTTGCTTTAGCAGCAATGAGAAAAGTGCAGATTTTATTATTTTGTAAAACGCGAAAATACGCTATACTAGCGTAAGCTTTTTCTGACGAATCACAGAAAGCGTGAAGTTGACATTCTGTAAAATTATCAATAATAAAACGTCGCGGTAAAGAAAAGTTTTGAATAAGGCCTAACTCAGATTTATATTTTAACCAACGTTGGCGTATAAAGGGGGAAACTTCCTGGTCCCAGTCATATTTTTGTTTCCACAGAAGCTGCAATAGATCTTTGGAGAACAGGCTCAGAGGTGAGAGCCATCCTAGTGGATCAAAGCATCTTGCAATTTCTGACAGAATCGTGCGTTTTGTACATTCTCGTTCCAATGGATCTACGCGATAGGTAAAAATATCTTTACAAGGAATCCATTGTAAGCCTAAAATTTTTATTGTTTCAGATTCTGAATCGAAATTAAACGAGTTTGAGTGCAAGTAAGACTCCGGAAGGTCTTGTAAAAATGACTTATTGTTGCTTGCAAATTTTCTAAGTTCGAACCCACCGTTTCCCAATAGTTCTATAAGTTGATCGCGTAAATTTCTAGCTTCTGAGAGGTTATTTGCATTACAAATTAAATCATCAACGTAAATTGAGGTTTTGAGTACCTCACGAGCTTGAGGAAACTTGTTTCCTTCATCCTGTGCTAATTGAGCAATGACGCGGTTAGCGAGATATGGAGAAGAGCTCAGACCAAAAGTGACCCGTTTAAAACGCATGTCTTTTATGGGCTCGTTGGGAGTGAATCTCCATATTATTCTTTGAAAATCCCTATGAATAGGGGCAATTAAAACTTGTGTAAACATGCTTTTAAGATCACAAGTAAAGACCACAGAAGAAATACGAAAACTGAGAAGTAGAGCAAAAACTTCCTTTTGAAGTTTTGGCCCCGTAAGAAGGGTGTCATTTAGCGAGGGTGAATTTTGATTTGGACGAGACGATCCGTCGAAAACAATTCGAATATTGTCACCCTTGGCTACGCAATGATGGGGTAAGTAAAAAGAGTTTTTATTTATTTCTTCGTCAGGAATAATTTCAAGATAATCATTGCTAATATATTCTTGAATAGTATCTGAATATTTTTTATAAATATTAGGATTTAAAATTAAGCGTTTTTCAAGCGAAAAAAATCTTCTTAAAGCCAATGAGCGCGTTGCATGAAAATCAAATTGCGGAGGCGTATTATCTTGGAAAGGTAGTTCTACCATGTATCGCCCTGTTTCGTCTCTACAGTGAGTCTCAACAAAGCTTTTCTCGGCAAGAATATCGGAGGGCGAGCAAAAATTTGATTTAGGTAGCTCTTCTAATTCCCAAAAGCGTTTTAAAGCGTGGTCTAGCGATAGTGAATCGGTTTCATTTACAGAGCAAAATAAAGCGGTTGAATGTGATTGCGATTTAATTTTATTATTTTTATTTTTTCCCATAATAATATAGCCAAAAATACTATTAAGAAGAATTGGTTTGTTGGGGCCATTATCAATGCGCCCTTCGCGTAAAATATAGGGAAAAATATCAGCGCCCAAAAGAAAATCAATATTAGCGGGTTCTTGGAACGTAGGGTCCGCGAGGGGTACATTTTGAAAATCAGAAGTATCTATATTACCTAAATAAGTGCTAGGAATTTCCGAACACAACTTGGGTAAGATCACAGCGTCGACTGACATGCGTGGTTCCGTTTGATTATACGGTTTGATAATACAAGTTACTCCTCCCTGAGAGGTAACTTCATTCGTAGATCCTAATCCTTGAATAGAAAGGGATAAACTATAGCGTGGAAGTGAAAGTTTTTTGAAAAACTTCAAAGAGACGTAACTGCATTCTGAGCCAGAATCAAGAATAACCCTAGCTTTTTGAAAAATGCCACGAGAATCCATAACCTCGATAATAGCGGTAGATAAAATTGTATTCTGAGCGTGCGAATTGGAGAAGTAATTTAAGGTATTTTGCGAATTTTGAGGTAAATTTTCCATACCTGTTTGTGGCGGTTGCTGAAAAGCGCGAGAGGTTGGCGAATTATTTTGCTGAGGCGAGATATTACCATTAAAAGCAGGCGAATTATTTTGTGAAGAACTTTGCGGGTTATTGTATTGCGAATTATAAAAGGGGGGTCGTACATTAGAATTGTAATTATTTTCAAGATTCGTGCGGTTAGAAGTATGTGGACTGTAATTGTTGTTATTTTTAAAAATATGTAAAAGAGAGTGATGTCTATTAGATTGACAGTAACGACAAACAGACTGCGATTGACATAAAGCTAGGTTATGTTGCCCACTTAAACAATTAGGACACCAGTTGTTGTCTTTAGCTAACTGAAAACGTTCAGAGGAATTTTTATTTTTAAATTCTAAGCATCTGTAAATATTATGGTCACGTGATTGACATAAAAGACAAGATTGATTTGAATTATTTAACTTTGTATTATTATTTCGACTTGCATTACCAAAAAATGCAGAAGTTTGTCTAGGTTTTGACTGATTAGAAGAAAATCTATTTTTTGTGTCTGTTTTTAAAGGTGAAGAAAAATCAGTTTTAGTTGAAAATTCTACCGCTTCTATAGCGTTACATCGTTTTAGTACAAAATTCTTTAAATCGTCAAAAGTAGGAACTTGAGATGGATCATTAAGTTCAAGTTCAAATCGCGTCATGGTCTCCTGATCTAAATGTTTACTGAAATTATAGTATAGCAAAAAAGACCAATCATCTGTGGGAAAACCAAGTACCTTAAGGGCGGAGAGATTTTCACTATATACGTCAACTAGTGTGCGCAATTGTTTTGAATTTTTAGAATTTGTTACGTATGGAACATTATCCATTGTTTTTAAATGTGAAAAAGCAATAAGCCGTTTGTTATCGTAGCGGTTTTTTAGCGATTCGAGAGCAATTGAATAATTAGCGGCAGCTAAAGGTGTGCATTGCACCAGTGCTAGCGGGGGTCCCTCTAGGGAGTTTAAAAGATGGTTAAATTTCTCTATATTCGAAATATTTGTGTTGTCAACTAGCGCATTAAACATGTCCATAAAATTTCTAAATTGTCTAATATCGCCGGAAAATTTTGGAACTTTCAAATTAGTCAAGTTTGGCGGTCGATTACCACTAGATAGTCCCGAAGCAGAGGATGCGTCGGTTTCAACCTTCAGTGTTGGCTTTTCAAACAGCGCGGTATACTTAGCGTAATTGTAAGATCGTAAGTATTCAAAGTCTTTTCTCACTCCTTCTTCGGTATCAATTTCAAAATCGTCGGTCGCTGACATTAAAGATATAAGATTTTGATGATATTTAGCAAAATCGTTAATCACTTGATCAATTTGAGCGTACATAATTTTAAACTGAAGTTTAGCCGTCTCGTCAGCATCAGAAGCCGAGTCAGCAAAAGTTTTTAATTCTTTCATTTGATTATGACACATTGTGCGAAGGGTCTTATACGATTTAATCTTAGCCGCGGACATGATGATCCTTTATTTAATGCAGATGGGTATAATAAAGAAAAGCAAAACTAAATTTTTAATTATTTTTAGCAATTTAGGGATATTACGCGGTATTTTTAACAATTTAGCCAAATAAATCAATTTATTAAAATCAATTATTGGTAAAATTATCAATTTATTTAGTGATACTAATAAATAAAAGGGAAAGCGAATTATTAATAATATAATTTTTAATTGAATTTAACCATATTATTTTAGCGAATTAATAAATTTTTATAAATTAAGTAACGGTGAAAATAGCGAATTATTTATTTACCTTTGTTAGTTAATAAGAGCGAAAACGAACTATTTATTTATATTTACTAATAAATAAATGCGAAATATTTTTAATAGTTAAGGGGAATTGCGCGGTGCGAATTAGCGATAATTAATTAACTTAGCGACATGCAATAGCGAGTTATCTACTAGCGATCCCAATAATTTGTAAATATAGGCAAGTAAGAAGCTTAAATTATAAACCTCTTTACACAATAAATAATACTATGGCACCCATAAAGCTGCAATAAAAGTTCTAAACTAAAGCAGCAGTAATAAAATAAAATGCAGATAGGACCTACTGGTAAGCCTATATCATATGCCGATAAATTACGTGCAATTGTTTATGTATATGTAACCTGCCTAAAACCTACTACTCATTTTAGGAAAGAATGTTAAAGAAAAAAAAAACTGGAATGATAAGTTCATATTCAATGACCTTGAATTTATTTCTCGGAAACAAATACCTATTTATAAATCGTCAAAGACGGAAAACCAAAACACGTTGAAAAATGAAAAAACCTATTATACTTTTATTATTAGCGAAGCGAATAAAAACTTTCAAACGCGTTCGGCTCGTAAGGCCAAAAATGACTGGTATAAAGCGAAAAATTAATTAGATTGCTGGTTCATAAAATTAGTTTACCAATCACCTGCGAATAATTTAATTAATTATGAAATCTGAACTGAAAATAATTACGAACAGTTGAAGATGCACTTACCCCTGTTTTTGCAGCGTGTTGTTCGTGACGTCTTTCACACAGAAGTGATTTTTCGACAGCAATTGTCATATATCGAAGCGCGCACACCCCCAATGTACAAATTCAACTGGTTGAGTGCGCGAAGATGCAATTGAACATGCTCAGAAAATAAAATAAAATAAAGTTTTCAATCGCATTCGCCAAAATTCTTAAAGACAAATACGAACGTATAAACGCGAGAAAAATATTAAAATAAAACAAAATTCTTATACCCAAAAGTATATTTACAAAGGCGAGTGAATTTTGGACAAGGAGCTTTATTCTAAGTAATTTTGAAAATGAATGTGTTATTCATCTGGCTGGATTTGTTCTATTTTCATTTGTTCATGAATTTTTTTTTTATTGATTGGTTCTATATTGAAGCATTGTATTTGATTTGTTCTAATAAAAATTATTATATTTGGATTTGTTCTACTTAAAAAAAACATCTATGTGAATTTGTTTCATTTGAGATTATTCTATCTGTTCTATTTGATTTTCTTTATAAAATTTAAAATTTTTTGAATCATTAAAATATTAAACTATGATAAAAACTTGTGTTTCAGTTTTTGTATCATTTTGTGTTTGTTTTTGCTAACTTGTATTTATTTTCAGTTATTCTTTCGATCACATGAGTCATTTTTATATGATTTGTTTTTGTTTCAATAGAGTATTCCATGTTTGTTTTAAAGTTTATTGTGTTAACTTGGTAGGGTTGTTTTTTTTGTATTACAATGAAAACAATAAACCAACTTAATTTTTTTTTTAGTTTTTTGTCAAATATTGTCAATCCTTTATTGTAAATTAATTTTGTCTTAAGGTATTTGAATTTTTTATAAATTATTGTCAAATAAACGTATTGTTTTTGTTCGGTATAAATATATCTGTTTTAAAGTTATATATAATCAATTTTAATATTTCAGTTAGTGTTTGTAATTTCTTGCTTTTATCTTTATTTTAAAATTTGTTTTTTTATGCAAATACGTTTTTTGGGTTAGACAACCTTTTGTAGGTTTTTTACTGTCTAACTAGTTTTAGATCACCTAAAACTTATTTATGAGATATAATCATAAAATCAAAAATTTTCAATTTTTTTTAATTTAGATAATATATTTTTTTAAAACAATTAATTTTGTTTTACATAAGGTTGGTTTATTGTTATTAAAAACATTGTTTTCCTGTATTAAAATTATTTTGTTTTTAGGTCAGCTATTGCAAAGTGTTGTCAACCACCCAACAAATTTCCTCCACAAACAGTTGATTCAACCAAGCACCCATTCCACCATTAAAATCATTAGATCTGCCAAGTAGCCATCATCACTACAATCGACGTCTTCTTACTGTCGCTGTGCAAACCTGCAATTGGATGCTTCTTTCCAAATTCAATACAGAGTCTGCTGTTCATCCTTCATTTCAAAGATGGCCAATGTGGAAACTCAGCTCTTGCTGCGGACCTAGTGTTTGTTTAACACTATGGAGGAAATGGTTTGGTTTGGAGACTCCCTTAATTTATTTACGTTAACTTAAATAATTTTTTTTTGTCTCCGCAAATTTCTGCAAAAGCGTGTATATAATATATACCTTAGTATGGTAGTTTTCGAATAATGTGCGTTAAAATTATATATTTCTATATATTTTTCGGTTTGTCAATTTTATTTTGCCCTGATTTAGTTTAAGTTATCGTTGTTATTAACCTGCACTAATATTCTGATTCTTTCAGTACTGTTTGGGATCTACTGATCGTTCACCATGTTTGTTGCTGGCTAGCTGATCTAAGATGTTGTACCTGATCCAGTGTTGCTGTTTTGTTCCAGAATGGAACTTCAAGTTTTTTCCAGCCAGAATTTTTATTGACCATCAGATATCCAGAGAAGAAAAATGGAAACGAAGAGCGTTATAGTTTTAGTTTAGATTTGTGTTGTCTGCACTACTTAATGCTTGTTGTTATAAACCATTTTATTTCGACTTGCGTTTAAAAAAAATTGTTTATACTTAATCAGGGGGGAGTAATGTAACAAAACGGGATTTGAGCATAAATGGTATTTTTGCCATTTATAAGTTTTTAAAGAGTTTTAATTAAATATTGTTTTTGTCATCAACAAGCATTAATTATATGCAAGACTAGGTTAAGATTAAGTAAAATTTATGGCAACTCGGCGACTTGTTTTTAGGCATATTTTCAGGTTCGCCGTATTTTAATAAAAGTTGTATTCGGCTAATATGTCCTTTGAGCCACTAACATCAAAATAATTCTTATTTTGTAACTGGAAACAAATTTTCAATTAAAAAAAACACACTGTGTAATTTTACTTTCTAACGGGTTTTTAAGTCTGGCTTGCATTGCTATTTTGTCTCTTAGTGGAGCGCTTAAAGCGCAGTCTATCTCTTTCTCGCCAAGGCGAAAGGGAGTAGAATTCTAGCCAATCAACGCCAAGATATTTGTCCCTTCAAGCGCAGGGTCGCTTTAACTGAGACGGGAAACTTTCGAAAGTCGTCAGGGAGTTTACTCTTTAGTTTGCCTTTGCCTGGTACGTTACGCTTTCATTCACACTTCTTAAGGGGGGTTTTATTTCAACTGGGAAAATCTATCAATTATTTTAACTGTATAAGCTATTATCTTTATTATTGTTATGCCCGCAGTAAGAAAAACGATAACTGCAATGGACTGTAAATATTTTAATTAAATGAAGCGCGAACAAACATAAATATATTGATATGAAATTACGAAATAATGAAAAGGTCCATAGGTTAATTGTTGTGCCACACAACGGCAATCAGAAACAAAGGCACTCACTAGTTTGCAGCCAATTTCTCCACGTTCTAAGGGGCCCCTGATTGGATCTAATGATGTCACCACGTAGCTGAAGGGCTGAAGTTTCTTTTCTATGCTTCAGTACACCAAAATCGAGCACTTTCAGGTGTAGATATTTGAAATAGTTGGAGAACGAAATTAACACGCCATTTCTCGAGGCGCTTGACAAAGGATCTCTCTTGATTGTTGGTGCGCATGTCCAAATGCGCGAAATGCGCTTTGTCCTTCATACAAATGTGTGGTTTTAAAAATATATAAACAACCGCGAAATTTAGCTGGAGCTAACATAACTGCCCTCCAAAACACACAATTTTAGAATCTCAACCGGACAGATATAGATATAAGAAAAAGGATCGACCGATAAATATAAATGAATGAAAACAGATAAGTATCGTAAGTTTATTTAGAGATAACGAAATCCCGAAAAAGGCAAAACAAACAAACAACAACAAAAAAAATTCAAAAAAAAATAAAAATAAAGAAAAACCTATTGTAACACCCGGTAATAGGTAAAAAATTAAAATTACTTTTAATTTGGCAAGAGGCACAGTTTTACAACTGGCCGCTTATAAACACCGGTAACCGTTTGTACCGTCGCAACACGCACCTGACCGTCCCCGCCGGGATGCAGTTCGACGACCCGACCGACCGGCCATTTCAAAGGTGATTGAATGTGATCACTTGTTATGATAACCAAATCATTTAATTTGATATTTGGGGACGAATCAGCCCACTTGTGTCGCTGTTGTAGCGTATGCAAATACTCTATAGAATACCGTTTCCAAAAATCATTATGTAGTTTTTGGATTAGTTGCCATCTCGAGAGCCGATTTAGGGGAACCTCGGACAAATCTGACTCCGGAATTTCTGACCTTACAGACAAACACACAGACATACGATTTGAAAGCTTTACAACCACGGTAACGATGAGGAATCACAAAGAAAGGTCCACAAAAGTCGATAGCTATACTCGAAAAAGGTTTAAGTTGATTGATTCGATGAGCGGGAAGTGAACTCATTATGGGCGGTCTATAGGGTTTAGGGTTGATTCTAAAACATTGCAAGCACTTGGATATGGTTCTTTGAATTGCCCGTCTGGCAGATAATATCCAAAATTGCTGTAAAAGCAGATTATGTAATGTTTTAAACCCAGGATGAAGGTGTTGTCGATGAGCGGACTCGATAAGAAGAGTAGTTAAACGATGGTTACTCGAAAGTAAGACGGGGTGTTTTGCAGAATAAGACAAAAGGTCAGATTTTTGTAATCTGCCACCGACTCTAATGATATTATTTTCATCAAGAAAAGGTGAAAGTTTTCGTAAAGGTATCGGTATTGGTTTATCCTTAGATAACGCGGAAAAAAGCTCAGAAAAACAAGAACCTTGAACGCGTTTGATAAGAAGGTATAACGCACTTTGCATCTCACCGGTGGTAGGAAAAACAATATTTTCAAAAATAATTTTTTGGTCCGGTGGCTTAGTGGGTTTTTGATAGGAATGGTTTTGAAAAAGGTTAACTATTCGAAGGACATACCAAATGATACGTTGAATTTTTGATATAGATGAATATTTGACAGGAAGCTGATCTAAGAAGTTGACATCAATTATCGCATTGCAACAAACCTTTGGCTTTTCCTCCAGATTAATATCTCCGAAATCAATCGGCATTTTTGATTTATGAAAATCGGGCCATTCGTTTTCGGGAGACCACGAAAACGACGGTGCGCTCCACCACATGTCATGTGACATGAGCTGTGAAGGGGTGGCCCCTCGTGACGCAATATCGGCTGCATTTAAAGCAGAAGGAATGTAGCGCCACGAGTTGGAGGGAATGATTTCTTGGATTCTACTGACTCGATTTCCAACAAAGGTTTGCCAGCGATTAGGAGGGGATGAAAGCCAATGCAATACGACTTGCGAATCGCAGAAAGTAACGATATTTGTAAAAGTTATTTTTCCTTCATAGCTAGATAAAACGAAGTCAATTAATTCGCTTAAAAGAAATGCGCCTAGGAGTTCTAGCCTAGCCAAAGTTTGTGACTTTATAGGCGCGACCCTAGATTTTGCAGAAAATGAGAGAAACAGATATATTATTTTCCTCTTCTACACGAAAATATACGACGCCTGCGTAGCCTCGAATTAAAGCGTCACAGAAGCCGATAATTTGACAGGTATTGGTTTTTGACAGTTTTGTCGGGGTAATTGAAAATTGGAAAGAAGCGGGAATTCAGAACGAAGTTTGTTCCAAGAGTCGATGATAGAAGAATCTGGTTCTTCGTCCCAGCCTATTTTCGATATCCACAACTGTTGCAAAATAAATTTTGCTCGTAGCAACTGTTAGCTCCCGCTAAATTTCGCGGTTGTTTATATATATTTTTAAAAACACACAACTGTATGAAGGACAAAGCGCATTCCGCGTATTTGGACATGCGCACCAACAACCAGTGAGATCATTGTCAATCGCCTAGAGAAAAAGGCGTGTTAATTTCGTTCTCCAACAATTTCAATTATCTACACCTGAAAGTGCTCGAATTTTGTGTACTGAAGCATAGAACTAGAAACTTCAACCCTTCAGCTACGTGGTGACATCATTAGATCCTTCAGGGGCCCCTTGGAAACGAGGAGAATTTGACTGCAAAGGAGGTGAGTGCACTTATCTGATTACCGTTGTGTGGTTCCAACAATTTTACCTATGGACGTCTGATTATTTCGTAATTTCACATCAATACATTTATGTTTGCTCGCGATATCATTAATTAAAATATTTACAGTCCACTGCATTTAGCGTTTTCTATCCGCGGGCTAACACAAAGTGCTCCTTCGACCGAATTATTTTAAATAATAAATCCATACGACGGTATTAATAATTATTTACCTAATCTGTGGCCAAGCCAAACAACGGCCTTGAATCGAGTAGTGAACGAGAAGTCGTCCGGGCGGTGCACGTGCCTTTTGCGTGCTCGATTCAGTAAACAAAGCGAAGGAACCACAAAACAAAACAAACAAAAACATTTCTCATTTATATGTTAGGGTGTTTCATATCATTTCGATATTTAAAACAATTTTCATCAATTGCGATAAATTAGTGCATATTTTCGACAATTCGTCATTTTTCTATTTCAGAAGCATTAATTTAGCGTTAATTGTATATTTACCGACAATTTCGTCATTTCAAAGGTAAAATCATGTCTGTCAAAAAAGCCGTACAAAAACGCAAGGGTTTTTTATCTGCGATCACCGAGTGTTATGTGTTGTCGCAGACTGCGGAAAAAGATGAAAGAGCGAGAAACGAGTTTCAAGTGAGGTATGCCGATTTGGATGAAACCTTCGATAAATGCATGCTGGCGCATAATGACGTCATTATGTTGCTAGAGGACTCGGACGATGAGGAATTTAAAACGCAGGATGCGATCCTTTCAGAAGCTCGTAAATATTTTTATGCGTGTAAGGGGGTTTACTCTAAAATATTTCAGGTTGAGGCCCCATCTTTTTCGGGATCATATGTTCGACAAAACGAATCTGAAACTCCAAAACTCAAAGAGTTAGGTATTCCCATATTTCGAGGTGATAAAAAATTATGGCCAAGCTTTTTCGATCTTTTTAATAACATTATAGATCAAAATCAAAGTCTAAGTAACGTTCGAAAACTTCAATATTTATTTTCATATCTCGAGGATGAGCCTTTAAAATTGATATCAGGGATTAGCTTATCTGATCAAAATTATAAAATTGCTTATGACAAATTAGTCAATAGATATCAAAACAAGCGAGACCTCGCAAATGATGCTTTAAGCTCAATTATGAACTCCACCTTAAAAAACGAGTCAGCTAAAGAATTGCGTAATTTAATTGACATCTTTTCTGAATCCCTAGAAATTTTAAAATCACTTAGCTTTGACGTTGACAGTTGGGACTTTATTATTTTTTTCATTTTATTAGAAAAATTGGATATTCCAACGCGTTCAAATTTCGAAATGAGTCACGCCAATACTAATACCGAAATTCCCACTTTTCAGTCACTTTTTCAATTTCTAGAAAAAAGATGTAAAGTTTTGGAATCACTTCCTCAATCAACAGCACCCAAAAAGGTGCCTATATATCAAAAATCAAATTCTATGCAAAGTCAGTCTGGGCAAAAGCCTACCTATCAAAATTCAAATTCTATGCGAAATCAGTTTGGGCAAAAGCCTACCTATAAATCATCCAATTCGCCTTTTATAGGACTGGCTGGCACCTCAACTAATTCGAGTACGGGAATAAAATGTTTCCGGTTTAATCAAGGTCACGTGCTTTCGAAATGTCAAACATTTCTTGATCTCTCACCTATCGATCGCCTATCTTTCGTCAAACAGAAAAAATTATGTCTAGCGTGTTTTCATCCCTTGCATAATGTAGATACGTGCAAATCAAAATATTCATGCAGGACTTGCAATAGTAAAAGGCACCACACTTTAACTCATATCTTAGAAACTAATCAAGAGTCTGGAAGCCAAGATACTAGTCCTGTCATTCACACACCACCTGTCAATAATCTTCATGTGTCATTAAATGCCTCAGGACCTTCAGGTACCTTTCTTTTATGCACCGCCATAATAGATGTTATGGACGGTTGCGGAAATTTTCAACCTGTAAGGGCACTGCTTGATTCTGGATCACAGACAGGATTCATCAGTGAAAAGTGTATTCAGCGTCTTAATCTTCCTAGGCGAAGTTACACCACTGAAATATTCGGATTAAATCAGATGTCTTCTTTTACTTCCAAAGGGCTCGTTCAATGTCACATTAAGCCACAAGGACAAGTCACTCCTTTACTTAATTTCGAAGCAATTGTTGTTCCACAACTATGTTCCAATATGCCTACATTCTCTTTGAACGATAATCAGTGGAAACACTTGCAAAACCTTAAACTTGCCGACCCATCTTATTTCAAATCTAGACCTGTGGACCTGGTTATTGGTTGCGAGCTATTCGCACAGATATTCAAGGAGCAGGGTTCTTGGACAGGTAGGGCAGCCTTCAGCCCTTGAAACTATCTTTGACTGGGTCGTCATGGGAAAGGTTGACGAAGTAGGTAGTCTTACGGAACGAACCAGTTGTTTTTTAACGAGTCATTCACCTTCTTTAGAGGTCATTCTCCCTAGGTTTTGGGAAATCGAACATTTGCTTAAAAAACAAATCTTATCAAAGGAAGAAAAACAGGCAGAATCAATTTTTACTGCTAGTGTAGTACGGCAACCGAGCGGTAGATTCATGGTAGATCTTCCGTTTAAAGATAAAATAAACCCTGACCTAGGAAATACTTATCCGCAAGCTTATCGTAGATTTTTACTTCTAGAAAATAGATTAATCAAAAATCCTGATCTGTACACTGCCTATTCAAGTTTCATGCAAGACTATATCGATTCTAATCATATGAGTTTAGTTTTATCTAGTCAACCAAAGGTCGACGTATCGTGTTTTTTTAGCCCATCATTGCGTATTAAAGCCGGAAAGCTTAAGTACAAAATTAAGGGTAGTCTGGGATTGTTCGGCAGTCACCCCAAAAAATATTAGTCTCAATGACACATTGTTATCTGGACCGAAACTTCAAAGGGATATTGCTTCTTTACTCCTTACGTTTCGTCTTAATCCTATTGCCTACATTGCTGACATCAAACAGATGTTTCGTCAAGTCCTTATCAATCCTTATCACCGTCCTTATCAAAGGATATTGTGGAGGTTTTCTCCACAGGACCCACTTTCAGTGTGGGAACTTTCTACTGTCACTTTTGGCATGACATGCTCACCTTTTCTAGCCATGCGTACCTTAAATGAGCTGGCAGAGAGAGAAAAGGAACGTTTTCCTATGGCTAGTACTGTTCTAAAAACGTCAATCTATATCGACGATATCTTGGGAACTAGCCCTTCGCTTTCTGAAGCTCTCTCCCTTCAAACAGAACTCAATGATTTGTTGAAGGGAGGATTTGAACTTAAAAAATGGGCAAGCAATTGTCCTGAGTTATTGGCAACATTGCCAGAGTCCGATCGTCAAATGCCTCTCTCTTTCGACAAGGAGGAACCCCACTTTATCAAAGTTTTAGGACTTCAATGGCATCCAAAAAACGACATTTTTTCTTATCAATGCCGAATGAAGGACAAACCCCCAACCAAACGTTCTATTTTATCTATCATAGGGACAATCTTCGATCCCTTAGGTTTTCTTTGTCCCTTGTTGCTACAAGCAAAATTTATTTTGCAACAGTTGTGGATATCGAAAATAGGCTGGGACGAAGAACCAGATTCTTCTATCATCGACTCTTGGAACAAACTTCGTTCTGAATTCCCGCTTCTTTCCAATTTTCAATTACCCCGACAAATCAAACTGTCAAAAACCAATACCTGTCAAATCATCGGCTTCTGTGACGCTTCAATTCGAGGCTACGCAGGCGTCGTATATTTTCGTGTAGAAGAGGAAAACAATATATCTGTTTCTCTCATATCTGCAAAATCTAGGGTCGCGCCTATAAAGTCACAAACTTTGGCTAGGCTAGAACTCCTAGGCGCATTTCTTTTAAGCGAATTAATTGACTTCGTTTTATCTAGCTATGAAGGAAAAATAACTTTTACAAATATCGTTACTTTCTGCGATTCGCAAGTCGTATTGCACTGGCTTTCATCCCCTCCTAATCGCTGGCAAACCTTTGTTGGAAATCGAGTCAGTAGAATCCAAGAAATCATTCCTTCAAACTCATGGCGCTACATTCCTTCTGCTTTAAATGCAGCCGATATTGCGTCACGAGGGGCCACCCCTTCACAGCTCATGTCACATGACATGTGGTGGAACGCACCGTCGTTTTTGTGGTCTCCCGAAAACGAATGGCCCGATTTTCATAAATCAAAAATGCCGATTGATTTCGGAGATATTAATCTGGAGGAAAAGCCAAAAGTCTGTTGCAATGCGATAATTGATGTCAACTTCTTAGATCAGCTTCTTATCAAATATTCCTCTATATCAAAAATTCAACGTATCATTTGTTATGTCCTTCGAATAGTTAACCTTTTTCAAAACCATTCCTATCAAAAACCCACTAAGCCGCCGGACCAAAAAGTTATTTTTGAGAATATTGTTTTTCCTACCACCGGTGAGATGCAAAGTGCGTTACACCTTCTTATCAAACGCGTGCAAGGTTCTTGTTTTTCTGAGCTTTTTTCCGCGTTATCTAAGGATAAACCAATACCGAAACCTTTGCGAAAACTTTCACCTTTTCTTGATGAGAATAATATCATTAGAGTCGGTGGCAGATTACAAAAATCTGACCTTTTGTCTTATTCTGCAAAACACCCCGTCTTACTTTCGAGTGACCATCGTTTAACTACTCTTCTTATCGAGTCCGCTCATCGACAATATCTTCATCCTGGGTTTAAAACATTACATAATCTGCTTTTACAGCAATTTTGGATATTATCTGCCAGACGGGCAATTCAAAGAACCATATCCAAGTGCTTGCAATGTTTTAGAATCAACCCTAAACCCTATAGACCGCCCATAATGAGTTCACTTCCCGCTCATCGAATCAATCAACTAAAACCTTTTTCGAGTGTAGCTATCGACTTTTGTGGACCTTTCTTTGTGATTCCTCATCGTTACCGTGCTTGTAAAGCTTTCAAATCGTATGTCTGTGTGTTTGTCTGTACGGCCACACATTGCGTGCATTTGGAATTAACCATGGAACTGTCCACCGAAGGGTTCGTAGGTGCATTCCATCGATTCATTTCCAGACGCGGAAGCGTGACGCAATGCTGGTCAGATCAAGGCAGTAATTTTATAGGGTTTCGTAACCAATTACTGGATTACGCAAGAAGTGCTGCCACCAGACTTTCTATTCGTTGGCATCTGGGACCTCCTCTCAGTCCACATTTCAATGGCCTGGCAGAAGCTGGCGTCAAAAGTTTTAAAACTCACTTTGTACGAGTTGTCGGCGACCAGAAGTTGTCTATCATGGAGATGTCCACCCTTACCTGTCGCATAGAAGCCGTACTTAATAGTCGCCCTTTATCTCCTGCCTCTTCAGACCCACACGATCTTCAACCTCTTACCCCTGGGCATTTTTTGACACTTGAACCCCTTAATTCAGAAATTCCGGAGTCAGATTTGTCCGAGGTTCCCCTAAATCGGCTCTCGAGATGGCAACTAATCCAAAAACTACATAATGATTTTTGGAAACGGTATTCTATAGAGTATTTGCATACGCTACAACAGCGACACAAGTGGACTGATTTGTCCCCAAATATCAAATTAAATGATTTGGTTATCATAACAAGTGATCACATTCAATCGCCTTTGAAATGGCCGGTCGGTCGGGTCATCGAACTGCATCCCGGCGGGGACGGTCAGGTGCGTGTTGCGACGGTAAAAACGGTTACCGGTGTTTATAAGCGGCCAGTTGTAAAACTGTGCCTCTTGCCAAATTAAAAGTAATTTTAATTTTCTACCTTTTACCGGGTATTACAATAGGTTTTTTTATTTTTTATTTTTTTTGAATTTTTTGTTTGTTTGTTTTGCCTTTTTCGGGATTTCGTTATATCTAAATAAACTTACGATACTTATCTGTTTTCATTCATTTATATTTATCGGTCGATTCTTTTTCTTATATCTATATCTGTCCGGTTGAGATTCTAAATTTGTGTGTTTTGGAGGGCAGTTATGTTAGCTCCCGCTAAATTTCGCGGTTGTTTATATATATTTTTAAAAACACACAACTGTATGAAGGACAAAGCGCATTCCGCGTATTTGGACATGCGCACCAACAACCAGTGAGATCATTGTCAATCGCCTAGAGAAAAAGGCGTGTTAATTTCGTTCTCCAACAATTTCAATTATCTACACCTGAAAGTGCTCGAATTTTGTGTACTGAAGCATAGAACTAGAAACTTCAACCCTTCAGCTACGTGGTGACATCATTAGATCCTTCAGGGGCCCCTTGGAAACGAGGAGAATTTGGCTGCAAAGGAGGTGAGTGCACTTATCTGATTACCGTTGTGTGGTTCCAACAATTTTACCTATGGACGTCTGATTATTTCGTAATTTCACATCAATACATTTATGTTTGCTCGCGATATCATTAATTAAAATATTTACAGTCCACTGCATTTAGCGTTTTCTATCCGCGGGCTAACAGCAACAAGGGACAAAGAAAACCTAAGGGATCGAAGATTGTTCCTATGATAAATAAAATAGCACGTTTGGTTGGGGGTTTGTCCTTCATTCGGCATTGATAAGAAAAAATGTCGTTTTTTGGATGCCATTGAAGTCCTAAAACTTTGATAAAGTGGGGTTCCTCCTTGTCAAAAGAGAGAGGCATTTGACGATCGGATTCTGGCAATGTTGCCAATAACTCGGGACAATTGCCCATTTTTTAAGTTCAAATCCTCCCGACTTCAACAAATCATTGAGTTCCGTTTGAAGGGAAAGAGCTTCAGAAAGCGAAGGGCTAGTTCCCAAGATATCGTCGATATAGATTGACGTTTTTAGAACAGTACTAGCCATAGGAAAACGTTCCTTTTCTCTCTCTGCCAGCTCATTTAAGGTACGCATGGCTACAACAGGTGAGCATGTCATGCCAAAAGTGACAGTAGAAAGTTCCCACACTGAAAGTGGGTCCTGTGGAGAAAACCTCCACAATATCCTTTGATAAGGACGGTGATAAGGATTGATAAGGACTTGACGGAACATCTGTTTGATATCAGCAATGTAGGCAATAGGATTAAGACGAAACGTAAGGAGTAAAGAAGCAATATCCTTTTGAAGTTTCGGTCCAGATAACAATGTGTCATTGAGACTAATATTTTTTGGGGTGACTGCCGAACAATCCCAGACTACCCTTAATTTTGTACTTAAGCTTTCCGGCTTTAGTACGCAATGATGTGCTAAAAAACACGATACGTCGACCTTTGGTTGACTAGATAAAACTAAACTCATATGATTAGAATCGATATAGTCTTGCATGAAACTTGAATAGGCAGTGTACAGATCAGGATTTTTGATTAATCTATTTTCTAGAAGTAAAAATCTACGATAAGCTTGCGGATAAGTATTTCCTAGGTCAGGGTTTATTTTATCTTTAAACGGAAGATCTACCATGAATCTACCGCTCGGTTGCCGTACTACACTAGCAGTAAAAATCGATTCTGCTTGTTTTTCTTCCTTTGATAAGATTTGTTTTTTAGGCAAATGTTCGATTTCCCGAAACCTAGGGAGAATGACCTCCAAAGGAGGTGAATGACTCGTTAAAAAACAACTGGTTCGTTCCGTAAGACTACCTACTTCGTCAACCTTTCCCATGACGACCCAGCCAAAGATAGTTTCAAGGGCTGAAGGCTGCCCTACCTGTCCAAGAACCTTGCCCTCCTTGAATATCTGTGCGAATAGCTCGCAACCAATAACTAGGTCCACAGGTCTAGATTTGAAATAAGATGGGTTGGCAAGTTTAAGGTTTTCCAAGTGTTTCCACTGATTATCGTTCAAAGTGAATGTAGGCATATTGGAACATAGTTGTGGAACAACAATTGCTTCGAAATTAAGTAAAGGAGTGACTTGTCCTTGTGGCTTAATGTGACATTGAACGAGCCCTTTGGAAGTAAAAGAAGACATCTGATGTAATCCGAATATTTCAGTGGTGTAACTTCGCCTAGGAAGATTAAGACGCTGAATACACTTTTCACTGATGAATCCTGTCTGTGATCCAGAATCAAGCAGTGCCCTTACAGGTTGAAAATTTCCGCAACCGTCCATAACATCTATTATGGCGGTGCATAAAAGAAAGGTACCTGAAGGTCCTGAGGTATTTAATGACACATGAAGATTATTGACAGGTGGTGGGTGAATGACAGGACTAGTATCTTGGCTTCCAGACTCTTGATTAGTTTCTAAGATATGAGTTAAAGTGTGGTGCCTTTTACTATTGCAAGTCCTGCATGAATATTTTGATTTGCACGTATCTACACCATGCAAGGGATGAAAACACGCTAGACATAATTTTTTCTGCTTGACGAAAGATAGGCGATCGATAGGTGAGAGATCAAGAAATGTTTGACATTTCGAAAGCACGTGACCTTGATTACACCGGAAACATTTTATTCCCGTACTTGAATTAGTTGAGGTGCCAGCCAGTTCTATAAAAGGCAAATTGGATGATTTATAGGTAGGCTTTTGCCCAAACTGACTTCGCATAGAATTTGAATTTTGATAGGTAGGCTTTTGCCCAGACTGATTTTGCATAGAATTTGATTTTTGATAGATAGGCACCTTTTTGGGTGCTGTTGATTGAGGAAGTGATTCCAAAACTTTACATCTTTTTTTTGAATTTGAAAAAGTGACTGAAAAGTGGGAATTTCGGTATTAGTATTGGCGTGACTCATTTCGAAATTTGAACGCGTCGGAATATCCAATTTTTCTACCAAAATTGAAAAAAATAATAAAGTCCCAACTGTCAACGTCAAAGCTAAGTGATTTTAAAATTTCTAGGGATTCAGAAAAGGTGTCAATTAAATTACGCAATTCTTTAGCTGACTCGTTTTTTAAGGTGGAGTTCTTAATTGAGCTTAAAGCATCATTTGCGAGGTCTCGCTTGTTTTGATATCTATTGACTAATTTGTCGTAAGCAATTTTATAATTTTGATCAGATAAGCTAATCCCTGATATCAATTTTAAAGGCTCATCCTCGAGATATGAAAATAAATATTGAAGTTTTCGAACGTTACTTAGACTTTGATTTTGATCTATAATGTTATTAAAAAGATCGAAAAAGCTTGGCCATAATTTTTTATCATCTCGAAATATGGGAATACCTAACTCTTTGAGTTTTGGAGTTTCGTTTTGTCGAACATATGATCCCGAAAAGGATGGGGCCTCAACCGGAAATATTTTAGAGTAAACCCCCTTACACGCATAAAAATATTTACGAGCTTCTGAAAGGATCGCATCCTGCGTTTTAAACTCCTCGTCGTCCGCGTCGTCTATCAACATAATGACGTCATTATGTGCCAGCATGCATTTATCGAAGGTTTCATCCAAATCGGAATACCTCACTTGAAACTCGTTTCTCGCTCTTTCATCCGATGCCGCGGTTTGTGAAAACACATAACACTCGGTTATCGCAGATAAAAAACCCTTGCGTTTTTGCACGGCTTTTTTGACAGACATGATTTTACCTTTGAAATGACGAAATTGTCGGTAAATATACAATTAACGCTAAATTAATGCTTCTGAAATAGAAAAATGACGAATTGTCGAAAATATGCACTAATTTATCGCAATTGATGAAAATTGTTTTAAATATCGAAATGATATGGAACACATCTAATCACAGAAATGTCGGTAAATATACAATTAACGCTAAATTAATGCTTCTGAAATAGAAAAATGACGAATTGTCTAAAATATGCACTAATTTATCGCAATTGATGAAAATTGTTTTAAATATCGAAATGATATGGAACACCCCTAACACACTGAACGTTTGTTTTGTTTGTTTTGATTCCTTCTCGTGGTTTGTTTATACCACGCGGTACGCGAAAACAGGTACTGCCGACACCACACCGACCTTCGGTGTGAACACGACTTTCTCTCGTTTCAATACGATGCGAAAAATTCAAGGCCGCCTTGTTTTCGGCGTGAAAATAATGGCCGTTTATTAATACCGTCGTATGGAGTTTTTATTTAAAATAATTCGGCTCGAAAGGAACACTTATGCTATGCCCGCAGTAAGAAAAACGATAAATGCAATGGACTGTAAATATTTTAATTAAATGAAGCGCGAACAAACATAAATATATTGATATGAAATTACGAAATAATGAAAAGGTCCATAGGTTAATTGTTGTGCCACACAACGGCAATCAGAAACAAAGGCACTCACCAGTTTGCAGCCAATTTCTCCACGTTCTAAGGGGCCCCTGATTGGATCTAATGATGTCACCACGTAGCTGAAGGGCTGAAGTTTCTTTTCTATACTTCAGTACACCAAAATCGAGCACTTTCAGGTGTAGATATTTGAAATAGTTGGAGAACGAAATTAACACGCCATTTCTCGAGGCGCTTGACAAAGGATCTCTCTTGATTGTTGGTGCGCATGTCCAAATGCGCGAAATGCGCTCTGTCCTTCATACAATTGTGTGGTTTTAAAAATATATAAACAACCGCGAAATTTAGCGGGAGCTAACAATTATTCATAATTATTTTGGTCTTTTCTTTTGGAGTTTATTGATTTTAAAGTCATTAATTATTACTGTTTCCAGTGTTTTGAAATAATGTGTTTAACTGTTTTATGGTTTTTTAGCAACAAAATACAAACCATTCGTTGCCCTAAAATCGGCATTTTTAATTAATAAAATATCCCAAACCTAAACAGTAATATTAAGTAAAATTAAACAGTTAATTGAATAGTTTCACTCATTCAATCAACGTTTAAGATGTTGATAAATATATATATTTACAACAAATATATAAAAGGTTTATAAAGCCTAAAAGTTTAAGAAGTGTAAATATTTGAATACAAAAGTTTAATAGCAGTAAAAAGTCGATATTCAACTAATAAATATAAGAAGTGAAAGTGTGAAGCTACAAGAAGAAAACTGAAAAGGTATGTATGATTATCCTACATTAGTTATACATTTGAGAAAAACGTTTATAGCATACTTTTCCTCCAAGAACCGTCAAATTCCCTTTCGAGATTGTGTAAATTTAATAACATATAGTAACATTTAATCTTTTCATAATTTATATAAGTTGTAGCCTAAGTTGGTAGCTTACAACATTTAAGCCTTGGCCACTTGAGGTGACAGAACCACTGTCACACACAGGCCCCTGTTACAATATGTAAAATTTTTCTTACCAAGAAACTAGGCACATCATCTGTTCCTGCACAAGATTAATTTGACAATTTTCTTAATATTGTTACAAATTTAAGTTATTTAAATTTTATAATTGGAATTTATTTAGGTTTAGTGTAGTATTAGGTTGATTTATCTTAAGGTTGTATTCTTAGTCTAGGTTTTAGTTGCGTTATCTGTGACTTGCGGTCGCAATAATACGAGAACTTTCCGGCCGTCGATGGCTGCCGGAAAGTTCGAGAGAGATGGACGATCCTATATATAGGGCCGGGGTCGCGCACCAGGCAGTCAGTCACAGATAACGTACTGTAGTGGTCGTGAGATATTAACACGAAGTTAATAGACCGATTATAGTAGTGAATTATCAGCGAGTTATTAGTAAGTGTAAGTGCGTGTTTTTGTACATAATTATCAAAATAAATTGACATATCGTTTTTTTTGACATTTACGAGTTTTATTTGAAGCAGTGAACCCATAACAATTGGTGTCAGAAGTGAGATTAAAATAAATAAATAGTGCAAAGACTATCCTTACATAGTACCACCGGCTAGGACAATTGGACAGAAAAACAGTAAGTGATTTTTCCAGAATATTCGAAGAAGTTCGATATTGATTTATTAAAAAACCAAAAGAGATATTTAAGAATCGACTTCGATATTAGCTTAGTTAGTTAAAAAGTAAGAATTAGAAAGAATTTCTAGAATATTCCATCACTTTCTACGACGCTCTATTCGAAAACCAGAAGAAATATCCAAAAAGCGACTTCGACATTAGCTTAGTAATTTCAAAAGTAAGAACTAAAAAGAATTTCTAGAAGATTCCATAACATTCTACGACGTTCTATTCAAAAACTAGAAGAGATATACAAATACCGACTTCGACAGTAGCTTAGTTATTTCAAAAGTAAGAATCACCAAGATTTTTTAAAATATTCCAAAACATTCTACGACGTTCTATTCGAGAACCAGAAGAGATATACAAAAACCGACTTCGACATTAGCTAAGTTATTTAAATATTTAAATAGTGAGAATTAGAAAGAATTTCTAGAATATTCCATAACATTCTACGACGATCTATTCGAGAACCAAAAGAGATAATTAAAAACTGGCTTCTACATTTGCCTAGTAGCAGAAAGAGTGACATTTACTAGTATATTCTAGAACATTCCATTAGGTCCTATTTAAGACTCAGAGGAGATATTGAAAAAAAAAACAAAACCGACTACGACATTAGCTTTTTAGACCAAAAAATAAACATTTTAAGTGATTTATCAGGAAGTTGATGCTTACTAGACAAGGATCGGTAAAGATGGAAGATCTAACTAAAATGATGCAGGCTCTAGCAGCTCAAATGGCTCAAAACCAGAACGATATAAGACAGACCCTTGAACAAAACCAAAACGATATGAAACAGACATTTGAGCAAAGATTAGATGGCGTTCAAGAAAACTTCGATCAAATAAAGAGCAACTCCGAGCAGCTTAGAGGAGAGTTCAAGGCAGCAACCGAAGATCTTAAGGAAGAAATAACTCAGAATGCAGAATGTAGAAGAAAAGGTACAAAACAAATTGCAGAATGTAGAAGAAACGTTACAGAACAAATGGCAGAATGTTGAAGAAAAAGTGGTTTTTCAAACAGTGGAAGAAAAGCTCCAGGATGTGTCAAAACAGCTTATACAGCTTCAGAAAGAACATAACAAAATAAAAGCTCAGGGATGTGTTGTGAATTCCAACCAAAACATTAAGCCTCCAAATTTTGACGGTACGTCCTCCTGGTCCATCTACAAAGAACAATTTGAAGCTGCCGCCGCTGCAAATGGTTGGGACGAGGACGAAAAAGCTAGAGCGTTGTTAGTAGCTCTACGGGAACCTGCACTCGGACTTTTACGGTCCATTCCAGTCGAACAAAAACAGAATTATAACGCTTTAGTGGCAGTGCTAGAAAGAAGGTATGGAGACGAACACTTGCGAAATTTACATTGGTCAGATTTTTTTTTTTACGGGTATGCGCACTCGCAAGAAGATCCCTATCACGCTCGAGAAGCGGCAAGTGCGCGGAAATGTTGGTGTGTGTTGGTTTTGAAACGATTCAGGTTGTAACCTGCAGGGAAAACTGTCGCAGGGAGTTTATTCCACAGCGATGCTGTTCTCCAGAGATATGAGTTCTGATATAATGAGGTTCTTCGTGCCTCTATTTTGACAATAAATTGATGGTTACCGTCTGTTTGACGTGTTCGCCTAGTAGGTGCTACTCCCGGGGGGATCATACGTGCCAACTCTTCAGAGCATTTTCCGTTATAATACCTGTAAAAGAGAGATAGATCGCCCACAGTTCTTCGATGTTCGAGACTATCCAAGCTACGGGTAAGTGCGGGGTCATTGATCAGCTTGATAGCTCGTTTTTGCACGGTGTTCAAAAGCATTAAGGTATGTTTGGGTGCCGCACTCCATATATGTAAGCAGTACTCCATAGTTGGTCGAATCTGGGCTTTGTAGAGTGTCAGCAGTTGGCTTGGTGTATACAGATGTCTTGTACGAAATAGAACCCCAAGCTTTTGTGACGCCCTTTTAGCTATATCTGCCACGTGACTGTGCCAAGACATGTTGGTCTCTGCAGTGACTCCTAAGATGTTCAACTGGCTCTGCAATGCGACAGCACTTCCAGATAGCATGATGTTTGGCTCACCGGTGCTGGCCTTTTTTGAAAACAGGGCTGCTTGGGTTTTCTGCGCGTTGAACTGTACAAGGTTTTTGTTGCCCCAGTCCTCTATTATCTCCAAGTCGTTATTTATCTGTGATATTTCAGTTAGTCTAAGGTAATGGAATTCACGTGCGGAGAGACATGTGGGTGGTATGACTGAGAAGACTACATTGCCATCATCTGCAAAGCAATAAAGTGGATTTACTGTTTTATCTATGAGGTCATTTATGTAAATCAGAAAAAGTGTTGGCGAAAGGATTGCTCCCTGTGGCACACCAGCATTTATTTGGTAAGAGTTGGAGAGTTGGAGTTCCGGCCATCCAGTGCAACATAAATGGATCTATCCTTAAGGTAACTTTCAAACCAAGTGCAAAGTTTCGGCGACAATCCCGTTACTTTGAGCTTGTTGAGCAGATTTTCATGCCAGACTTTATCGAATGCTTTAGATATATCTAAAGCAATTGTTCTTGTTTCGCCCCGTAACTCAATCGCTTTTTGCCATAAGTGAGTGACGTATGTAAGTAAATCACCAGTTGACCTATATTTTCGAAATCCGTATTGCTTGTCGTTGATAATTTTGTACTTTTCCAAGTACTTGGTTAGGTGATTGTTCACAACTCTTTCCATTACTTTTGATATCACCGGAAGTAGAGCAATTGGTCTATAGTTTAACGGATCTGTCTTTTTTACTTTCTTTGGAATGGGTTGTACTGCGGCAGACTTCCATGATGATGGATATACTCCTTGCCTATAAGATAAACTGAATAATTTTGCGAAAGTTGGGGTGAGTTCGCTAGCACAATTTTTGAGTACTATCGCGGGAATGCCATCTGGACCCATTGCTTTGTTTGTATCCAACTTTTTAAGGGATTTTCGTATTTCTCTGTGACAAAAGGGTACCTCTGGCATACTGTGGGAAACCCTTTCAATGAACGGTGGAGTTTTTCCATTAGGCACTGTTAGGTTTGAGTTGGAAGAAAAGATTTTGGCCAGCATATTGGCTTTTTCCTCTGATGTTGTGGCTAAGTGAGTATTTTTATCTGTAAGTGATGGTATGGATGACTTGGTGAAGTTTGATCCAACGGCTTTTGCAAGAGACCAAAAGGACCTAGAACTACTTGGACAATTCAGCAACCTGTTTTTTATTCTTTGATTGTATGTTTTAATTATTAATTAAATTAATTAATTAAATATTCGTCATCAAAGACCAGGTGAATCATTGCAAGAGTATGAAGCAGATATTAGGAGGCTGATGTATTTAGCTTACCCAGAAATGCCAGAAAATTACAGAAATCCCTTTAGGATAGAGCGCTTTATTAACGGATTACGAGACTCGGACTTAGCAAAGTTACTTCGTCGAGAACGCTTCCATAATAGCAGTGAAGTGTTGATTCGAGCCCTTGAAATCGAATTATCAAATAATATGTCCAGGCCAAAAGTAAGAGCTGTTTCAATTCAGGAGGGAGAAGAAATGAGCAATGGACATGAGGTCAAATTAAAAACGCTAAACCAAATGTTTCAATCACTGATAGAGAAGATTGACTCTTTGAAAGAAAGCAGACGATCCCCTCCAAATGTAAAGTGTTTCAGATGCGGACGTACAGGGCATATTCAACGCGATTGTCGCGTCCAAATAAGGTCTCGCTCGCCATCTAGCGGGACAGAGTACCGAAGAAGAGATCAGGAAAACTAAAACTAGTCAACGCAGAGGGGCGGGTGTTGGCTAAAGGGAATGTAGCCCCCAAAATTTAGTCAATTAAGAGCTTAAAATATACTGCTGACAGTCTTAACATCGACGGACTTATAAATGGAAGACAAGTTAACATAACAGTGGACACTGGTGCTGCCATATCATTGCTTAAGTTCAAAATTGCAACGAGATATAAAATTCGACCAACAGAAAAGAAAATAACACTTAAGACTGTGACTGGAGAATCCGCCGACGTGTTGGGGCAGACAGACATAGACCTACAGCTGGGAAGATTGAAGATTCGCCACACTGTATTGGTTGCCGAAATAGAAGACGAATTTATTTTGGGAATGGACTTGATAAGTAAACATGGATTTGCGTTTGATAATAAACTTAATACCCTGAGATTTGGGAATGAAGAGTTCATTTTGTCAAATAGTCACTTCAATAAAGAGCCAATAAAGGTCGTGGCAGTATGTACAACAAGACTGGTCGGTAACAGTGAGACCATAATTTTTGGGAGGCTAGAAAGTAAAACATCAAGCTGTGTCGGACTCATAAGCCAACAGAAATTATCCAACACCTACCTCGTTGCAAAGTCACTAGTTAAAACCGATAAAGACATCTCGATTAGAGTCGCCAATATTTTCCCAAATAGTGTAAAAATTAATAAGGGGGAGGTGGTAGCATTATTTGAGCCAGTCCAGAAAGTAACAAGATGTGAAGAGCCAACTTCGGAGGATAAAAGTAAGTTACCAACGGAGGTACTTCAGCAATTTCAGTCAACTGTGCAACATCTCACTCCAGAAGAATTTCGTAAAGCGAGAGAGTTTATAGAAAAACAAAGTAATATCTTTGAAACTAAGAGTAGTTCGGGACGCACAAACCTTATTCAACATTCCATCAACACTGGCGATGCCCAACCGATAAGACAGCCCCCAGGAAGACTACCATTGGCCAAACAAGAAGAAGTTCACAATCTCATTAATAAAATGCTCAGCGACGGTGTTATTGAAGAGTCATCAAGTCCTTGGTCATCTCCTGTGGTGTTGGTCACTAAAAAGGATGGAAGTACTAGATTTTGTGTCGATTACAGGAAACTTAACGATGTGACCAATTTCCCACTTTTTGTTGGATGCAGCATCACGATATAATTATTTTTTTTTAGCAAAAATACGTTAGTCGTTGTAAATTTTTAATTTATAAATTGGAAACAAATTCACACCGTCACTAGAAATTGACATTTCAAATATCGCCAAATTTTTTTGAGATTTGTAATTTCTATTCGTTTTCTTTATGAGGTCAGCTAAGTTTACTTTCCTTCTTTGTTTTTCACGGCAAAATTAACAAAGAGGCACTAAGTTCATGTCGTGGAAGGTGCGTGAAAGGCTCGCTATAGAATTTGCTCCACGCTGTTGCCACCGTTATATTTTTATCGGGTTTTTATGGAAAAGTCTAATAATGTCAAATATTGTCCCTAGAATTAGCCAGATATTCTGACTGAAATGGGACTTGGTCAGATTTTGTAAGTGGTGATTATTTTTGTACTTTTGTTATCAAAACGACCAATTTTCGTCTAAAAGACGTTATTGCTGGGTTTAAACATATAAAAATAAAAATAAAAGTTATTTAATTTTTATCTGGAACTCGATGTGCCCATGTGCGACATCGCGTCACGTGACATTTGTTGTTGTTTTGATAGAGTATTTTTTTGTTTTTTCGTACCATTTTAAGCAATCCAACTTTTAAAAGCGAATCCCCATCCATCGTCATAAATAAATCATCCAAGATCATTAAATAAAAATGGCCTAACAGTCCAATGAGAAAAACGGAAGTATTAAGATCGGACATTATCAAAAACGTCATTCATCAAAACAAGACAACAGCAAAATTGAAGTTTAGTATAACGTCTTTTATCAAAACCGGACAAAATCAAAAAGGACAAAATCATAAAAAGGGGTCTCCTATCTTTTCATGTATACTGGTTCCGTCCCTCTTCTTCTCATACAAATCGGTCTCATGAAAGTTTGGCGGCAAATTGGTGTTAACCGAATCGAACCGACCCTGTTGGTTAATTAATTGCAAATGAATCCTAACCTAGGGTCCAACACCTGACCTGAAAACATTTAAAGATGGCCCTTGCTTAATGAAAACGCCTTATGTGCTATAGCAATCCCTATGTAGAGACGGTGTTCTTTAGGTGAACGTCGAAAGCTAGGCCCGAGCCCTTTTTATGTTTTTGTCCTTGTTAATTTTGTCCGGTTTGGATAATTTAAAAGACTATACAGAACTTCGATTTTGCTCTTGTTTTGTTTTGCAGAATGAAGTTTTTGATAATGTCCGGTTATTAATAATTCCGTTTTTAACATAGAACTGTTATAACTTTGTTTATTTATGATCTTTAGACGATTTTTTATTTGTTTTTATGATAAACTACGAGGGCCATAAAACGCCAGTGATTTAATACAAAAATACTTTCACACTGTTTTTTGCAAAAAAAGTATTAAAAAATAATTTTAATTTTTTTTTAGCTGAATAAACAGCAAAATGTTTTTTTCTAATTTTTATTTTTGCCTGTATAAACCCAGTATAAAATCATTAAAAAACAAGGACATTAAGTATTATTTCATGATACAAAAAAATAATTTTAAATATCTTATTAGGTTCTACTATCCGGTCCGGAAATGTCTTGAGAATTGACAATTGAGAACCTCCCCTTGACATGCTTAAAGAACTTTTAAAGAACATTCTTGGAATGTCGTAGGGGACCAGCGGCGTAGCGTGCCTGAAGGGGCGGGGGGGGGGGCGACAGCTAAAAAGGACGCCCCTCACAAAAACAAAGGTCGTCATGTCGTTCGTTTCCTTTGCCTCAATTTGCCGTTGGCAGCCCTGGAGTACTTAATACAACATAGGGCGCTTCGGCCACCCATGGGGCGTCAGTACCCTCGGGGCGCGGGGGGGCGAAGACCCCCCTGCGCCCCCCCTCCGATGCTACGCCACTGTAGGGGACGTGGCAGAACGTTCACAGGGTGTTGTAATAGGTCGATGTAACCTGTTTGAAAGTCGAAAACAACATGTTCCAAAGCATTTTGTTTAAAACTATAGTTTTCGAATGGCATTTTGTTCGAATGGCATCTTTCTCGAATGGCACTTTTTTCGAAAACATCTTTTTCGCATCACATTTTGTTTGAAAGCATGGTGTTCAATGGCATTTTGCTCAAAAAATATTTGTTTCAAAACATTTTCCTTGAACGAAAGACTTGAAAAATGTTACCCTAACATTTGTCAATTGATTGCAAACCTACTCTAACCTGTCTGTAAACCTAACCTTTTTGTCAATTGGGACGACGGACGAAACATCAAAACATTAAATATAATTTCTACATTTTAAGCTTTCGACATTTTGCAATTCGACATTTTATAATTTCGAAATTTCGTACTTTTGACATTTGATGTTTTGATGTTTCGTGCGTCGCATCCTATCCTACCCTGTGCAGACACACCTTTTCCACCAAAAAAAATGTTTTTTAATTGATCGGTTAGATCAAATTAATGACCAGGGTTGAGTTAACAGGTTGGGATAAGTTTGCGATCAATTGACAAAGGTTAGGTTAACACCGATTTCGATCTGCCAGAAAGGGGACAGAAGAGCTAAGTTTTGGAACAAAACGCCATTTGAATAAAATGCGATTTGAAAAAGATTTCTTCAAACAAAATGCCATTCGAGAAAGATATATTTTTCCACTCACTTTGCATGCATTTAAGTATAAAAAATACGTTTAAGATTTAGATTTTTTTTTTTAAATAGACTAAAAAATCAGAATCAATTCTACCATAAAGAATGCGAATAATCGGTGACATTCTCTGTTGGTAAAAAACGGAATATATTTTTTTAAGCAGCATTTTATTGAATTAGTCAGTGGTTGTAATTTCGATGATAACAGACACAATAGACACTTTCATGCGCCGCGCCGTAGGTAAAAATTTTGAATTTTTATTAGCAAAAACATTACTTCTTACTCATTTTTTGTATATTCATATATTCAAAAAATTCTCGGGGGGGGGGCAAGTGCCCCTAGTGCCCCCCCCCCTGGATCCGTCACTGCCCCCGAAACTTTTTTCTATATACGCCACTGAATTTTACCAACATAATTAAAAATTAATAAACAAACTCTGCTACTTTCTCTTGGGAACAATCAATTGGCAACAGCGGCAGCATTTGGCCTTCGAATCTGTAACTAACAGTTGACAAATGTGCCGGGCCCAGATGCTTTAAAATCGAGGCTAAAGGAAGCCCTACACGAGTGCAGACGTATCATTTCTAAGTTGAAGAACCTACAGACTGGGTGAATAATATTGTCATTGTTGAAAAGCGGTCTAGGATAACTGGGCGCCGGACCAACTCGACGACGCCAACTGGGCGCCGGGCCAACTCAGCGCTGGACTAAAATAAAATGTGCAGATGAAAAACAAAATAGACATATTATTTATACAAAAATATCTTTAAAAAATCCTTTACGCAATTTTCTTGATATTTGGTTTTGTTAAGTAAAGTTAAATCCATTAAGTCGAGTGCTGAAATTTGATAGGTGTAGTGTTTGGTAACCTGGTAACCTAGCAAACATGGATTACAAAAAAAGTACTTTTTAAGTACTGGCTTTCGCTGCACGCCATAACGGCAAAGTACTAAGTAGGAAATACTTAATTTGTATTGATTTGGAACAACGGCCGGCATCAGGCCAGCAAGTATATATTTTAATACAGAAAACACTGTACTTTTAAAGCAATGCATTTTTTAAAACTTTTTTGTACACAAAAGCATGTACTTTTAAAGTAATGTATTTTCTTCATATTTTTAGTACAAAAAAAACTGAATTTTTTTAACTCTTTAAAAAAAAAACCTGTAGTTTTAAAGCAATGTATTTTATTAATTTTTTTAGTACAAAAAACTACTTTTGTTGTAATTATTGTAAGGACATTACGTGCCACTCACGTCTCATATTTACGGAAAGAATTATTTGATCGTTGTATAATGATCTTTAATTCCTTTTCATATCAGATGAGGATATTTCCAAAGATTATGGAACATTTCACACCAATTTAAAAATAAATAAAATTATGATTCACATTCTTAAGCTTGACATTCTTCAGTGTACCTGTAAAATGTTGACTAGTGTTTGCCATCTAGCGGCCAGGCCAGCAAACACGTTTTTTTGTAAATACTTTATTTTCACAGTAAAATATTTAGTTTTTTTGTACTAAAATAAAGTGCTTAACTTTCAAGCTTTTATTAAAAAATTAAATGTACTTTAAGAGTACCTTCTTCAAAATATTATTAAAATGTTTTTTGTAAATATTTTATTTTCACCGTAAAATATTTAGTTTTTTTGTACTAAAATAAAGTGTTTTAAAAGCAACTGCTAAAATATACTTTGAAAATGCTTTCTTGCCATTAACCCTTGGTATTTTTCATAAATAAACTATTACTTTTCGTTTTACTAAAAATAAAGTACTAAAATGTTGCATTTTTTGCACTTTTAAATAATATGCAAACTACACAATACAAAAATAATGCACATCGTTGCCGATACCAGCAGTTAAAGTACAATATTAGTCAAGTACCAGCAGGTCGATGTTTGCTGGGAACACTTTAATTTAAGTTTTTTATTACAACAATGGCGGATCCAAAATGGCGGACTACTTTATTTTTAAACCGATTTGTTTAAAAGTTTAAAAGTTTGCAGTGCCTGAGATCACTTAAAACAGTTTTATCCTCAAATTTAAAAAATTCAAAATGGCGAATCCAAAATGGCGGATTTTCTTATTTACTGACCGATTTGTTTGAAACTTCAAATATTACATTGCTTGAGGTCATTTAACACATATTTTTACTCAAACTTAAAAAAATCAGAATGGCCGATCCAAAATGGCGTACTTTCTTATTTATGAACCGATGTGTATCAAATATAGAAATTGGCGGTGTTTCAAGTAGCTGATTATAATTTTTGACCTAAACTTTAAAAAAATTCAAAATGACGAATCCAAAATAGCGGATTTTCTTATTTACCAACCAATTTGTCTCAAACTTCAAATATTACATTGCTTAAGGTCATTTAATACAATTATTTATTCAAACTTACAAAAATTAAAATGGCGAATCCAAAATGATGGGTTTTCTTGATTTGTCTCAAACTTGAAATATTACATTGCTTGAGGTCATTTAACAAAATTTTTTACTTAAATTTACTTATGAACCGATATGTATCAAATATGGAAATTGGTGTTTTAAGTCGCTGATTATGATTTTTACTTAAACTTATAAATATAATTGAAAATGGCGAATTTCGATAATTGATACACATCGATTCATAAATTCATTCATAAAAGTCTACCATTTTGGATCGGCCATTTTGATTTTTTTAAGTTTGAGTAAAAAATTTTGTTAAATGACCTCCAGCAATGTAATATTTGAGATTTGAGACAAATCGGTTAGTAAATAAGAAAATCCGCTATTTTGAATTTTTTATAAGTTTAGGTCAAAAATTATAATCAGCTTTTTGAAACACCGCCAATTTCTATATTTGATACACATCGGTTCATAAATAAAAAAGTCCGCCATTTTGGATCTGCCATTTTGATAAAATCGCTGATATTAAAAAATCACAGTAACAAATATTAGTGTGATTGGAAAATCACGATATCGCTCATCTCTAGAACTTAGACATAAGCTGCCACCAGTGCAAAATAAGCATGAAAATCAAAAGTTAAGTTGCTCAAAGTGCACAAAAAATTGACTTAAATCGTAGATCCGTAAATAATCGCGAAACTGAAAATATTGTGCGATAATAACTTACCGAATAATGATTCTTATACAACACCATCGATACGCGTTGTTAGCCAACTCTTAAGATTTTAGGAATAATTAGTTAATTTTAAGTTTGTTTTTATATTATATTATTAACAAAGGAGGTGTACATAAAGTATGTAGTGTATGTAATCTGATGTAATCCAAAGCAAAGATCTCTATATATCAATAACATATAATTCATTGCGCTCATTCTGCGTACAAGGCCACGTCGCGTGGTGGCGTTAATTCCTTCGGTCAATTTTTTATTCGCTTAGTTTTGACGGTTGCTGCTGGGTGGCGCTAGCAGAGACGGAACAGATAGGAATTACCAAGGCGTCTAAAATTTTTACAGGCATGATTAATTTTCTTATAAATAAAACTTTTTATGATTTTTTTTTAAACTTTCGTTAAAACGCCTTTTAGGAAAAAAAATATAGCATTTATTAATAGCATAAAATTTTCTTTTCAATGATGTAAAACTAAAGGGTTTAATTTACAACAAATGGTACAGTGGCATGTATAAATGAAGATTATTTACAAAAATCGCACAAATTGTGCCGGGCACTATATTGACACTTTCGCATTATAAGAACAGCTGTCTTCTTTCAAAATTAGGTCATTGTGTATTATAAGAGCCGGAATTAATAGTGACGCCACTATTAATGGAACATAAACGAATGGATTTCTAAATTCGACTTTGGTATGTCAATTTTGAAAGATCAACTGTCAGTTTTTAATGCGAAACTGTCAATATAGTGCCCGGCACAATTTGTGCCTGGCTTTATTGCAATAGGTCCCTATTAGCATCAAGCCAGAATAGATACATTGGTGCAGCGGCGGCTCGTGCCGCAGGCGAGGTTAAGCGCCACATTATAAACACCGGTACAAACGTTATTCTCTTTAAAACTCTTTGCGTCCTAGAACTATTGGAGCATGGTACCAGTTGAAAGAGAAAATGCAAAATGCGTTGATCCGGCCTGAAAAGACAAAGAGCTGTCGTAGGTCACGGACTATAGTTGTTTTCTTTTATTTGCATTCGATCTTTTCATTGATCGACATTGTATAGCAGTGTTTCGCTGCTTTTGGTTTTTTGTTTCTCTCGTATCTCGGTAGATGGCGCCTTTTGCTATAGTTCGCTCACTAATTACGTTTAATTAGAGACAAAACCGTCTGATTAACTTCGCAAGATTTGTCACTTGACCAGCAGTATTCTGAGGAGTCCCATAAGGACGAAACGGTTAACTGTCAACACTTATTAGGTGTCCATTAGATCTTGGACCCCCGTGAGGTTAAGCTTTCAAGCTACCCACGGAAAAATATAAGGGAAACAAAAACTCCTTTTTGCCCGATTAGCCATGAAACTTGTTTGATTGAGAAAAACGACAATATAAATAAAACTTTTTGCCCATAAATATGTTTCTGATCTCTTTCAACTGAGGACGAGGACGCAATAAATTTTCTTCAGAGATAATACCTGTATAATAATATGTTTGTAATGTACCGCTTCACCTCGCCTGCGGCACGAGCCGCAGCTGCACTGGTGGTCGCAGTGGAAGGGCTGCAAGACCCACTCACATATGAATCATCAATTATCTTTACATAATTAATCTGTGCATTATTTAAAAGAAAATTTTATTTTCGAAAAGAGTACAAAAGTACTTAATTTTTAAGAACATTAGTAGCAATTTTACGTTTTGAGAAAAACGGGTTTAGTTTTGTACTTTTTTATTTTCTTAAAATAAAAGTGAAGGTTTTAATTTTTTGCTTTTTATTTCAAAATTATATATAACCTGATTTTCTCAAAACATAGAATTTCTACATGCGACAATCTTTTTAGCGACGGCAGAATAATTTTTTTGAAAATGAAGTTCTCTAGGCAAAAATAATTTCTGCCACTATTTAGAAAATAAAATTTTCTTCTTAGGAACGGCAGTATGTATTATAACTAGTACTGATTTTTGGCGATTTTTACAAATTGTCTCCAGTTATGTTCGTCGTTATACCTAGAGGGGCGGAAGACCACCCAGGAAAAAGTGGCCAAAGAATAAAACTTATAGAAGATAACGCTTTCTTTCCAAAAATGTAACTTTCACAAAAATCGGTTTTTCTTTAGAAGACCACGCGGAAGATCATCGACCTATTTTCATGAAAGAAAATGTAATTTTCTATAAGCTTTATTCGTTATGAGTTTCTTACTTTGACCACTTTTGTCCCCCTCTCCACCCTAGATGTAGGCTGTAGTTGACAATGTGGCAAACAAGTAAAACATTAAACTACATTCCAATAGCAACAAAAATCTATCTATCTGTCAGGAAATCCCGGGGGAAGGTATAACCTATGACGACCTTCGGTCTAATCATTTAAAAGAAAATTTTATTGTCTATCACGTAGTTAGTATAATTAAAATAATTATAAATGATACATTGCTAAAAAAGAAATTTGGTCTTCCTAATAAAGTGTAATTTCAGTGTTTTCTTGCAGCACTTAGTTTTTATGACAATTGCAAAATTTCAAAATTAAAAAGATTTTTTTGCAACGCTAATGAAATGTTATCCGTAATATTGACCAAATTATGTTATACTTTATCTGAAAATAAATTTTATCGCCAAAATAAAGCGAAGACTTTTTTTTGAAAGAGCTTTTTTGTGGAAAATTCAATGAAAATGTAAAAAATCAATAGATTTTTCGAGGATTTCTGTAAATCGCCCACATTGATGGATGCCACTGGCTCGTTAGGAGTGAAATTGTCTCTATTTGATTATCAATTGTTGGAATGCAAAGTTAATTTTTCTAATAAATTATTAAATACATTTCAGAAAATTGTAAAAAACAAAAAATATTTGTAGTGATTTTTAAAAAAGTTCTTAGTTTACGGACGCCAATGAAGTATTACCCACAATCTGCACTGAGAGATATATGATTTAAATTAATATTTTGTTGTAAATTATATACTATAGTTTTTTGCGCAAAAGGCTTACCCCTAGATGTACCTTAAGAAGGCTTAGCTAATCCATCATTGTTGTTTTATGTGAACAACAAGGACTTAATCGCGATTAAGTGACTAATCCAAGAAATGTACTTACGGTGCATCTAGGGTTTAGTGTCCAACAAAATTAGTTAAATTTAAAAATGTTAGTTGGTTTGTTTTGAATAAAATGTGCAAACAATCGTTTTGAAGATGTTGAAGGGTTCGTATCTTTGTAACAGTATAGTACCTAGGTAGCTTCAATATATCTTGTTTGTTGAGTCTCTAAGGGCCGGTATCTCAATAGAGGGTTAGCCCTGACCCGTGGGTTAAAAAAAGAGTTGGCTGATATATTTACCACATGCCAAAAAAATACAGCTATTAAAGATAACCCACGGGTCAGGGGTAATCCTCTATTGAGAAACCGGCCCCTAATGTTCTCTGCATATTTCGTCAAAAATAAGTTTTTTCTTGTCTTGGTTTTACATTTTAAAAATCTATATTTTAAAAATTTTTTTATTGTTATTATTATATCACTCAAATCAAACCTCTTGTCGTTGGTGGCCTTGTTTCGCAGGTGGACGGATTATCAATTATCATAATAGGGCGAATAGTGTTTATAATTTTAATAGATTATTATTTTTCAAGCAAATTAATGAGATTCACGCATGTCGCATGTAAGTTGTTTTGTCTTAAATCAGATTAAAATTATGCCAATGCCTTATTTGAATTCTACATTGCATTGTATCGTATTTATCCGTAGAAAATTGATGCAATGGTCAAGATTTAAGGTTAAAATCTGGCATGTCAAATTGTGTCAGATTTTTTCAAATTGTGAAGAATCGCCCCCATTGGGGGCAATTCTTTACATTTCAAAAAATTTGACGAAATTTGAAAAAATGTGACATAATATTTCAGATTTTGTTAAGTTTACAGTCGTACTGCATAAAGACCTTTGTATTGCTTCTTTGATTCAACATTTTTATGGTTTTTTTATATCTTCTCAAATTCTTTATGTTATTATAATGTTTGTGACATTGTTCACATTCATATGTGTAACCTTTTGGTTTTGTTAATTTAGCCTCTTTATCTAAAAATACCATTTAATTAATAAAATATCATGCTTAAATTAGCTTTATGCAATAATTGTAATATTATAATTAGTATAAATGCATTTAATTTACCAGGGTGAAATGTTTGGTTAAAGAACATTTTGTGAATGACTTTCCACACTCATTGCAAAGCGCAGCAACAGCATGCTTTTTATTTGGAACAAATTCATCTTCTTTGTGCTCTCTAAAAACATTATATCGTCACCCTAATTCTGAAACCTCGTAACCCACAAAAAAATTAAAATTCATATTTTTGCGTCAAAGGTTAGTAATTATGCATAGCTTCTTCTTCTTGAAGTTCCATCTCCTAGCGGAGGTGGGAGATAATCATGACCATTCGAAAAGCTAGCGGACCTGGGGGAATATATGCTGAAATGCTCAAATATGGATCAGAGAAACTACTCGAAAATCTCACATATATTATCAATCAAAGCATAAACGGACATCCAGTACCTAATGATTGGAAAATTGCATTCATATCCTCAATACATAAAAAAGGAAACAAGCTGGATTGTAACAATTACAGAGGAATTTCAGTCACCAGCACTCTAAGTAGATTGTACAGTAGGATTCTTAGAGATCTAATAGAGAATGATTTTCATGAACAAGAAGAAGAAGAGCAAAGTGGGTTTCGTGCAGGCAGATCTTGTAGTGATAATGTTTTTTGTCTTAAACAAGTAATTGAGAAAAGAAGCGCCAGAAATATAGAGACTTCCAGTAGAAAAATTATGGACGGTGTTGGAACAAACTAATATCAATCATACATACATAAAAGCGATAAAAGAACTATACAAAGGGTCAAAATCTAAAATTAAAATTGGAAATCGACTTTCAAAAGAATTCCTGGTAACAAAAGGCTTAAGACAGGGATGTTGTATCTCTCCAACTCTTTTTAAAATATATATCGCAGTGGCTCTAAAAAACTGGAAACGTAAAGTGCACGGCCTGGGAATACAACTTAACAACCGATTTACTATATACACACTACAGTTTGCTGACGACCAAGTAATTGTAGCTAATGATAAAGAAGACATGATGAGAAAGTTAACGGAAGAATACCAAAAGTGGGGACTAACAGTGAACGTGGACAAGACACAGTACTTATGTATTGGAAACGAATCCAGTGAGTTAGAACTAGACAATGGACAAACAATATCTCCATGCAATGAGTATGTATACTTGGGTGTCACATTTGATAAGAGAGGAACAGACTGTAAAGAATTGGAAAAAAGAATAGTAAAAGCAAAAAAGGTTATTGGATGTCTTAACAGTATTTTAAGGAGCAGAGAGATAAGAAAGAATGTAAAATTTAACATATATGAAACAATGGTAAAAAGCACGCTGTTGTATGGAATAGAGACTCGTCGCGTATCAGAAAAATACAAAACAAAAATGGAAATTGTCGAAATGGATGCAATAAGAAGATCAATGAGAATATCTAGAATAGATCACATAGGAATTGAGATCATAAAAGAAAGAATGGGAATCGAGGGAAGCATAACGGATGACATCACTAAAGGCAATTGATATGGTACGGCCATGTACAACGGATGAACGACGAAAGATTACCAAAACAGGTCCTAGAGTGGCAACCAGTAGGGCGCAGAAAAAGAGGACGTCCTAAACTAGAATGGCAACAGTCATTCCAAAGATCAATGAGTCAAAACAATCTGACAGAAGATGATTGTCAGGATCGAAGGAGGTGGAGAATAGGCGTCGGACAACGTAGAAAAACGTTCTAAACCGACATAGTAGTAGTAGGATATTCATCGGTTTACCTGGATTCAGCCAACAAGAAATCTTAGATCAATCATTGATTATGCTATAGGTGGACAACACTAGGAACTAAAGTGGTATGATGTGCGCACACTTCGTGGTGTTACCTGTGGATCTAACCACAATCTGGTAAAAGCAAAAATATTTTTCCCTGTAAGAAAAACAAATAAGGACGAAAGTATTAGAGAAAATTAAAACCTAGAGTGCATCGAAGACAATCAAAAATACAACTTTAGAAATCGAAAGTACTCAAAGATTGTATCAGAACCGATTAGATAAAAAATTAATAAACAGAAATCACTCATTTGAAGAGATATATACAAACATAGTAAAAAGCTTGAAGGAAGCAAGCAAAGAAGCTGTTGGATACCAAGATAATAGAAATAACAATAAGATGTGGTGGACGGAAGAAATACAGGAAACGGTCAAGGAGAAAAAACTCACATACTTGAAATGGCTCAGTACTAAAGAGCAACGAGACCTAGAAATCTACAGGCATACCAAAAGACAGCTAAGAAATTTGATACGCACAGAAAATAATGAAATGTTTGAGCGCAAATGCCACGATATAAATACACACGTAGGAGGTAGGCAGAGTTCTGAAGTATGGAAATTCATTTCTACAGTAAAAAAGCCCACAAAGGAAAAAGTAAATATCCAGATCATCAAACCAGAACAATGGACAGAACACTATCCGAGGAGAGACATAGAAGTACATGGAGAGGAAGTAATCATCGAAAAAGAAATAATAAGGAATAGTATTAAAAAGCTTCAATCCGGCAAAGCTAGCGGACCTGGGGGAATATATGCTGAAATGCTCAAATATGGATCAGAGAAACTACTCGAAAATTCACATATATTATCAATCAATGCATAAACGGACATCCAGTACCTGATGACTGGAAAATTGCATTCATATCCTCAATACATAAAAAAGGAAACAAGCTGGATTGCAACAATTACAGAGGAATTTCAGTAACCAGTACTCTAAGTAGATTGTACGGTAGGATTCTTAGAGATCTAATAGAGAATGATTTTCATGAACAAGAAGAAGAAAGGCAAAGTGGGTTTCGTACAGGCAGGTCTTGTAGTGATAATGGTTTTTGTCTTAAACAAGTAATTGAGAAAAGGAGCGCCAGAAATATAGAGACTCATGTTACCTTTGTGGACCTACAAAAAGCATATGATACCGTTCCAGTAGAAAAATTATGGACAGTGTTAGAGCAGACTAATATCAACCATACATACATAAAAGCGATAAAAGAACTATACAAAGGGTCAAAATCTAAAATTAAAATTGGAAATCGACTTTCAAAAGAATTCCTGGTAACGAAAGGCTTAAGACGGGGATGTTGTATCTCTCCAACTCTTTTTAAAATATATATCGCAGTAGCTCTAAAAAACTGGAAACGCAAAGTACACGGCATGGGAATACAACTTAACGACCGATTTACCATATACACACTACAGTTTGCTGACGACCAAGTAATTGTAGCTAATGATAAAGAAGACATGGAGTATATGATGAGAAAGTTAACGGAAGAATACCAAAAGTGGGGGTTAACAGTGAACGTGGACAAGACACAGTACTTATGTATTGGAAACGAATCAAGTGAATTAATACTAGAAAATGGACAAACAATATCTCCATGTAATGAGTATGTATACTTGGGTGTCACATTTGATAAGACAGGAACAGACTGTAAAGGACTGGAAAAAAGACTAGTAAAAGCAAAAAAGGTTATTGGTTGTCTTAACAGTATTTTATGAAGCAGAGAGATAAAAAATAATGTAAAATTTAACATATATGAAACAATGATGAAAAGCACGCTTCCATTATATTTTGTAGTAGCCTATATTTAGGGCCTCTCACTATGTGGCCAAAATATTCATACATTTTCTTTTTCAGAGTGAGACCAAGTTCTTCATCTTTTTGAATTCTATGTTTTAGCTCTATAGTAGTTTCTCTATCAACCCAGGGAATTCTCAGCATTCGACGATAGCACCATCTTTCAAAAGCTTTAAGTCTGTTCATTTCATTCTTTTTCACATCCATAAAGAAGAGTTGAAAAAACGTAGCAGCGCAGGTTCTTAGTTTTAAATTTATGTATCTGCTGCAAAGGAATGTTTTGAGTTTTACAAAAGCATTTCTTGCATTTTCAATTCTTGATGTAATTTTTTGAGATTGATCTACATTTTCGTTTATCCACGTACCTAGATATTTGTACTGTGAAACTCTTTCTATTGGTGTGTTATCGATTATCAGATTGCCATCGAAGTTCGGATTTTTTGTTATTATCATATATTTGGTTTTCCTAAGATTCGTCTTCAGACCATACTTTTGGCATGCTTTGTTTAGTCTCTCTAAAAACACTTGGAGATCCTGTAGATTCTCAGCTGCAACAAAGATGTCATCGGCATATATTATATCGTTGAAGACCTCACCATTAATTTTTATGTCCTCTCTAGCGTCTCTCAAAGCCTCGGTAAAGACTGCTTCACTATAAATATTAAAAAGAAGCGGAGAAAGTATGCAGCCCTGTCGGACACCTCTTAAAATATTTATTTCCTCTGATACTTGATCTTCAATTTGGACTTAAGCTGTTTGATTCCAATAAAGATTCGCTATAACATTGATGTCTCTGCTATCTATGTTCTTTTCTTTATTGCCGGTTTTCCACCAAACGGACAAAACAAAAACAAAACATAAACTCGTGTCGAATAAAACAAAACTCAAACGTTTGGCCAACTTTTTGAAGACTGGCGTGTTTTGCGACAGTTGGAGGTTTGTTCTTCGAGTACCGTTTGGAAGCGGTAACATCAAAAGGTTTTGACTAGTTTCGACGAGTTTTGAAACTCGAGTCTGTTTAGCGTCGTATTGAGTTTCTTTATGTTCTACTTTTATTTCGTTGTGCTAGTCTCGCTACCACTTTTCTACCAAATTGATAGGTAAGTAAATATTAGTATTTTAAGAAATTTGTTTCCAAACGCTCGATAAATTTATTAGATATATACCTACAAGTAAATTGTTTTTTCCAGAAATTCCAGGTCATGTCTGAAAGTGGTAAACTTTCAAAAAAACAGTGGAACTGAAGAAATTAGTACCTTGATTGGTGCCTTTAGAGAACAAAGAAATTGCCGAGTTGTTTAACACAAATTGGATGGAAATAATAAGAAAAATAAAAAATATAACTTCACACTATCAACGTGAAAGAAGGAATTACAAAAAAATTAAAACCTCTGGCGCGGGTCAAAATTTCACACCACACAATTTTGGGTGTAGCTCAATGAGTTTTTTGCATGATCGGAATAAACTAAAACTACCAGTGGAAAAGGACCGAAAACAAAAACAAAACTCAAACAAAACCTAGTCCGCTTGATGGAAACAAGAGTTTTGGGTTTGTCTTCGATTTGTTTTTGTTTTTCGGAAACTAGGAAACACAAACAAAACACAAACTCAACTGTCCGTTTGGTAGAAAACCTGCATAAGAATTCTTACAAGTTTGTCGTGTTGAACCTTATCAAATGCTTTTTCGAAATCAATGAAACAGACATAAACATCTTGATTCATATCAAGACACCTCTGACTTAGAACATTTACGCCGAACAAAGCTTCTCTTGTGCCCATACCGTTTCGAAATCCGACTTGATTGTCACTTATTTCGGCGTCCAATTTTGCAAAAATTCGGTTGTGAACAATCTTTAAAAAAACTTTCAGAGTGTGACTCATAAGGGCTATTGTGCGGTGATCAGAGCAATCTTTAGCATGTGGCTTGTTAGGTAGTGTTACAAATGTGGATTAAAGCTATTGTAGTGGAATTCTGCCACTGAAATATATAGTATTAAACAGATCTACAAGAATCCCAATGTTAACCTTATCAATGAGCTTAAGCAACTCTACAGGATTTTAATCAGGCCCACAAGCCCTTGGTTTGCTTGATGGCATGTAAAACTTCATCTCGAAGAATTTCTGGTCCCGTATCTTCAGCAAAGTCAAGGCGAAATTCTGGGCGATCATCATTAAAAAGTTCCTTTATATATTCCGTCCATCTCATTAACTGTAGTTTAATATCTTAGGTAACGGTCCTATCACTAAGTCCAATCATGGTTGTTTGTCTGCATGCATAGCTATACGCTGCTAAATCCTCGCATCCAAAAAAAAAATATTTAAAACGGTCATTCCCGCGATTTCTAATAAATCGCATAATGCTTACCCTATGTAATTTGCTTCTAACTTTTCTTATTCCTGTAAAATTTTGTTGAGTTGGGTTACGACGTTTCAGAATTACGGTGACGATATTTGTTACAAGTGATATGGTAATAATACACACTATTAGATTATCAGTTATTAATCAAGGTTCGAAAGACTGGTGGTATTGGAATGATTATAGTTACACTTATCAGCATTAATTTCTTTCACGCGTGTTCGTAAATTGCAATGCCTCGAAAATAATTTATTGCATATAGTACACATCAACGCCATTATTCTCACACGCTGCGAATGATTTGAAAAATCTCAAAAGGAAATATGAAAACACCGTGAAAAAGCACAGATATTTTAGGTTATGTTATAACGTAAATGCGCATGCGAAGACAGGGAGCCAAAGTGGACTTAGTAGGGCTAGCGTCTTGTGTAAAAATACAATATGCGTTGATCCGGCCTGAAAGACAGAAGAGCTGTCGTAGGTCATGGACTATAGTTTGTTTTCTTTTGTATTCGATCTTTTCAGTCATCGATATGTATAGCAGTTTTTCGCCTGCTTTTGTGTTTTGTTTCTCTCGTATCTCGGTAGATGGCGCTTCTTGCGACAGTTTTCTCACTATTTACTTATGATTAGAGACAAAACCGTCTGATTAACTTCGCAAGAATTGTCACATTGACCAAGCAGTGTTCTGAGGAGTCCCATAAGGGCGAAACAGTTAACTGTCAACACTTATTAGGTGTCCATTAGATCTTGGACCCCGTGAGGTTAAGCTTTCAAGCTATCCACGGAAAAATATATGAGAGAAACAAAAACTCCTTATTAGATTAGCCACGAAACTTGTTTGATTTTTAAATCCACGGGTACGAAATTCCACGTTTATTTTTAGGTTGTGGGTTTCACACAAGTGCATCAGTCTCAAGCCATTATCATTTGTTACTTCCTCTCTAAATGATCCTATCACTTTGCTCTGGGGTTGTCTACCAGTTCGGCTATTCAAATCGCCAAGCATAATTATTGTTGTTCAAAGAACAGTTGTTTTGTAGCTACTCTTTTATCATCTGATGGTGCGTAGGCTGCTATTATGCTTATATTATGTCCAAGCATCTTCATGTTCACTCGAAGTATGTTTTCACTAATGCAATCGTAGTCCGAAATCCATTTTTTTGGGTTTTTCTTTATTAATAAGGATACCCCTCTGGCTGCTCCCCTTTCTTTTGGGACTCCAGTGAATATATGGACAAAATTTCCGACACTATTCGTACCTGTTCCTTTCTTTTTTGTCTCTGTGAGTACAATAATATCGATCTTACAATTCTGCACTTCGCTTGCAATTGCAATCGAAACTATAATCAGGTACCTGAATATTATGAGCATATCTATTGTTGTTTTTTTGAGAAGTTATTGTATTTAGTTTTCTAGTCATTTATTATTAGGCCTTATTTTTTTGGCTTCTATATCAAGCACTATGACAGTTTTGGTCAAATTTCTTTCTTCTCTAGTATGAACACGAATATCATCCGCGTAGCCAGATGTCTGCGTTAATTTGGTGCCAATATATCCGCTTGTATCAATTAATTAAATAAATAATAATGAAGATTGAGGAGATAGATCTAAGAAAAACAAAACTTCTTTTGCAACGCTTGGTTTTTCTATTTGCATTTTTTCAAGCTTTAAGAAATGTCAGCATCTTAAAAGATGTTTTATAGCTTTACAATCAAATAAACTGTTCACATAACACGCTGTTTATTCAAAACCTAGGGGTAAAATTAAATTAAGGAGGTATTTACTTTAATTTTTAGGTTGAACATGGCTTTCAACAATCTACGTTCGATGTCACACATTACAAGCTACCCGAACTCTTTGAAGCAGTTAGACCTTAGTCAAAATCAAATAACGGTGTGGCCAAGTTTACCGCAGGTGGAGGCGCAGGACAACATGGAGTTGGCCAACTTGACGTGTTACCAGACAAACGCCAAATTTAAAGGGAGATCGTCTGACGTTGGAGGTTATACATATTTTGTACTTTACTTATTTCTGTAACAACCGCGGTCGATTGTTCACTTTACCTGCGTTCATTTAAAAATTATTCTGTCTGCTATGGAGAACAAAAAATGTGACATTAAGGAGAGTAATTGGACCGTAGTAGAGTAGGTGTAGCGGCCTTTTTTGCGTTTCACTTTTGGTGAGTTTGTTCAAAGTGTTAAAATAATTTATATAACTGATTAAATTAAAGTGTTAAAATATTTTTTTTATAAATAACCATGTTATAAACTCCTCCCAAAATGCCAACTTAAAAAACCTATAACTCAAAAACGGCTTGATGTTTTTAAATTTATATTCCTCTACTCCTACTCCCCTGAAAGTAGCTTAAACTCCCCAAAAATATCCAATTTGGATGGATTTGTTTTTTAGTGTCAAGGCGTTCTGCAAGTTCCGTTCGCCACTCCGTGCTGCACTCGGTCTGCACTCACAGAAGACATTTAAGATTGGACAACTTAAGAACTCTTATTTTGGCTGATAATCAGCTGAGAAGGATTCAGCTAACCACAGTTGATAATGGTGATTCTTATGGTACTGGCGATGACGAACTGGAACGCGTAAGTTTTTATTCTTTTTTTTTTGCTACGAATAACCTCGCTTGGTTTCGATTCTTATTTTAATTTTTAAGCGTGCGTTACAAATGTGTGTAATATAACTAACCATTGACTTGAATGTGCTAGACAGAGAATGAGAGAGAAGAAGTTGAGACCAGTTCTTATCTTCCGTGTTATGTGACGTATGTCCTTTGAAACAGCAACGAATATGAAATCACGACCCATTGTAGGCATGATAGAGAGTGATATAAAAATAATATTAATTAATTAAAACGATGCGACAGCTTTTAATTTCTTTAAACCCACTTTGATTTAAAAAGAGAGTCTCAGGAACGAAATAGCGATGTACAAAATAGCGAGTATTAAAATAGCGGTATCGAAATAGCGACAATTAAAATAGCGATGTAATGAAAGAGCAGCTATCAAAATAGCGATGTAACAAAATAGCGATTGTCATAAAACAGCGATGTAACAAAATAGCGATGTAACAAAATAGCGACTATCAAAATAGCGATGTATCAAAATAGCGCGGACAGAATCGCGCTGGCCATAATACCAGAGGCCATAACAGGCATATTTTTTCAAAAAAAACTTTCCTGACTTTTCCCGGGATCCTAGAAGGAGCGAGTCCGAACCGAACCTAACCGAGTTTGGTTCGGTTCGGATTCCGGGAAACAAGTCAAAGAAGTTTTTTTTTTGCTGGTTGGGTTCGGTTCGGTTTGGTTTGGATGGTCATACGGTATGTTGTCCATACGCTATTTCGGCCGCGCTATTATGGCCTGCGCAATTTTGACCTGCGCTGTTTTGTATCACTGCCATCGCTGTTTTGATTGTCGCTATTTTGATACATCGCTATTTTGATATGTCGCTGTTTTGTTACAAACGCTATTTTGATACATCGCTATTTTGATAGTCGCTTTTTCATTACATCTCTATTAGATAGTCGGTATTTCATTACTCGCCATTTGGTACGTCGCTATTTCCTTCTCCCAAAAAAAGATACGTTAGGATTCGTTCTGAACTCATCTCAGAATGCCGCGGACAGCTTGCATCTTTTTAAAACCCTTCACATTGATCGCAAAAGAGATACGGCAGGTCAGAATGACCCGATAAACTAAACTGGCGATAGTGGTTTTACTGTCATAGGTTCATTCAATTGCGTGATCCGGTGTTGTTCGATAGTTTTAACATTTTCAGTCTTTTTATTCTGTGCTTTTGACGGTATTTATGATATGAAAGAAACATTTTTATGTTTTTTTGGAAGGAAAGACCTTTTTTCAGCGGATATGGTTCGGGAGCTAAAAACTTAATTTTTTGAATGTAGAAAGGTAGGTAGAAAAGCAATAACGGGATGTTGAGATGATGAGATTTAAGCATACACACCTGTGTGTTAGTACAAATTTAATTTTTCGATTTTTATTACCAGAACACTTTTCCATCACTTTCTTTCTAAAAATTGGGCAGATCTTTTAGTTGCTACGTCGTCTTTAAAACCACACCAGTAGATAAAACTTGCCACAAATTTGGTCGTTTTTGAGGCAAGTTCAATTCCATTTCTCGGCTAACTTATTAGCTTTTAGTTTGCTTGACTCTCCGGTGCTGGAGATACATGGCCTCACGTATCGGAATTTGGCTCTGGTGCCTATTTCATGGTATGCTGTTCTCCACTGACGACGTGAAACACATAGAAACGTAGGTCTGGAGATGCTACCTATAGTGGGTTAGAAAACTAACCAGAAACAAATCCCTTTACATTCTCTCTTTCTAGCACATAAGAGTCAAGCATACCTGTGTGTATTTTTTTGGAAATAAAATAAAATCAAATTTTGTTTGTATTTCTTTTCAAGACAAATCTAGATTTATGAATGACTGTCATTCATGACATATAGTTTTATTCTAAGTCTAGTCCAACACTACTTTTCTGTTTGCCTTAACATTTTATTATTCTTACTAATTTTTGTGTCTGTATATTTTTAATTTATTGTTTTCTTTTAACATACATGTACATACATAGCTTTTTATATTTTGTTTTAGTTTGGATTTGTTTTGGTGGCGGATAGAAAGGTAGGTACTTTTGTGTTTATATTAATTATTTATACAGGGTTTCCTAAATTAAGGATCCACTATTGGTAACTTTGTTGGTATTGGTTGTTATTGGATACAGAAAATTTTACATTAGCAAATATGTAGTTTTTGAATGCTGTTTCAATTGGAAAGATAAAAAAAGCAATTGTATAATGTTTTTGAGCTACGAAGAAAATGTGATATTTTGCAAGAAAAAATATATTTGGAATTTTCTTTTATGTTTAATGATAACTTAATGTTCAATGGCGGACCCCTAATTTAAACATTTATTGTATATAATTTCTTCATTATTAAAAAAAAAGTTTTGTAGTTTTTTATTCCAAATAAAAAAAATTTGTACTAATTCTTGACTTACAGTAACAATTTTGATAAATGTCGTGCACGTTAACAAAGGCTTTGTTTAAGCTATAACATTTTATTCTGAAAAAAAAACCAGATAAATTTTCACTTAGTTAAGGTTTACAATTGGTTGTTTAGTGGAATTTTCGTTTATTCTATTTTTGTTCATTTTTGTGTTTTGTAGAATCCTCAAAGTCAGAAAGCAAAACTGATTTTCCCTAACCTGTCAATGTTGGATATTAGTAATAACAACTTAACGGACATCCCGACAAACATTCACGAACTAACCAATTTGTCTGTTTTAAACATCAGTGGTAATTTAGGTAAGTTGAGCAGAAAACCCATTATAAACGCCCAGCGCTGCCCGATACAAGGAAGCAATATTTTGCATTTCTTAATAATGCAAGAAGTAGAATTAGGAAGGGGGGTTTAAAAGACAGCTAGGTTAATGAATTTTTCACATTTATATAATATCTGCCAAATTCAACATAGTAGTTTTTGGAATAATAATATAATATTCTATGCACTGCAGGCGCATTTTTTTTTGTGATATATTTTACTTTAATGTGTAAAAAGCCTCACCTTACGTCTTACGTCGCATTTATGTTGTGAATGCATTTGATTCCTCTCTCTCTATTTCTAGATATCACCGACCTACCTCCACAGATGGGGCTACTGTCGCGCCTCTGGAACCTAAACACGCGGGGTTGCTCTCTGCAGGACCCTCTAAGATCCATGATCGACAGCAAAAAATACAAAACAATGGACATTATTGGGTATCTTAAATCGGTTCTTGAAGACGCCAGACCGTATGCTCGATTAAAATTGATGATTGTTGGGGTTCATGGCATTGGAAAGACGAGTTTGTTGGATCAGATTCGGCAGGAGGGAGTTACCAGGAAGCGATCAGAGGTAAGAACAACATTATTTAGAAAACTTTGGGTATTCTATAGATCTTTAGCATGCTTTTGTGGTGTTCTTTAAAAAGACTTGCATTATCAAATAAAGCCTAGGCTTTGATTTTACTGCCTTATATTTAAAATAATTGAATTAACAGATATTTTTTAACATTGTGTAACAGTTGCATTGTCCTTGTTTGTCTGATCATATCCATTTTATCATAACAACTGGTTAAAGAATTCTGGTTGAAATATATATATATATATATATATATATATATATATATATATATATATATATATATATATATTTCTTAAGGACTCTTAAAACATTATCGGGTCCCTTGACAAAAAGAAAATCTTCATTCTCTGGCGTCTTTAAAAGCTGAAACGGAAATCTCCAGACACCGTCCTCAAAATTACTCTCTCCTAATGTCCAATAAACATGTCATCACAAGAATTCGTCTTTTTAAATGTGCATGATTTAGGCCAGCGTTTTCGAGATATTAAGTCCATCATAACTAAAACTTTATTTAGTTTTGAATCTGCTCCTCGCAAATTTGTTCCATTGTCCGAATACAATTATTTTGAATGTCCTGTTCTAGCCATCATTCTTCATATGGGCGGTTTGGTGGTATGGGGGTATAACAAGGCAAACCTTAGAAACCTGAGGTTGAGTCGCACCAAATATTTAAAAAGACACTGTTAATATGATTACAATTTGTTTTTAATTAACTTGTGCGTGCATTTCTGTGTTAGATATTGTTACCTTCCTAGCCCTCGCAACAATGGCTAGAATGTGTTATTTGGGTGTATTTTGACCTATCTTAGCAAATCGTCGTAATGTCTGTGTGTGTGTACTTTCTTAATTTAATGTGACCCCACGTGCGTGCATGATCCTGTGGTGTGGCCTCTGTTCTAGTTGTGACCTCATACACTGATGTCACAGCAATATTGTCTTTATCATTAAAAAAAAATAAGATAAACTAGCAATTTTTAAGTTTTCCGCCAACATGTCACGTGCGTTAGCTGCCAATTTCAATTGATGTTTATTTTTCATGTAAATAAAAATTTTAGACTTTGTGTACAATATGTCACAGGCCTTGTATTTTCACTGGTTTCGTCGAAACTACAGGAAACTGCATTTATTATTTTTTTGTTTTTTTTTTAATTACAAAATATTTTAAAACATCTATTGGATACGGTTGACAAATTCTTTCATATCATAAAAAAACATCGTTTTATTTTTTTATAACAGAGTTCATTCGGGTATTGTAAAAAGACATTTGAAATCGCTATAACCATTAAAAGAATAGTTCAATGGGTTATTACTAGAGGCGCCGCTGATTCGTATCACAGAACACCAAAGGGATTAGCCAGTTTTTATCGATTTACAAGAGCAGCCATTTTTTATGTTTGTCATTTATGTGCACAGCTGATTTGATGAACAAATATATATACATTTTTCAAATTTACTTACTTACTAGATTTATAAAATAAAGGCTTTTGTTGTGACTTTAAGAAGAATGCGCGCCTTCATAACTTCAAGTGAATAACCTCCATTTATATACTCGACGTTGAAGCGCTGTATGCATACAGGTGAGCTAAAAATTAAAAAATATCAAAGTTTGAAAAATTATTTTAAAAAATTTTACGCAGATTTCAAAAATCATATCGAAAAAAGTTTATTAAAGATTAACTTTATGTAAATCATCATTTCATATTCTACAGAAGCGCACCTTTTGAGGATATGCCCACATACAAGGAACCTGTAGTTTGTGTGATTTCCGCGAGGGAAGTGTTGGAAATCTTGTTCTTATTTCTTTTTAGTGGCGTCGCGGCCCACAAATACTTTGGTCGGACCCGAAAAGAGCCGCGGCTGTTTTGTGTCGGTAGGGTTGAAATTATACCAGGAAGATTTTATATGAATTTGGATAACTTCTGAAGGGCAGAATCAAGCAAAATTTCACGAAATCGATAGAACCCCGTATTCGGAGGTATTTCAAATGACTTTGCATAAAGTTTGCTCTCTGACCCGGAGAGTTAGCACCTGTCTAGGGTCCCATTCCCACGGTTACGAGAAGACCACATCGGTATGAAAGGCGGAGAGGATGGACCTCGGTACGGTGATCATAGCGTAGGGATAGTATAAAAGAATACAGCTGTTGCCTTACAGTATGGCGTTGGATCGTCAAAGGCTAGAGGAGAAAAACCTTGATAAAAATCCTGGCCCTCCAAGTAGGGGGTTGAGGCATTAGACTGGTTCTCTAATACTTTTAAAACAAAGATATTACCAAAAAGCCTAAATAAAGTCTCGGAGCACTGGACGGAAACTCTCAAAGACGAAAAAAGCAAAGACAAAGGACTCTGAATATAGCTACATGGAACGTATAGGGAATAAACCAAAAGTTGGACATTATTGCAGCCGAAGAGCAGAATAGTAAGATAGACATTATTGCACTTACAGAGACAAAAAAGAAAGGAACAGGTACAAGTAGTGTCGGTAACTTTGTTCACTTATTTACTGGAGTCCCAAAAGAACGGAGAGCAGCCAGAGGGGTATCCTTATTAATAAAGAAAAACCTCAAACATAAGATTTCAGACTACGAGTGCATTAACGAAAACTTACTTCGAGTTAACATGAAGATGCTTGAACACAATATAAGCATAATAGCAGCCTACGCACTATCAAATGACGAAACGGTAGCTATAAAACAAATGTTCTTCGACCAACTTGATGAGACTATCAGGAAAATCGGCAATACCAGGGAAATAATTATGCTTGGCGATTTTAATAGTCGAACTGGTAGACAAAGCCAAAGCAAAGTGGTAGGACCATTTGGAGAGGAAGTAACAAATGATAATGGTTTGAGACTGATACAATTGGGTGAAACCCATAATCTAAAAATAAATAATGGTTTTTTTAAACATAAGGATATTCATCGGTATACCTGGATTCAGCCAACAAGAAATCTTAGATCAATCATTGATTATGCTATAGGTGGACAACACTCGGAACTAAAGTGGTATGATGTGCGCACACTTCGTGGTGTTACCTGTGGATCAGGCCACCATCTGGTAAAAGCAAAAATATTATTCCCTGTAAGAAAAACAAATAAGGACGAAAGTATTAGAGAAAATGAAAATCTAGAATGCATCGAAGACAATTAAAAATACAGCTTTAGAAGTCTAGAAATCGAAAGTACTCTAAGATTGTATCAGAACCGATTAGATGAAAAATTAATAAACACAGATCACTCATTTGAAGAGATATATACAAACATAGTAAAAAGCTTGAAGGAAGCAAGCAAAGAAGCTGTTGGATACCAAGATAATAGAAATAACAATAAGATGTGGTGGACGGAAAAAATACAGGAAACGGTCAAGGAGAAAAAACGCACATACTTGAAATGGCTCAGTACTAAAAAGCAAAGAGACCTAGAGATCTACAGGCATACCAGAAGCCACCTAAGAAATTTGATACGTACAGAAAAGAATGAAATGTTCGAGCGCAAATGCCACTATATAAATACACACGTAGGAGGTAGGCAGAGTTCTGAAGTATGGAAATTCATTTCTACAGTAAAAAAACCAACAAAAGAAAAAGTAAACATCCAGATCATCAAACCAGAACAATGGACAGAACACTATAAGGGACTGCTGCAGGAGAGGAGACCCGAATATTTGGCAGCCTCTCCGAGGAGAGACATAGAAGTACATGGAGAGGAAGTAATCATCGAAAAAGAAATGATAAGGAATAGTATTAAAAAGCTTAAATCCGGAAAAGCTAGCGGACCTTGGGGAATAGATGCTGAAATGCTCAAATATGGATCAGAGAAACTACTCGAAAATCTCACATATATTATCAATCAATGAATAAACGGACATCCAGTACCTGATGATTGGAAAATTGCATTCATATCCTCAATACATAAAAAAGGAAACAAGCTGGATTGCAACAATTACAGAGGAATTTCAGTAACCAGTACTCTAAGTAGATTGTACGGTAGGATTCTTAGAGATCTAATAGAGAATGATTTTCATGAACAAGAAGAAGAAGAGCAAAGTGGGTTTCGTGCAGGCAGATCTTGTAGTGATAATGTTTTTTATCTTAAACAAGTAATTGAGAAAAGGAGCGCCAGAAATATAGAGACTCATGTTACCTTTGTGGACCTACAAAAACCCCGTTCTGAATGATACCGTTCCAGTGGAAAAATTATGGACAGTGTTAGAGCAGACTAATATCAATCATACATACATAAAAGCGATAAAAGAACTATACAAAGGGTTAAAATCTAAAATTAAAATTGGAAATCGACTTTCAAAAGAATTCCTGGTAACGAAAGGCTTAAGGAGGGATGTTGTATCTCTCCAACCCTTTTTAAAATATATATCGCAGTAGCTCTAAAGAACTGGAAACGCAAAGTACACGGCATGGAAATACAACTTAACGACCGATTTACAATATACACACTACAGTTTGCTGACGACCAAGTAATTGTAGCTAATGATAAAGAAGACATGGAGTATATGATGAGAAAGTTAACGGAAGAATACCAAAAGTGGGGGTTAACAGTGAACGTGGACAAGACACAGTACTTATGTATTGGAAACGAATCAAGTGAATAGAACTAGAAAATAGACAAACAATATCTCCATGTAATGAGTATGTATACTTGGGTGTCACATTTGATAAAACGGGAACAGACTGTAAAGAACTGGAAAAAAGAATAGTAAAAGCAAAAAAGGTTATTGGTTGTCTTAACAGTATTTTATGAAGCAGAGAGATAAAAAAGAATGTAAAATTTAACATATATGAAACAATGGTGAAAAGCACGCTGTTGTATGGAATAGAGACTTGTCGCGTAACAGAAAAATACAAAGCAAAAATGGAAAGTGTCGAAATAGATGCAATAAGAAGATGAATGAGAATATCTAGAACAGATCATATAAGAAATGAGATCATAAAAGAAAGCATGGGAATCGAGGGAAGCATAAAGGCTGATCACTAAAAGGCAGCTGATATGGTACGGCTATATACAACGGATGAGCGACGAAAGGTTACCAAAGCAGGTCCTAGAATGGCAACCAATAGGGCGCAGAAAAAGAGGCCGTCCTAAACTGGAATGGCAACAGTCAATCCAAAAATCAATGAGTCAAGAAAACCTGACGGAAGATAACTGTCTGGATCGAAGGAGGTGGAGAATAGGCGTCGGACAACGTAGAAAAACGTTCTAAACCGACATAGTAGTAGTAAATTTTTAACGCTATCCTCCTCTTCAGGTTTGATCGCCATTTCCCATCGATCAACATTTCCCAGGTAAGGTCTTAGTCTGTCTAGAAGAAGAACTTTCATCTTGGATTTCGGGCTCCTCTGGATTCGGTAGACTACATCAGTAATTCTCCTAACAACTTAAGGTCCTTCCCATGGTGGTGTCAACTTAGGTGATCTTCCTTTCTTGCATTGTGGATTGTATAGCCAGATTTGATCATTCTCTTTAAACCCTGAAGAGTTTGCTTTCAGGTCATATCTCGCCTTCATGCGGTCACTGGCTATTTCTATTCGCTCTCTAACCACCTCATGGATATCTTGCAGCTTCTGTCTTAAACGTTCGACATAGTCATTAATTTCTAAGTGTTCTTCTTCAGGTGAACCAAACATATCACATAGTAACCGCAGCTCTCTACCAAATAGGATACTAGATGGAGTAGCTCCTGTCGTGTTGTGAATGGCGGTTCTGTAGGCCATCAAAAACAATGAAATATATTGGTCCCAATCTGTTTGATGCTCATCAACTACTTTGCAATGATGTTCTTCTATTGTTTTGTTAAATCTTCCGACCATGCCATCTGACTGCGGATGTAAAGCAGTAGTTCTTGTTTTATGTATTCCTAAAAGGTCGCAGAGATTTTGGAAAAGCTTTGAGTCAAAGTTTCTCTCTTGATCTGAATGTAGTTCCAAAGGAATGCCAAATCTGTTGAAAACATCATTTACCAGAACTTCTACAACTGTAGCGGCCTCTTGGTTAGGCAAAGCAAAAACTTCTGGCCATTTGCTAAAGTAATCCATGAAAACAAGGATGGAATCCTATACAGGATGTTGCTCTTTTTAGTTTCTGGAAATGGTCCGGCCACATCAATAGCAAATGGCAAATGGCAGACCTACATTATATTGTTTTATTTGACCTCTGGACCTTGTATTGGGACCTTGGCTGGCTGCACAAGTCCAACATCAGCGGCACCAGTTTTTCACATCTTGAAAGTAATTGACCCAATAAAATCGGTTTCGAATTTTTGGTTATGATTTTATTTATGCCTAGATGCGCGCCTGATTGCTCCTAGGAACTACTACAATGCATCTGCATTATTATGCACCCGCTCGGTGCTTAATTTGATAATGGTATTGTTGTAGCTTTTCTATCCATCTCGCGACTTGCCTCTCAGGTTGTTTCATTTTCATGAGCCACTGTAACGGAGCATGATCCGTTCTAATCAGAAACTCTTGTCCATAGAGATATTTGTGAAAGTGATCTACAGATTTAATGATGGCTAGGAGCTCCTTTCTGGTAACACAATAATTTCTCTCTGGTTTGGATAACTTTTTGCTGAAAAATTCGATGACACGTTCTTCTCCATCTTGTACTTGAAAGAGCACTGCTCCTATGCCATCGTTGCTCGCGTCTGTATCTAATACGAATTTACCTTTTGGAATAGGATATGCGAGAATCGGACTAGAACATAATGCTGCTTTTAGTCTTCTAAATGCTTTGTCACATTCGGTATTTCATCTGTAAGAAGCTTTATCTTCTATAAGTCTATGTAATGGAGACGCTATTTTGGCGAATCCTTCTACAAATCGCCTGTGTGACCCAAAAAGCTTCTCAATTCATGTTTGTCACGAGGTTGAGGCCATTCTCTTGTTGCTTGTAACTTCTTTTCGTCAGTATGAATGCCTTCTCGGGAAAATTTTTCTTGGAATAAAAAACATTTCTTTGGGTTTAGTTTAAGATTGGCATTTCTGATTCTTGAAAATACTTCTCGTTAATTGTCTAGATGATCTTGAAATGATTTCCCCATTACTATGACATCATCCAAGTAGACTTAGGCAGGTTTTCCAAGTAAGGCCTCGTAGAACAACTTCCATTAGTCTTTGAAATGTTGCTGGGGCATTGCATAGGCAAAATGGCATAACATTAAACTGGTAAAGTCCACTGCCAGCAGAAAATGCTGTCTTCTCTTTATCTCTTTCAAATATTCCTACTTGCCAATACCCACTTTTTAGGTCAAGAGTAGAAAACCAATATGATCCTGCCAATGTTGTTAATGTGTCATCTATTCTTGGCAGTGGGTAACTATCTTTCTTGGTCACATCGTTAAGTTTCCTTTAGTCGACGCAAAATCTCGTACTTTCATCCTTTTTAGTGACCAACACCACAGGTGATGACCAAGGACTTGATGACTCTTCAATAACCCCGTCACTGCGCATTTTATTAATGAGATTGTGAACTTCTTCTTGTTTGGCCATTGGTAGTCTTCTTGGGGCTGTCTTAACGGTGGGGCATCGTCAGTGTTGATGGAATGTTGAATAAGGTTTGTATGTCCCGAACTACTTTTAGTTTCAAAGATATTACTTTGTTCTTCTATAAACTCTCTCGGTTTACTAAATTCTTCTGGAGTGAGATGTTGCCAAGTTGACTGAAATTGCTGAAGTACCTCCGTTGCTAACTTGCTTTTATCCTCGGAAGTTGGCTCTTCACATCTTGTTACTTTCTGGACTGGTTCAAATAATGCTACCACCTCCCCCTTATTAATTTTGCCACTATTTGGGAAAATATTGGCCACTCTAATCGGGATGTCTCTATCGGTCTTAACTAGTGACTTTGCAACGAGGTAGGTGTTGGGTGTATTCTGTTGGCTTATGAGTTCTTCGCAGCTTGATATTTTACTTTCTAGCCTCCTGTTCATTCCGGGTTATTATTTATTTAAAAAATAATTTATTTTGTTTAATTTTATTTTTTAAGCATTTTTTTGTTTTACTATATTTTTAAATACGGCCTTTTGAATTAATTAGGCCATAATTGGGCTTCCTATAAGTTACTCTAATCAATCATAATTAAATGGTTAATTAGTTGTTAAAATAATTATAATTAAGAATAAAATCTTAAATCCATTTTTCTACTTTTAAATTAAAATAAAAATACACCAGTGAAACTCATATAGCGCCCCTCTTAAAGTTAGACTGGACATATGTACGTCCTTGTGAATAAAAATAATGAAAAACAGTTGTTTGTCGTACCTCCGGCGACTCTCACACGGACAACAGAACGATCTAAAAATAAACAATACTGACAAGAAATACGTAAATGAATTCCGCCTACACGTTTTTTCAGCTATGATCAATATTGATGTATTTAATATTAAAACCAAAGACATAATAAAATTTTATTAGCGCGATTACGCGTGTGCTCAATATTACTGGAATAGAAGCTGGACACATGGATTCAACCCATCTGAAAGGCCTTTCAGGTTCTGGAATGAAGATAGCACAGCAGTAAGTGATCATATTTTTTAGTGTCGAAATTCGCTTATAAAATTATATTAACAATAATAATTTCTTAGTGCATAAATTTAATGCTAAGCTTTGAGCGGAGCTGGTTTTAGTAATCATATATTTTTATTTAGGGAAATTTCTACCCTTTCAACTTGATATTATCGGCCAACAAATGCTTGTAAAATTCAAATAAACATAATCGATAACAATTCTAAAAAATAAAATAAAATATAAAATTCTAATTTAGATTTACAGTCCACTATGCAAACCAATTTTGAACTGGGCTTGAAATAGACATTTTTGGTCCCTCCGACCCCAGATGATTTAGTTTTTTTTTTCCTTTTACAAAATAGAATTAAAAATTTGCGAAAAATAAAATAATAATTTTTGCAGTTTTTTAATTCGTGAAATCATTGACCTTGATAAAATAAAATCCTTTAAAGCTGCATTAAAACGAATTTTTAGGTGTGTGAGTATTTTAAAAATATCTTTGCGATAAAAGAAAAAAAAGACTGTGTACCGTACGAATTGGGTAGGTCAGTTTTTTCGCTAGTTAGTTATTCTTGATTAAAAATTAAAATAGCACAATATTTTGTTTTTTCTTAATCTTTTTTTTAATAATAAAAAATGGCAAACGCAGAAAAAATTAAAAAACGTAAAGTTCAGCGCGATATCGAATATGATAAGCTTGAAGATATTTTTAACACAGCTACAGAAGCAAAAACTGATGCTTCAAAAAAGGGAATTTTTGAGGTCGTAATTGAAGATATTGAGTTGATCCGTGAGGAGTTCGTAAAACATCACACTGCGTTAATAAATGACGTTTTCTCCGATGTGGAGGAGGTCAGGTCAGCTACTAAAAAAGTGCTTGATTTTAATAAAAAATACGCAGAAATTAAATCAATTTTTAATATAATTTTTTCAAATGGGGTTAACACAGCAACTCAGAAGAGGCTCTCTATAGGGGCGATTTCCCCTCAGCAACTGCCAGCGGGGGCAAGTAACTCTCATATAAGGTTAGAAGAAATTAAATTAATAACTTTTGAGGGTGACATAAGAAGCTTTCCGTCTTTTTACGAGTTGTTTGAAAACTTAGTGAATGAAAATCCAGCGTTGTCAAATATGGCTAAATTTACGCATTTGGTTAATCACTTAAAGGAGCAAATTACGCAATCGCTTATGACAAATTGGTCAAGCGATATTTAAATAAACGCCTCTTGGCAAATGAATATTGGAGTTCCATAGAAAATTCACAAAAAATTGATTCTGAGGACCCCAATGCCTTAAGGAACTTGCTCGATACATTTTCTAAAAATCTAGAAGCTTTGAGAGGGATGCAAATTGACGTAGATGGCTGGGATTACATTCTTATGCAAATGCTTTTAAAAAGGGTAAACACTGACTTAATAACGCGTTTTGAAATCTTTCATGGCAAGTCTAGCGAAATACCTCAATATCAGGTAGTTTATGATTTTTTTGATAAGCAGTGTGAAGCGCTTTTTTCCGCTCAATGCTCATTGCCTGGTTCAAGTAATCAAAACTCTCATAATTCATTTGAATATAAAAATAAGTCTCCTAGATTTAGAAAAAATCCAGCAAGCAATAACTCGCAAAAATCCATGCTTAGTAAAAATAATAATAGCGGCAACAGCGCGGATTTATTTTGTTTTTGTTGCAATAGCAACCGTCATTTAATTATATTATGTCCTGATTTTAAAAGTAAAAATCCTAAGGAAAGATTTAATTTGGCGAAAAGTAAATCTTTATGCATTCTATGCCTAAGCAATTTACATAAGACATCTTTTTGTAAGTCACAAATTACATGTGAATGTCAAAAACGTCACCACAGTTTATTGCACTTTACAAATAATAATAATGGCAACACTGGCGAACAAAATGAGCAAGCTAATTTGGCTTTTTCGCTTAATCAAAATCAAAATCAAAATCAAAGTACTGCAAGTGAGCAGTGCTGCAATGCAACTTTAAATAAAAAATCGAATAGCGCGCCTACGATGCTCTCCACAATTTTGGTTAATATATTAGATGCAAAAGGAGAATACCAAACTGTACGTGGAATTTTGGACACCGGTAGCTCTATTAGTTTTTTGAGTCAAAGTTGCGCAAATATGTTAGGTTTACCGCGCACTCAAAACTCTACTATAATTGAGGGCATAGGGGAAACTTCTTTAAACTTTAAGTTAGGAAGTGTCTACTTAACACTGCGACCAGTGGACAAAATCTGTCCGGTCTTAAATGTGCAAGCTGTTATTTTACCCCGTATTTGCTCAAATATTCCTAGTAATAATGTTTCTATACAGAATTGGAGCCATATTAAAAATATTAAATTGGCAGATCCTACTTTTCATAAGCCGGGGTCTATACAACTTTTAATAGGGGCAGATCTTTTTACTCACATTATTCAAGATAGACGTATTTGTGGGAACAATTCTAATGAGCCTACGCTTTTAAATACCATTTTTGGTTATATAGTCATGGGGAAAATTTACTCATTACAACCCCAAATTTAATTCATTTTTGAGCCATATTACTTGCAAAACTTTAAATGAAAATATTGTTAAATTTTGGGAGTTAGAAAACATCCCTCAAAAGACATTTTTGTCGCCTGAAGAGGAGTTATGTGAACAAATTTTTCTTGACTCTGTCTCTCGAGATTCTAAAGGCCGCTACACTGTTTCTTTGCCTTTTAAGGAAAAAATTGAACCTACTTTTCCTGGCAGTAAGCAATTAGCATTAGACAGATTTTTATCATTGGAACGCAAGTTGTTAAGGAATCCAGATCTCTATAAAAAATACTCTGATTTTATAAGGGAGTTTTTGGAGTTGGATCACATGGAAATATTGCAAAATCCTGACAATAGCGATAAAAACTTTTATATTCCTCATTTATGCGTGGAAAAACCTGAAAGTGTAAGCACTAAGCTAAGGGTAGTTTTTAATGCGAGTGCTACCAGTCCAGGAAGCCCTTTGGCCCTTAACGAGACTTTGCTTGTAGGACCAAAGTTGCAAACTGACATTTGTGTCATTCTTTTAAACTTTCGCTTGCATAAAATAGCTTTTATAGCCGATATGTCTAAAATGTTTAGACAAATTATCGTTGCGCAGGCGCATCAGTGTTATCAGCGCATATTGTGGAGATTTGATCCTAACGATGCCATTATGGAGTGTCAGCTTAAGCGTGTTACGTATGGTTTAGCACCATCTAGCTATTTGTCTATAAGGGTCTTGCAACATTTAGCTAAATCTGAAGAACATAAATACCCCCTTGCGAGTAAAGTTCTTTTAAATGACATTTTCGTCGATGATATCTCGAGTGGGGGGGATAATTTAAGGGATGCAATAAAACTTAGAGATCAACTTATTTTATTACTTAAAAGTGGGGGGTTTGAATTGCATAAATGGGCTTCCAATGACCCAAGATTTTTAAAGGGTTTGCCTGATGAATCTATAAATCCGAATGCGCTACAGTTTGATTGCGATAATTTAACCAAAGTTTTGGGACTTCAGTGGCAGCCCAATTCTGACTATTTTACTTTTAATGTTACTCCTCAGGAACGAAATTGTACTAAACGTCAGATTCTTTCGGAACTAGCCACCTTTTTTGACCCATTAGGAATGGTTTCACCAATAACTTTTTTCACAAAATGCCTTATTCAAAAACTTTGGATAAAAGGGTTAAATTGGGATGACCACGCCCCCGCGGAAATAAGTCAAGTTTGGTCTCGCTATAAAGCCGAATTGCCGCTCTTAAAGGAATTTAAATTAATGCGCCACATAAATATTTTTTCTGGCAATGCTTCTTACGAAATTCACTCCTTTGCAGACGCAAGTACACTTGGCTACGCATCAGTTTGCTATTTAAGAGTTTGCTATAGGAATGAAATTTCGGTCTATTTTTTATGTAGCAAAACAAGAGTAGCTCCTACTAAAAATATTTTGAGCATAGCTCGCTTGGAATTATCAGCGGCTCTTTTAGCTGCGCAACTCGCCAATTTTGTTTACGAAGCTTTCAACAACCATATAAAAATAAATAAAATTTTTGGTTGGTCAGATTCAACAGTAACTTTGTGTTGGATTAAAGGACACCCTTCTCGTTGGAAGACCTTCGTTAGCAATCGGGTCTCTATGATTCAGGAAAAAATTCCGCCCGATTCGTGGAACTATGTTCCTACCTCTTTAAATCCAGCTAATGTGGCTAGCCGGGGCGCCTTTCCCTCAGAATTATTAAACCATGATCTGTTTTACAGTGGCCCAGATTTTTTATGTAAAAAATCTGAGCAATAGCCTGCACAAAAAAGTTTATCTGAAAATAGCGAAACTAAAGCAGAAGGCAGGTCCGCCACTGTGCTTTTTACCATCAATAAAAATGGTGAAAATTATTATGAGGTAATTTTGAATAAATTTTCGAACTTTTCCACAATGTGTCGAGTTTTAACATATATTTTTCGATTTTTATGGAATTATTTTAAACCAAAAAATGAACATATAACAGGTTTATTAACATTTTTGGAAATAAATAAAGCTCTGACAAAACTCATAAAGCATGTTCAAAAATTAGCTTTTTCAGAGGAATTGAAAAAATTAAAAAATAACGAATGCCTTCCAAAACCCTTACAAAAATTAAATCTTTTCTTGGATTCAGATGATGTAATAAGGGTGGGTGGTAGATTGCATTATTCGTCTTTGGCTTACGATAAAAAGCATCCTATTTTGCTACCCCGCGATAGTAAATTAACCTACATGATTATTGAAAACATTCATTTAAAATACTTTCACGCTGGACTGTTGACGGTAAATCATCTTTTAAACCAACGGTATTGGGTCTTCTCATCAAAACGTGCTATCACTCATGTTTTGTCCAAATGCGTAAGATGTTTTAAAGTCAAACCTCAACCTTTGCAGCCGTTAATGGGGTCACTTCCTACTGCTCGATTGGAGCAATGCCGAGCCTTTGCCAATGCTGGGGTGGATTTCGGCGGTTCTTTTCAAGTTTCACTAGGAAAAACAGTGGGAAAAACTAGGGCTGCAAAAACTGGCAAAGCTTATATTTGCTTATTCGTATGTCTCGCAACTAAAGCTCTGCATTTAGAGCTTGTTAGTGATCTGACAGCGGAAGCTTTTATTGCTGCGCTGCGCAGGTTATTTGCGCGCAGAGGTAGAGTCCATCAGATGTGGAGTGATAATGCAACTAATTTTGTTTTAGCGAATAGAACGCTACTTAATTTAGACCCTTTAAATCCTACTGAGTGGCATTTTATTCCCCCCAGTAGTCCGAATTTTTGCGGTTTGTGGGAGGCCGGAATAAAGTCCGTCAAAAAACATTTGGTAAGGGTAATTGGGGAACAAATCCTCACTTATGAGGAATTTTACACCTTTTTATGTCAGATAGAGGCCATTTTAAACTCGCGGCCCTTAACGCCCTTGAGTTCGGATCCTAACGATTTGAGTGTATTAACACCCAATCATTTTCTTACGTTAGAATCACCGGCTTCACCGCCTGATCCTGACCTATCCCATTTGAAATTAAATAGATTGAGTCGTTGGCAGCTAGTACAGCGCCTTCAACAGGATTTTTGGCAGAGATAAATTGGAATATTTACACACTCTTCAACAGAGGCATAAATGGTTGAAGGATAACACAATGCCATCTGTTGGAACGTTAGTTTTAATAAAGGAGGATTGTTTACCTCCTCTTCAGTGGAAGCTTGGCCGTATTGTCGCCTTGCAAAGATGGAATATCTAGAGTGGCAACATTAAAGACAGCTACCAATGCAGCTTTAAAACGTCCTCTCTTAAAACTTTGTCCACTTCCCATTGAGAATGCTGAAAATGCGTAGGCATTTTCCAGGGGGTGTGATGTTCATTCCGGGTTATTATTTATTTAAAAAATAATTTATTTTGTTTAATTTTATTTTTTAAGCATTTTTTTGTTTTTCTATATTTTTAAATACGGCCTTTTGAATTAATTAGGCCATAATTGGGCTTCCTATAAGTTACTCTAATCAATCATAATTAAATGGTTAATTAGTTGTTAAAATAATTATAATTAAGAATAAAATCTTAAATCCATTTTTCTACTTTTAAATTAAAATAAAAATACACCAGTGAAACTCATATAGCGCCCCTCTTAAAGTTAGACTGGACATATGTACGTCCTTGTGAATAAAAATAATGAAAAACAGTTGTTTGTCGTACCTCCGGCGACTCTCACACGGACAACAGAACGATCTAAAAATAAACAATACTGACAAGAAATACGTAAATGAATTCCGCCTACACGTTTTTTCAGCTATGATCAATATTGATGTATTTAATATTAAAACCAAAGACATAATAAAATTTTCACTTTTGTATTAGCGCGATTACGCGTGTGCTCAATATTACTGGAATAGAAGCTGGACACATGGATTCAACCCATCTGAAAGGCCTTTCAGGTTCTGGAATGAAGATAGCACAGCAGTAAGTGATCATATTTTTTAGTGTCGAAATTCGCTTATAAAATTATATTAACAATAATAATTTCTTAGTGCATAAATTTAGTGCTAAGCTTTGAGCGGAGCTGGTTTTAGTAATCATATATTTTTATTTAGGGAAATTTCTACCCTTTCAACTTGATATTATCGGCCAACAAATGCTTGTAAAATTCAAATAAACATAATCCATAACAATTCTAAAAAATAAAATAAAGTATAAAATTCTAATTTAGATTTACAGTCCACTATGCAAACCAATTTTGAACTGGGCTTGAAATAGACACCTCCCAAAAATTATGGTCTCACTATTATCGACTAGTCTTGTTGTGCATACTGCCACCACCTTTATTGGTTCTTTATTGAAGCGACTATTTGACAAAATGAACTCTTTATTCCCAAATCTTAGGGTATTAAGTTTATTATCAAATGCAAATCCATGTTTACTTATCAAGTCCATGTCCAAAATAAATTCGTCTTCTATTTCTGCAACTAATACAGTGTGGCGAATCTTTAATCTTCCCAGCTGTAGGTCTATGTCTGTCTGCCCCAACACGTCGGCGGATTCTCCAGTCACAGTGTTATTTTCTTTTGTGTTGGTCAAATTTTATATCTTGTTGCAATTTTGAACTTAAGCAATGATATGGCAGCACCAGTGTCTACTGTTATATTAACTTTTCTTCCATTAATAAGTCCGTCGATGATCAGTGTGTTTTAAGCTAGTAAATTAAGTAAATTTTGGAGGCTACATTCTTATTAGCCAACACCCGCCCCTCTGCGTTGACTAGTTTTAAGTTTTCCTGATCTCTGCTTCGGTACTCTGTCCCGCTAGATGGCGAGCGAGACGTTATTTGGACACGACAATCGCGTTGAATATGCCCTGTACGTCCGCATCTAAAACACTTAACATTTGGAGGAGATCGTCTGCTTTCTTTCAAAGAATTAATCTTTTCTCATCATCAGTGATTGAAACATTTTGTTTAGCTTTTTTGAGTTGACCTCATGTCCATTGCTAATTTCTTATCCCTCCTGAATTGAAACAGCTCTTATTTTTGGCCTGGACATATTAGCTGATGATTCAATTTCAAGGGCTTGAATCAACACTTCACTGCAGTAATTGAAGCGTTCTCGACGAAGTAACTTTGCTAAGTCCGTGTCTCGTAAGCCGTTAATAAAGCGATCTATCGTGAAGGGATCTCTGTAATTTTCTGGCATTTCTGGGTAAGCTAACTACATCAGCCTCCTGATATCTGCTTCATACTCTTGCAATGATTCTCCTGGTCTTTGCTGAGGAATATTTTTTCTGACCAATGTAAATTTCGCAAGTGTTCGTCTTCATACCTTCTTTCTAACGCTGCCACTAAAGCGTTATGTTTCTGTTTTTGTTCGACTGGAATGGACCGTAAAAGTCCCAGAGCAGGTTCCCGTAGAACTACTAAGAACGCTTTAGCTTTTTCGTCCTCGTCCCAACTATTTGCAGCGGCGGCAGCTTCAAATTGTTGTTTGTAGGTGGACCAGGAAGACGTACCATCAAAAATTAAAAGCGTAATGTTTTGGTTGGAATTCACAACACATCCCTGAGCTTTTATTTTGTTTTGTTCTTTCTGAAGCTGTATAAGCTGTTTTGACACATCCTGGAGCTTTTCTTCCACTGTTTAAAAAACTTCTTCTCTTACATTCTGTAGCTTGGTCTTCACTTTTTCTTCAACATTCTGCAATTTGTTTTGTACCGTTTCTTTTACATCCTGCAATTTGTTTTGTTACATTTCTTCTACATTCTGCAATTTGTTTTGTACCTTTTCTTCTACATTCTGAATTCTCTGTTTTAAATGTTTTTTAATTTTTTATTTTTGTGTGTTCCAGTTTTTCATTTGTTTCAAAGATGATTCTTAATTGTCTACCAGACCACTTGATAATGGTTTTTTAAAAACCGAAACGCGTCGTGATTAGACAATAAAATATTTGTGAAGTAAGCAGGACTTTTCGATTCTTCTCCTTTAACAACCGTAAGGTTAATGTCGAAGTCGGTTCTTAAATATCTCTCTTGGTTTTTGAATAGAACACTATTGAACTTCTTTGAATATTCTGGAAAAATCACTTACTGTTCTTCTGTCCAATTGTCCTAGCCTGTGGTACTATTTAAGGATAGTCTTTGCACTATTCAGTTCTGAATATTCTGGCAAAATCACTTACTGTTTTTCTTTTCAATTGTCCTAGCCGGTGGTACTATGTAAGGATAGTCTTTGTACTATTTATTTCTTTTAGTCTCACTTCTAACACCAATTATCACGAGTTCCCAACTACAACTCGCAAATGTCAAAAAAACGATATGTCAATTTATTTCGAGAATTATGTACAAAAGCACGCACTTAAACTTACTAATAATTTCACTACTTTAATCGGCCTTTTAACTTCGTGTTAAAATCTCGCGATCACTACCGTTCGTTATCTTTGACTGACTCGATGCGCGATGTCCGGCCCTATATATAGGCTCGTCGAACTTTCCCGAACTATCCATCCTTGTTCGATTCACGAATATATCAGTTTTTGCTGGAAGGTCTGCGTCTGAGTACGAGTGTGAGTCATAGATAACGCAACTAAAACATAGACTAAGAATACAACTATAAGATAAGTCAACCTAATACTACACTAAACCTAAATAAATTCTAACTATAAAATTTAAATAACTTAAATTCCAATCAAGAAAAGATAGCTCTCCAATTAAGAAAGTAGAGATTTTCTAGATTTGAAAGATATAATGTTTGTTAAAGTGACCGCTTAAGTTCGGTCGTTATAGAAAAGACGTAACACAATGGGTTGTATTGTAGAACTCTGTCGGGACCTTAATATCGCCATAACCGATATGTCGTTATCTCCGATGTCGTTATAAGCGGTATTCACTGTATTCAAGAAAACTCATTTCAAAACTATATATAAAAAAATTTAAGTCTTGTTTAAAAGCAGGCGTCACTGTTGAGTCGAGTAAACTTGCTTTGAGTGAAGATAATATTTTCAAAAAAGTGCGTTTTTTAGATTTGGTGTATTTTTTTTCTGTGTAGTATGCAGCCTCTTCGAGGAGTAAACTTTACTTTTATATTTTGAATAGGGAAAGTCTGTCGAGTGATACCTTGTTTTGAAGGTCTTTGCAACTGAAAATTTTTAACAACTCAAAATTCCAAAATTTACAATGGATCGATAAAATAAAATTAAAATAAGAAAAATATAAAAAAAATTAAATAAGAAGTAAGAATCACTGTAAAATATTCCTTCAATAAATAAAACATAAAAAACGTTTTTTTATCGCTTCACGGTAATTTTGGACGCAAATATATCAAACACGAATCAATAGATTTTTGGCATTTTTCCACGGTTGTAAAGATACCCACGGGGCCTTCAAAAGTAGGTGTCACTCGTCCCACCTAGAGTCCCTGTATGTTGACATATTTGGATATATTAGAGTCGCGACAAGCCCATCAATGTCTTTCTTGAATTTGCGTTTAGGTTATGTTATTTTCATTGGCGTGGTATGAGTATATAACTCTATTGAAAATTAGCAACGGAAAATTATTAAGGCCTCCCAATACAGAGGGCCCAAGCAAAACCACCTGAGTATTAGATATGTATGTATACCGGGGGTGCGGTCTAGTAAAATAAATCCAGTATTAAAATCAACATTTTGTTTATCATTTCATTATTTTAGGTTTATTTCCTAAACAAGAAAGTCAGAAATTTTTTTATATGTATATATTTAATTATAAAATAACATATAATTAGGTAACATCCAAAGTGCATATCACATTGTCAATCACTTTTTAACTATTCCCTAAATAAAATAGTTTTTTATGATTTTTTATTATTATAATAACTGCTTTGGAAGATTTTAGTCCACAGTAACACCGGTCTATTTTTTAAGTGATGAGTAAAAGGCAAGGTAAAATAGCATTCTTTTACTAAACGTTCAACTTTTCCATGTGTAAAAATTATTGAGGGTGATTCTTAACAGAAGCTGTATTCAAAGATTTTATGATATTAAACATGAAAAAACGTTCGTCCTACAAATTAGATACTTTAACGGCCGCGCCGTGTCTCCCAGACCAAACGTCAAAATTACGAGATGCAAAAAGTTATAGTAATTTTAAAAGTAAATGGCAACATTGCGTTCAGTTAGGAATCACTTTCAAGAATTTTCGCAGAGGGGAAAGTTGGAGTTCTCGGCAAAATGAAGTATGCAAAAAAATTCAACCTGTTACCCATTACTTAAAATATAGACTTTTTTTTTAATAAAAAGAAATTGTTTAACGATGATTTCGTTCATTCTAATTGTAATAAATATAATGATGATAATTTATAGGAAAATATTAGTTCTCTCCAGTGCAAATAATTGTTGAATTTTGGTTCTTATTCGGCGAGAACTTGACAGTCACATCAATTTGTCAATATTTTCTGATGGAAATAGTTTTAAAATAGATAAAAAGTAGTAAAATGAGACATTCTTCCAGTTCATGATAAGTGGTCAAAAATGTTCCAACTCCTTGTACTTTAAAACTAAATTGTTGTCGTTTTCTTTATTGTACAGTTCAGTTCGAGTTCAGTTTTTTCCATATGTTCGTCGAATTTTTGTAAAAGCTTTTTTTCTGGACTAAATATTATAGAAAGAACTTGCTGCTTCAGTGACACGTAAACTCTTCTTATGCAAAGTGGTCCTAAAAAAAAAATATGTTTTTAAATAACATATAAAAAGAACTTGTATATACAGAGATTTGTGGGAATTTTTAGCAAATGGAATAAAAAACGCTTCAAAACGTCAATTTTGTTTGCTAGAGGGAATTTTCTGAAATTATTTGATATATTTTTGAGATATTTATATTTAAAGTTACCATATATTATATAGGCAGTGGCGTCTGCAGTAATGAATCCTAAGGGGGGACTCGAAGGCGGATCGATACGCAGAGATGGATTATGGGGGGTGGGTTAAGCACAAATCGATACATTTTAATCTTGATTTTGTGGGAAAATTCATGTTGTAGGGGTAAGTCTTCGCCCACCCCCCTTGCGTACGCCACTGGATAAGAAGATAAGTCAAGTGGCACCTTACTGGGGCTTTTATATATCTATCGCTTTAAGGCGCTTTGTTTTAAAAAATCAATTTATCTATAATAAAAAAAAACCAATGAACGATTTTCAAAAACCCATCAAAACAAGGCGAGACTCGAATCATATTCCCTTTCTATATAAGCGCTCAAAAGATGTCCCTCTCGCAAAAAAAATCGACGTGACCAAGAGTTTTTCTCAAAAGTTGCAAAAAATACTTATAATATTAGTTTCATTTTAACCTGTTTAACAGCGAGCGGAACACTTTTGTTATATAATAGGATGCTTTATGTTTATGTTTTACATATGCGGATGTACTAAACTTTATACATTTCAAACCGGCCAAAGTGCTCCTTTTATTTCAAATCCTATTATTAATTTTGAAAAGCCACACTTACCTCTCAAATTTTTACCAATATTGTTTGAGATTCTGGATTGCTGGGAAAACTAGAAAATCAATATGTCTTATCTGATGTCTTACAACAGCTAATTAGGAAACATGGATAGGTACATATTTATTTTATTAAAAATTTATGGTTTCGAACTAAAAACTTGCTTTTGTGTTGTGTAATTTCCCTGACCAAAGATTATAGATTATAATATATATTATTAAGATGGGCCACTCAAAATTATATTATTATTATATACAGTGTGTCGAACGTACATAAGTTCGGGTAAGCAGTCCAAAGATGGCGCTACGAACATTTTCGAAAATCGCGCACGGGTGATATATTTAATTTTATTTAAAAATACTAAGTGATTCAAAAATATTTTTAATATAACTTAAAGATTATTTATATTCCATAATCTTTGGATTATATTAAAAATTATTTTTAATATTTTGGGAAATCATTTTGGTGAAATGAATCCAAAATGTCTTAACTACTAGATACTTGCATTGAAAAGTCTTTAAAATATTTTAGATAATCATTTCAACGATATACATAAAAAAACAACCCAATAACTACACATTTATTTTTTATTTAGCTATGTTCAGTATTCCACCAGTCAGGATTTTTTTTAACTGTAATATATTTTATATAATAAATCAATATTAATTTAGGCACATGCTAGTCATTTAAGGAATGTTTAACAAAAGTATCTGACTGTCGGTATCTCAATCACAGTTTTTTTTTATTTAGTTCAATAATTTCACCTTAGTTTAAATATTTTATGGATATCTATATCATAACAAAAACATTTCATGTAAAAAAAAGCCAAGTACGCGAAAGTGGTATTTCGTAAAAAGAATTGAGATAAAAGTAAAGCCAAGTTCTCCAATACAAATTTCAAAATGAAAGGTTCTTACTAGTTTGGAAATGTTTTTTTAAACTATGCTATTCCAGCCAAACTTTTTTATGTTCAATTTAGCACTGCGCCTAAGAGTCATTTGCAGCCGTAATATCCAAGTTTAGAAAAAGATTTCCAAACTAGTAAGAACCTTTCATTTTGAAATTTGTATTGGAGAACTTTTTACGGAATACCACTTTCGCGTACTTCGCTTTTTTTTTCATGAAATGTTTTTGTTATGCTTTTATCCTTTTTTAAAGGATTTGGATAATATTTAAGTTTTAAAGTAGGTAGTAAAATATGCGGAATATTGTTCAAAACTTTAGCAATACCTTATTAAAAATTTTGAGGTTTTTTTATATTTTCCTATGGTTTTATCATAGTTTCTACCAGCCTTCTAAAGCTCAGCTCTCTAGTGTTCCTGGAAGTAGGCAATGTTATTTTTACATAACTTTACATTTATAGGGGAGAGAAGTTAATTAAACTTTGGGGTTTTTTAATTTTCTTTTATGATTTTATCATAGTTCCTGTCGGCCTTCCAAAGCTCAGCTTTCTAGCGTTTCTGGAAGTGGGCAATGTTACTTTTACATAATTTTACATTTATAGGGGAGGGAAGCAAATTAAAATTTTGGGGTTTTTAAATGTTTTCCTATAGTTTTATCATATTTCCTATCAGTCTGTCAAAGCTCAGCTCTCTAGCGCCTCTGGAAGTGGGCAATGTTACTGTTACATAACTTTACATGTATGGGGGAGGGGAGTGAATTAGATCTTTGGGGTTTTTTGATTTTTTACAATCCAAGGATTTGGTCACAATTTCTCCCAGTCTGTCAAATTTCAGCTTTGTAACATGTCTGGAAGTACAGACAAATTTACATGATTTATATATGAGTGAGTGAGTGAGTGGCAATTTCGACGTTTTTTTGAAATTTCGTAACTACTTTACCACTTTATGGAAGTCCATGAAACTTAGAGGGATTGCTAACTCTATAAAAATCTATGACTGTGTTTGAGTTTCGTAGCTCATTCTGAAGTAGAGTTTTAGATAGGTCAAATATGGGCTGACATGTTTCAAAAAAAGATGGTACTTTTATTTTAAGACATTGATGGGCTTGTCGCGACTCTAATATATCCAAATATGTCAACATACAGGGACTCTAACTTTCCCTATTTAAAATATAGAGGTAAAGTTTACCCTTCAAAAAAAAAAGCCTGCACAAAAATTTCAAGATAGAAAAAAAGTGATTCTATCGTAAAAGAAATCGATATGTTCGAGGGTTTTTCCAACGTACTATAAAGACCTGAAAATCCTGTGTCACTATTCCCACTATAACAACTGCGCATGCATCACTGTCTTTTATTGTGTCCCTCTAACGCCTGTAACGTTCCTGTCACATTACAATTACAAAAGAACAGTTGCGCAGTTAATTGGTTCGAGTTTTAACGATTTTTTTTTTATACTGGGATTTTTACAGTCAATGTACTGTGCGCCTGCGGTTTGTTGTACTGTAGGTGACTGCTTTACCTCCGGGCGATTTCGAATGATTCACCCACAGATTCTATAAGTTGCACCGAACAGTTTACTGTTCAAGGTTGACACAGGCCAAAAAAGTAGGTAAAAGAACAATGAATTTGAAATTCCCTTGATTCAATCTGCGCCCTTAAATGTGAATATGTTTTGAATGAATTGCTTATTTAACAAAATATTAGTTTTGTCATTAAGACAGTGCTTTTATTTAAGAATAAAATCTGTCTTGTTTTTTGCTTTCATGAAAAGTTATGGAAAAGTTCAAGAAAAGTCTGGAAATGTTTAGGAAAAGTCTGGAAGAGTTTAGTAAAAGTTTGGAAATGTTCAGGAAAAGTCTGAAAAACTCAGGAATGTTCTGGAAAACTCTGGAAATGTTCAGGAAAAGTCTGGAAATGTTCAGGAACAGTCTGAAAAATTTCAGGAAAAGTCTGTAAGTGTTTAGGAAAAGTTCGAAAATATTCAGGAAATGCATGGAAAACTCGGGAAATATTTTGGACAACTCAAGAAAATCTGGAACATTTTAGAAGAAGTCCTAAAATATTTCGGAGATATCTGACAAATTCTGGAATTGTTAAAAAAGTTTGTAAAAGTTTAGGAAAAGTCTGGAAATGTTCAGGAAAAGTCTGAAAAACTCATGAATGTTCTGGAAACTCTGGCAATGTTCAGGAAACTCTGGAAAAGTTCAGAAAAAATCTGAAAATGTTCAGAAAAAGTATGAAAAACTCGCGAAATGTTCTGGAAAACTCTGGAAATGTTCAGGAAAAGTCTGGAAGTGTTCAGGAACAGTCTGAAAAATTTCAGGAAAAATCTGTAGGTATTTAGGAAAAGTTCGGAAATATTCAGGAAATGCATGGAAAACTCGGGAAATATTTTGGACAACTCAAGAAAATCTGGAATATTTTAGAAGAAGTCCGAAAAAGTTTAGGAAAAGTTTGCAAATGTTTAGGAAAAGTCTGGAAAACTCGGGAAATGTTCTAGAAAAGTCTGGAAATATAAGAGAGTTTGGCAAGGCTCAGGAAAAGTAGGGAAATCTAGGAAAATGGTATGGAAAACTAAAAGTATTCAAAAAAAAATTCAGAAAAGGTCTTAAAATGTTCAAGAAAAGTTGGAAAAACTCCGGAAATGTTCTGAAAAACTCTGGAAATATTCTTGAAAACTCTGGAAAAGTTCAGGAAGAGTCTCGAAATTTTCAAGAAAAATTTGGGAAACTCGGGAAATATTGTGGAAAACACTGGAATAGTTCACGAAATGTCTAGAAATGTTCACGAAAAGTCTGGAAAACCGGGAAAAAATTTGGAAAACGCGGGAAATATTCTGGAAAAACTCTGAAAATGTTCAAGAAAAGTCTAGAAATGTTCAGGACAAGTTTGGTAGATTTCAGGAAAAGTCTGTAAATGTTAAGGAAAAGCCTAAAAAACTCGGGAAACGTTCAGAAAAAGTCTGGGAATATTCGGGAAAAGTCTGGAAATCTCGGGAAATGTTCTGGAAAAATCAGGAAATGTTCAGAAAAACTCTAGAAAACTTAGAAAATGTTTTGGAAAACCTTGGAAATATTTAGGGAAAGTATGAAAAACTTGTAAAATGATCTGAAAAACTCTGGGAATGTTTAGGAAAAATCTTGAAAATTATGGAAAACTTGGGAAATATTTTGGAAAACTCTGGAAACGTTCAGGAAAAATCTTGAATATTTCTGGAAAACTCGGGAATTATTCTGAAAAATTCTGGAAATGTTTAGGAAACGTCTGGAAATGTTCCGAAAAAGTCTGTAAAACTCTGAAAATATTCATGAAAAGTCCGCAAAACTCTAGAAAAGTTATGGAAAACTCTGAAATTGGCTGGAAAACTCAGGAAAAGTTCAGGAAAAAATTGGAAACTTCTGTAAATGTCTAGGAAAAGCCTTAATTAAAACCTCGATAAATGTTAACAAAAGCTCTGACAATGTTCAGGAAAAATCTTGAAAATTATGGAAAACTCTGGAAACGTTTAGGAAAAATATTAAGAATTTCTGGAAAACTCGGGAAAAATTCTGGTAATGTGGAAACCTCTAGAAATGTTCAAAAAAAGTCTGGAAAGCTCTGAAATTGTTCAAGAAAAGTCCACAAAACTCTAGAAAAGTTATGGAAAAATCTGAAATTGCCTGAAAAACTAGGGAAATGTCTGAAAAAGTTCAGTGTGTCTGTGTATGTCTGTTGGTGGTGTATGTCTGTCCGTCATTCGATAGCTTCTAAACCGTTGAACCCGTTTTCATAAAATTTTCAGATAAAATAGTGTTCGACACTATCAGGTTTTCGTCAAAATCCATTAATGCAAATGACTTTGACAATTATAAAATTTTAAAAATTTCAACTTTTTAAAGGAGCATCGCAATTATATGCGATTTTTGGAATATAGTAGATCACATTTTGCTCCATAATTTGTGTTAAATTCATAGGAGCTTTAGTTTCTGAGATATTTACAAAAAACTATTTTCAAGGCTGATATATCATCGTTCTCCTTAAAGTGTACTAACAGGCTAGCTAGAAATAGTTGGATCCATTTATTTTTCAGAGTAGAAACCATAGTAGTTACTTCTTTTTAACTTAACAGCACTGGGCAAAACGTATGGGAAACAAGAACATCAACGTTAAAACTTCAAGGGGTAGCAATATGTCCACAGTCGGGGTTGACATTGGAGATTGGGTTTACGAGAAGAAATTGAAAAATCAATCTAGTCATGGACCTGTCATATTTCGAACTTGGGATTTTGGCGGCCAACGCGAGTAAGTAAGAGATGATGATTGACTGCTAAAAATAGATTTATAAATTAAAAAAAGTTATGCTTTTCAAATGTAGACCTTTGTTTGTCATATTAGTGTCTGTTATTGCATTGATTTCTTCATTTTAAATTACAATAACTAGGCAATCGTTAGAACAGTGGCCTAATAAATTTACAGTGCTATAGTACTGGCCTAATCGCTGAAATAGAGACTAAACTACTCTTTTACTTCCAAAGTTCGATAAAAGTATCTTTTTAGATACTATGCAACCCATCAGTACTTCCTGTCAAAACGCAGTCTTTACTTGGTAGTGTGGAAAATAATTGACGGCCACAAGGGCCTTAATGAGATCTTGCAATGGCTGGTCAACATTCAAGCGAGAGCCCCAAATTCAGCTGTCATCATAGTGGGCACGCATTACGACGTAGTCCAGGAAAAGTTTAACCAAAGTAGAAGTGAGGAGTTTCAGCAGATTATTCGAGACAGGTATGATAAGTTTTTCTCTCATAAATACTTAATTAATATTAATAATTTAATTAATTAATAATGATGAGAGTTAATTATCTTATATATATATATATATATATATATATATACAGTCGAACCTCTCTAACTCGAACCTCTATAACTCGAACCCCTCTATAACTCGAACCTTTTCAGCGGTCCCTGCACTTTTTACATGTATTTTAACCTATGTAATTTGAGTTTCTATAACTCGAACACTCCATAACTCGAACTGTTTTGGTTGTCCCTTGAGGTTCGAGTTATAGAGGTTCGACTGTATATATATATATATATATATATATATATATATATATATATTATCTAGGTCTAGAGGTTCATAGATTTAGCTAAGCGTACTCAAAAGACAATTGAATTGTACTGACGTTTCGACTATATTCTTAGTCTTTTTCAGAGCTACAAACAAAAAATAGTTCTTATTAAACATGATAACTACGTAAAAATAGGATTAAATTTGTTTTTTTCTTTTTTGGTCTAAAATTGATATTATTATTAGAAATATAGGTACAGACGGGGATTTTTAAATTGCCGCTACCAAGTTGGGATGAGAATTTCGGACTTTTTATTTAGTCCTTTTAATTTAAAAGCTTGAATGGATCCATTTGACCACTATACAGCCTAAAAATATTAGTGATTTTGCATTTATAAATGAAAGTTGAGGGCTATGTGATCAAGAGTAGTCTACTCGGTGATACCTATTATGTTCTTCTTTATTTGTTTCACAGAGTTTAATATTTAGTTCAGTCAGTCTTGGATAATTTACGTATTTTCGAACGTTACGCTTTGCGATCAAGAATCACCCTTCTTTGTGAGTCTCCGGTTTTTTTTATTTCACGCGGGTAGATCCTCAGTGCAGTGAATATTTGCGTAATTTCGAACGTTGGCGAGTTATTTTTTCATTAGTTTGATCATGGCTGGGTCTACAGAGCGGGGCATATGAACCGAACCGGCCTGCAGGACGCATCTAAACGTGCTTGGTCTGCAGGCTGCCTGTACGTTAATTGAGACCATACTAAAAGGAACGTTAAATTAATTTTTATTTGTTATTAATAAGAACACCGGCGTATACAAAAGGGCGTAAACTTCCCAAGTTTGGTAAATTGCAAATAAACCAAGTAATAGTGTATTTTGTGACACTGTAAATTGAATAATAACGCTGTGCCAATTTGTGACACTAAAAAAATTACTGAGTAATTAAACAAATATCTGGAAGCAGAACTGTATTTTTCAGCTAGGTAAAACATTGATATGCCCGGTAACTTTTATACAGTGGAGAAAGGGGGGTTCAGAAATAAGAAAGTTTTAAGTGCGCCACAGTGTTATAATACCAATGTTTTACAAAGAAGATCTTAATTAAAATACAGTTCAACTCAAACGTTGTAGCCAAACAATGAAACTCTACCTACTTTCGAGGCTTCCAGAGTATTTGTGTACAAAAACCAAAAAGAAACTGACTCATTGACAAAATAAAATTTTAAAAGATTGAATTAAGATAACAAAACTACTTTACAGGTAGATGGACTTACAAGTAGAATCTCCAACAGATCGTAGTGTACCTACATTTGAGTCAGTAGTGTACGACTCAATTATATAAATGATTATTAAAAAAAATATATACTTCCAAATCATTCCGTCATAGGGGAGATCTGGACCAAATATCTGCTGTCATCACTCTACGTTGTGTAGAATGAGACAGACAGCAATCAGTCCGAGATCTACCCCATGAGGTAAAACAATGTAAGGAAACCGCTAAAAAAATATAACCTCATCTCTCTTTTGTCTCTGCAAAGTTGGTTCATGGGTTGTACAAATAACGCAAAAATTTGGTTCATCTTGTTTATTATAAAGGCTGAAGTTAGTCTTAAAGTTAATATTGGAAACATACTTTAAATAAATGAATGAAACAAGGAAACCAAGTCAGAGCCAGAATAGCACGCAATAGCAATTTAAACTTAGCTTAATTATGCCGCAAAATTGGGGTTATGACGTCATACCTTATTTTGCGTTTACAAAAAAAAATGTTGAAATTATATGGTGAAAATTATATATATATATATATATATATATATATATATATATATATATATATATATATATATATATATAAAATATTATATCTAAGGGGGTACTTGAACCTTGGTCTTTTTATTCTTTTATTTTGTTACTTGTAAACCGTATTGGTCCCAGACATTTTCCTCACTGCTGCACCGCTCCCAGTTCTGCCCGCGCCACCCCTGCTGATTATCTAGCACAAGACGCTAGGGCAGCACATGGTCTCGAGAGATGTTGTTGAGTCTTGCCTGAGCGTAAAACCCTGTGGAAAATGAAATATTTCAATTTCCTGGAATTCGTCGGGTTTTGCACGAGGTTCCCCTATCCCGTGACGACTCAATAAAATAAAGCAGATTTCAACAGATGAACTAAAACAAGCCTACATACCTTTCACAGGTTTACAACTGGCTCGAACCTCGTTCCACCAGCACAACTGTCCCGTCGATGGAATGGACGGCTGCAACCAAAGGAGAAAAACAATATATAGTTTTTATCCAAAACGTGGTTTAAAAAAAATACAAAAAGAACTCCAAAAATTCCACACGACTTTTGTAGAAAAAATACATTTCACACGAAAAAAAATTACAATTTGGGAGGCAAATATTATCTTGAAGATTTCCCAAAAATAAAAATAAAAAAAATAAAATCGAACTTACCACGCTTCTTTCCGTAGAAATGGCGCAGGTCTTCAATCCCTCACTCAGAGGATGTGAGCCGTCACTTGGAATTCGCCCAACACGACGGACTCACTTTCACAGTCTCTGGGACAGAACCTGCAACCACTGCAGTGCCAGTAACCAAAAAACAATGGCGATCCCAGTGACTTGTTGTCGACCCAACCCAATTCTTTAGAAAAAGAGAAATGACACGTCCGAAAAAAATTCAAGATGCCGGAAAACCATTCCCCAACTTGGGTGGGGCACCGTACCAACCTAATTTTCCCGGTTAAATTCAAATAAGGATGCAAACCCATTCATAAAAAAGCGCTCTCACCAAAAAATCCCTAGCCCCGGTTTGCAAGTCCGAAAAAACTACCGCGGTTTTCAAACTAACCAATGATGAAATACACTAATACTTCGGTATAGGTCTCTAGGGGGCAGCATCAGTCACGGGAATATTGGAAATACGTCGTCTACGCGTTGAGGTGTTGTCAGATCCATTCCTATAACCGAGGATTTTCGAGATAAACGTATACAGACCGAAACATTTGTCAACCGGACCCCTGCCAACATAGCAAGTAGAAGGAAGGTAACCAGTTAGACTATAAGAAGCTTAGCATTGAAACCATCAACTGTAAGATCAATAACTGGAGATCAGAGCATGCATCAAACCCAGGAATATTCGAACACTCAACCAATTCCCATATAAGTAAAGTTAGTGTATTTTAGTTATAGTTTTAGTCAAAAGTTTCCTTCGCTCTTTAAATATGTTTTCTCTAATATTCATATAGTTTGACGCCATTTTCCGTAAAACATTTTTACATTAATAAAGTTGTTTCTGAACTTAAACCTAAAAATACACATTGAACTACTGCTTAAACCCGGCACAAGAGTGTTCAGATGTTAAGTTTGCTCACCACTAGCTAGCCCTACACAACCCTTCAATCCGTCTAACTGAGCAAGATATTAACTTTATTTAACTATGATTATATATTAATTTATATAATATAAAAATACGATTTTGTTTATTCTTTTAGTCTGGTTTTTATCCCTCGTTTATGCCTAATTTACAAAAGTGCATAACTGTATTTATTTTATCTTCTCCTTATCAAATTAATAAAGATATCAAAGTGGGCTGAGCCTCGGTTGTTTCTGGTCGAACCGTGGACCCAAATATGTTTCCGTGCCACAAAAACTAGCTAATCCGTGAGGAAAAAGAGGTTCGGAAGAGAAATCATTGTCCTAATATCCTCGAAAATACAAACAATCAAACATCCAAAATAATTTAAATGTATGTCTAAATGTTTCAAACTGTCCCTAAAACATCGTGAGTGGTTTGTGATATGGCAACGCCGCCATTATTTATTGAACGTACGTGCTCACTCGAACAGCTGATGATTTATTCCGTGAATGTCAAAAAACCACGAAATTCCAGATAAACAAAACAATGAAAAGTTTTTATGTGATTTTTCCTTAGACCTGTGATCCCAAATTCCAATTCGAAGAAGATAATAAAAGAATCGATCGAGACTTAGCGGAATTAAAACTAAGCTTTAACAAAGAGCTTCTAGAGGGAAAAAACAGGAGCACAGAAACAAGTAAGAATGGTAGAACTAAAATCAACAACGTCAATAATTTTAACACTGACAACAAAACAGACGGCATTGAGAACGTAAACGAAAATTGTACAAAATCAAAAAAACAAGTTCTTTTGTTAACCGACGGCTATGGCAAATACATTTACGAATATCTCAATAAACACCTACAGGAAGAACGTGACTATTTCGTACAGGTTTCATGTAAGCCTGGAGCTTCTTTCGACAGGTTAGTTCAAGACATTGATTGTTACATTAAAGACTTTACCATCGAAGATTATGTAGTGGTTTTTGTAGGGTCTGATATAACTAATTATTCAAAAAGGGCTATAAAAAACCTAGCTAACAAATGCTTTTTTACAAACTTAATATTTTGTTCAAGTCCTATAAATAATAATTTAAGCCCACCACAGTACTCTTGGTCAAAAAACAATCAGGTTCTCGACTTCTTACTTAACATATCGCACTTAAACAATAATATTAAAGTAGTAGCCCGAAACACTAAGCTAAATAATAAATGCTTTGTAAAAAACTCACATTTTCTAAACAAAATTGGCTTAAATATTGTATCACAAAACATAGGTAAAACTATTAAAAATTTTTATCACAAAGAAGCTAATATGTACTCAAACCTAATTCATATTAAAAAGATAAATAATTACACTGCCGTTAAATGCGATAATCAATCAAGTTCTTACTTAGGGGTGATAAGCCAATTAGAAACTAGTGTAGAAGTTGTGGAAAGTTCTCAGAGCGAAAGTCAGGATTTTTTAGACTTGAGCAGAACGGAACAGGTACACGGATAAAGGAAATAAAAAATGTAAATAGTATATCTGCTCTCATCTTTAATACTCAAGGCTTAATGAACAAAGTTAATGAATTTTATATCCTGTTAACAGAGTTAAATTTTCCTGAGATGTTACTTCTTTGCGAACACTGGCTCAGGGAGGGTGAGTGCGCTTATCTTGAAGACTATACCGAGATCTCGAAATTTTGTCGTAAATCTTATGAACGCGGTGGGACAATTATATATGTAAGAAATGATTTTCTAAACAAAGAGCACTTCATATCCTTAGATCAGTACAATTATCTGATTGAAGAGAAATTGTTTGAATTCTCTATCATATTTAATAAGTCTCATAACATTTATGTTCTCTGTTTATACACAAATCCATCGACTAGCCCTCAGCAATTCTTACAAAAACTAGAGCTTTTATTAAGTAATATTCCAATAAATGCTAAGATTGTTATCGGTGGAGACTTTAACATTGATTTTAAAAATGAAAACTTGAAGGAAAAGAAGGATTTGGGTAATCTTTTAACTGCATTTGACATAAGTGTACACAATTCCGAATATACCAGAGTTACAAACCATTCTAAAAAAATGATAGATTATGCCTGCTCTAATCTTGATAGTGAATTAGAAGCTACATTCATTCCAGGTATGTCAGACCACTATGCAATACAGCTTAATGTATCTTCGCTAAAATTCCAACATAAAAAACTAATGAAGTATGGACGCATATACAGCAAAAAAAACTTTGATAATTTTAGGATTTTATGCTTAAGGTCCAGTTGGGCTATGGTATACGATCACCATGAACCATTCAACTGCTTTCACAACATCTTAGTAAACACTTTTTGCAAATCTTTTCCACTTCACAAAATCAGGAATAAAAAGAAAAAAGTTTGGGTAACAAAGGGTATTAAAATAGCATCTAGAAATATTAGATTTCTTGATGAACTAAAAAGGTATTATAAAAATGAATTTGTGACCAATTATGTAAAATGCTACAAAAATATATATAAGAAAATTATAAAACTTGCTAAAGATAACTATTATAAAAGCAGAATAACTGAGGCGGGAAATAGTGCGAAAGAAAACTGGAAGATAATAAACTCACTTCGTGGTAAATCAAATAATAGTAAATCACTCAAAACAGCGATACAACCTAGCATATTAAACAACTTCTATTGTACAGTAGCTAATAAACTAACAGCTCATATTGCCCCCTCAACAGACCCTTTAAGCTATTTGCCTTCCTTAAATATACCTTACGATTTCCAGTTTAACCACACTACTTTAGCTGAAATAAAAACGGTCTTGTCAAGCATAAAAAATAAAAATAGTTCAGGAGTCGATGGAATATCTACTAAAATATTGTTACATTTACCAGATAGAGTAATAAAGTTATTGGCCGATCTTATAAATGACTCTTTTGACAAGGGTTATTTTCCTAGCTGCTTAAAATCAGCTCTAGTGATCCCTATTCACAGGTGGAGAGACAGACGACCCTGCTAATTTTCGCCCAATATCTCTTCTATCATCAATCTCTAAATTAATTGAAAAAATTGTTAATAAAAGATTAAATGAATATCTTTATAATCTTAACTTGCTCTCAAAGGTCCAATTTGGCTTCCAGAAAAACAAAAGTACTAACGACGCCATGTTCTCATTTTTAGAGAGTATATATCTCGGCATAAATGAAGGAGAGTGTGTTGCAGCGGTGTTCTGTGACTTCTCAAAAGCGTTTGACTGCGTTGATCATAGGATACTGCTGCAAAAACTTAAACACTATGGTATTAAAAATGTTGAACATAAATGGTCAGAGTCGTACCTTACTGAAAGAACCCAGGCAGTTAAAGGTGAAGATGGCCAACTGTCTGAAGTCCAAACCATAACGAGAGGCGTTCCGCAAGGGTCAGTACTTGGTCCTACACTTTTTAAAATTTATATTGATGATCTTGCATACCTGGATATAGATGGAAAAATCACAATATTTGTGGATGATACAACCATCCAATGGAAAGCACCTAAAAAAACTATCCATCATATAGTTTCTCGAGATGTGCAAAAAATAGGAGCATGGTGCGATAGTAACCTTCTCTGCTTCAACATAAGCAAAACTAACATTCTCTCCTTTCGTTCGACAATAGAATCTATAAGCATAGGGAATCAATCAATTGACCCTAAACCATTTGTAAAATTTCTGGGTCTAGTTGTTGATAGCAAACTTAACTTTAATCAGCATATATATCTTCTTAACTCAAAATTATCATCTGCATGCTTTGCTATAAGTGTAGTTAAGCGAGAACTAAACTTTGAATCAGCCCGAGCTACTTACTTTGCCTTATTTGAATCCCAAATGAGATATGGGATTGCATTCTGGGGACTTTGTTGTGTCACCCTTTTTGAGTCAGTCTTTATTCTACAAAAGCGAGCAGTACGCAAACTATTTAATGTCAATCCTCAAGAACATTGTAGGCCACTTTTTAAAATTGCAGGGATATTAACGTTACCGTGTCTTTTTATTTTGGAGACAGTCAGCCTGGTTCATAAAAAGAAGCTTCAAGAACCAAATACTCAAACTGGTCGTTACTATACAACTCGTCAATCTGGGAACTTGCCACTTCTAATACCTAGGCTAACTTTGACAAAACATTCATTGATTTACGAAAGTGTAAAATTATACAATCATTTACCCATCGCATTTAGACAAACTCAAGATTTAAAAGTATTCAGAAGGTTAGTACGTAATTGCTTTGAAACAAAAGCTTACTATAGCTGCAATGAGTATTACACAGATGGGCTTGATACATAATTTGAGTAACTGTGATTATATGTCTTATATTTTTATTATATTTTTTTTATGTAACCTGAATTTTAATTTTAGATTAACATTTTTATTTTTTTGTAAGTAGTTTCGTTCCAACTTTTTAATCGATTGATTGTGCTGTTGTAATTGTGTATGTGTGCATATTTATAGTTGTCCATATTTTACTGAAATTTTAAAATAGTTGGGTGCAATTTTAATCTATATTGACTTAAACATGCTCGTTCGAATTTTGCTAGAATTGCGCTTGACTTCGAACATTCTCAATGGCCTAAAAGGGGGCTACTCTTAATTATAGATTGTGTGTGATTGTGCGACTGGACAGTGTTGTTTTTATTAGTGCTGATTTATTACTATTTACTTTAGTCTTAAGTTCTTGCTTTGTCAATAGGAATTAATTCTTCAGACAATAAAGCTTTTTTGTATTGAATTGAATCAGAATGCCCAAACAATCCGAAGTGCGCAATGCCCACAACAAGATGATGGAATACCTCCTCTATAAGGTAACTTTCTGGACAATATATAACCTCAAAACCTAGCTCTATAAATTACCCTTAATGTGTGTACAGAAAAACGAATCGAATAGATTTGGTTATTTACATAAATAAAACAAATATGTAACGTTTGCCTTAAACGTAAAAATGACACGTTACATAATCCCCCCCCCCCAACTTCAAGACGATTAACCTAAAAAGGTTAATCGGAGAGGTCCGCTGCCGACTTAAGGTCTTTGGCATGCCAACTCCCTGGTAGTACATGCCAACTCCCTGGTAGTACTTTACCCGATGGTTCCTGAAGCTCAAATATCCATGGAGAAATTTTATTCCTAATTACATAAGGACCAACGAATTTCGGTGCTAACTTCTTCGAGAAAAACTTCGCAGCATCTGACAACACATAATTCTTCTTCCAAACACGCTGACCCACAACAAAGTTGGGTACCTTTGTACGCAAATTATACTGAACTACGTTTTTCTCTCCCGCCACCTCTAGCCTTCTCTTAATATCAGCATAGAGCTTCCGGAAACCTTCGTTCTTACTTTGAGCTGCAGATTGTACACCATTCTCTTCCGATAACAAAACTGGGTTGGAGTAATCTTTTCCTGACAGACACTACCAAAATTAACAAAGAAAGGAGACATCCTGGTTGTCTCATGGGTTGCAGTACGAATCGCGCAGGCAAGTTTATGTATTTGTTCGTCCCACTTCCTGTGGTTGTCTTTCACATAACAACATAACATGGTTTTTAACGTACGATTCGTCCTTTCTGTTGGATTCGCTCTGGGGTGATAATACGGATTATACTGAATTTTAACCTAATAACTCTCAGCAAAACGCTTAAACTCGTTACTTTTGTACTGAGGGCCATTATCACAAAGTAGCAAACGGGGTACTCCGAAGACCATAAATACTTGCTCCTCAAGATGCTTGACAACAGCTTGAGTAGGGGCTGTTTGCATTGGAAAAACTAAGGATAAATTACTCAAATAGTCCGTAACGACGAGAATCCAGCAATTACCCTTTGTCGAACGAGGTAAAGGTCCACATAAATCCGTCGAAATAATTTCCCAAGGACGAGTTGGTTTTGGGCGGGATATCATCTGATCAGATACACCTTGTGTATCACCTTTATGAGCCGCACAGACAAAGCATTTCTTTACAAAAGTTGCCACGTCCTGGCGCATTTTTGGCCAATAATATTTTTCTGCCAGTCTGTGGAAAGTTTTATACACACCCATATGTCCTGCGGTACGAGGATCGTAAGCTTCTCCAATAAATCTACCCCTATGATCTTTGGGGACTACCTCTTTCCAATATTCGTTAGATGGTGAAAGTTGAGGGTATTCTTGTTTGACATATTTATACAACTTATTATCAGTGTATCTCCAATTCATAAATTTTAACGGTGATTCTACTACCCTCTTTACCATCTTTTGGTAACATCGATCTTTAATTGCTATTGAAACGTCTCTGGGCTGCGAAATTGTATCAATCATAGGTACTGCGCGAGACAACATGTCCGGGACAACTAAATCTTTCCCTTTCCGATGGATTACTTTAAAGTCATATTGCTGCAGTTTTACAGACCAACGAGCAAGTCTTCCACTGGGCTCTTTCAAGCTATGAAGCCATTTTAAGCTAAAATGATCTGTTATGACCTTAAATGAGATCCCCTCAATATATGGCCGGAGCTTCCTATCGCTCAAACCAATGCCAAACATTCTCGCTCGGTGGTCGTGTAAACACGTTCTTGCTTAGTCAAAGATCGACTCAAATAGCATATGACATGTCTCCTTCAGGATAAGGTTGCGTCAAACATGCTCCTATTCCATATCCTGATGCTTCTGTTTGAGTGACAAATTCTTTGGTATAATCTGGACATGTAAGAATCGGTGCAGTCACTAAAAGGTCCTTAATCTTAATAAATGCCTTTTCGCAGTCTGGAGTCCAATCGAACTTTTGATTTTTCTTAGTTAGAGCTGTAATTGGAGCTATTATCGCTGAAAAATTCTCTATGAAACGTCTATACCAGGATATTGTACCTACAACTCTACGAACTTCTCTGACAGTTCTTGGCCTCTGGAGCTCTAACATGACTCCAATTTTATTAGGGTCAACTCCGATGCCTCGACGGTCCACTACGAATCCTAAATAAGTCATTTCTGGCCTACACAGTTGGCATTTCTCCCAACTTACCGTTATCTTTGCATTCTGCAATCTTCGTAGGACTTCCTCGAGAATTCTAAGATGTTCAGAAAAGCTCTGTGTGACAATTACAAGGTCATCGAGATATACGTACACGTAGGGGTCTAAATCGTTTCCTATGATGCTATCTAGAGTCTCTGCCAAGTTGCAGGTGCATTATGAAGACCAAAAGGTAAACGCTTAAATTGGAATAGACCTCGTCGACAGATGAATGCTGTTAGTGGCTACGATGATTCCTCCATTGGTACTTGCCAATAAGCGCTTTTGATATCTAAAGTTGACAAGTACTTAGCATCTTTCAACTTGTCAAGAGTCTCGTACGAGTGGTAAAGGATAACTATCACGCGCCGTCACTGAGTTCAATTTGCGGTAGTCTACGCAGAAACGATATTATTTTGTGTTTTTCTTTTGTACCATTACCACTGGTGAAGCCCATGAACTGTTACTACGTTCTATAACATCAAGTTTCAGCATTTCGTCGATTTCGTCATCAATAAGTTTTTGAATGACCGGTGAGACCTTATATGAACGTTCTCTTATCGGTGCTGCATCTGTTGTAATCTTATGTTCTACTCTGTCTGTACATCCCAGTGAGTCACCCATAATAGTCTTATATTTATCGACCAATTCCTCTAGTCGTTCTGATTCAAAGAACAAATCACATCTTTATTATCGGCAAAGTGCCACTCATTAGTACTTAAGTTCGGTACTATACCCATCGAAATCCAAAAATCTAATCCCAAAATCAAAGTGTGCGGTAACTCAGGAACGACGACGACCTCTATTAACCTAAATTTATCCTGAACTCGCATAGGAAGCTGTACTGTCCCAATACTAACCGTGCTTTGACCATTTGCCACAATACAACTCGTCTTCTTCGTGGTATCAAGTGAAAAACCAAACTTCTCGATGATTGACCAACCATGATTCCCTAAAAAGGTACGTGAAGCCCCGGAATCCAACAAACCTAATAACTTATTTCCGAGCACATCCACTTCTAAATAAGGTCTCTCATCTTTACGAGCATGACTTATCACATAATCTAAGACGTACGTTAGCCTGTCGGTCGATGCTTGTTCAGGCTGACTCGAAGGTCGACCGCCTACGAGCGCCTGGGTCCGTTTCTTTGACGATTACAATTATGACATTCTCTTACTGTTACCCCTGCTTGTCCACACGAATAACACCGCTTGCCTCTAGGTAATGCGCACCCGATCGCCATGTGCCCTGTTTGATTGCATCTATAACATACCACGTCCCTATTCGCCCTACCAGGTCTAGCACCTTGTGGTGGTTGTCTATCCCTGTCATTTACACTAGACTGACCACTAGCTGGTTGTTGTCTATCTCTATCAGCTCTAGCAGCGAAACTGCTTGTTGGCTGCTGACTATCTCTGTCAAATCTATTAGCAGGATGATTTGAAGTCTGTTGGTTATATGCCCCGGTACTTGATATCTGAATTGCATTGACCCCTGTTGGAAAATCGTCACTGTCGCTCTCTACGTCAACGTAGGCCAAGTTAGGTTCGATTGATTGGTTTTTCCTAGGTGTAAAATTCTCTTCCTCTAAACCATATCTCTGGTCTATTCTACGACACAAATCTTTTAAATGTGATAGGCTATTGACCTCAGTAGCAATCAACCATTTCTTATAAATGTCCGCGATATTTCTGAAGACGATGGCTAATTTCGCCTCTGCAGAAACAGGACAGCCAAGTCTTTGGAAATATCAATCAATCAAAAAATCCATTAAATCTATGCTGACGACAGAAATTAGTAGAACTGAAATTCATCGTCTTCTTGATGAAAGAAATTAACAAGTACTGTAAAAATATTTTTGTATATGATTAGTATGTATTTTGTACTTATTTATTTGTTTGTTATTATTTTTTCTTTAACTTTATATTATTTATATAACTAAACTAAACTAAACTAAACTAGTAGGATTTTTTTTGTTTACATGGGAATTATTTATTTATTACGTTAGTGTAATACTATCCTTAAACATTTAATTTTATTGTTTATTTTGGTGACTTTTTTCTAGGCTTTTTCTTTAAGACTATTATTAGGTAATCTTTATATTTACTTACTTAAGTGCGATTTTCTTAGCCCACGCGCGAGACTACTCTTGTGGGCAAAACCGTATTTATTGTATTGTATGTTGTAATAATTTTACCAAAATGTATATATTTGACTACAATAAATGCTATATAATAATAATAATGTGTTCATGACAGCAATATAGGTTCCTATAGACTCTCCAGGGCCTGGTTTACGTTTTTGGATTTCCTTCAATAGCTTCTCGCCATATGAAGAAGGAAGATATTCTGCCATGAACCTTTGTTCCAGCTGTTCCCATGTATGGACTTCTCTACGAACATCTTTGTAAAAAGTATAAGCTGACTTTTCAAAAAGATCAATGCCTGAGTTCAGTAAAACATTTTTGCTAACTCCTCTAGCCTGACTCAACTCGTCCACTCTCTCAAAAAATGCGGTGATGGAGATCGTACCCCTCTCGCCTGTAAACTTTAAGTTCCATTTATGAGGAGGTACAAGTGCAACGTGATATGAGGTACCAGGATCACCTGACATTGGTACTGGCGACGAACATGAAAAAGGTCGGGACTGAGCAATTGGTGCTATGCTACTTTGGAGGGCAGCTAAACTCAAAGGAACGGTTGTAATGAAAAGCTGATGTACCGTCATTCTGAATTAGCATTGGGGGTGGTGCCTGTATTGGTGCTTGAGTTGGGTTCGTTAGCAATTGCATTTGCACTGGAGCAATGACCGACGGTTGGTTCGTAGGCTGTTGAGCTGTTCTTTGTGTGCTCGAGTGCTGTGGTTGCGGGAAATGAGACTGGTTGGGTGTGTTGCCAACATTTGACGAGTGGTCTGATCTTCGACTCGTTGATTGGGTTTCAGATGCTTCATCATCATCTGAGGCCACGCCAACTCTTAATAAATCTGCAATCTCCTAATCAAACTCAAGGTTTCCGCAACCAGTATGCCTTTTGTTTGACTTTCTTCAAAGTTGGACGGATTCATGTTATTTATCCTGGCTAACACGTGTTCCAAATTTACAGCGATTTTCCTAAACTCTCCCCCTATGCTCGTACCGGAGAACTTGTCTACCAGCGGTACTAGACTATCTAGCTTCTTCATGCAGCTAAAAGCATCCTGGCCAAATTTAAAGGGATACGGAGGGTATCTCATACTTCCATATTATAAAAAGGTTTCTTAAAGCAACACTTGGTAAATATTAATAAATATATTTCCTTTTTTAATATTTATTAATATTTATTAAAAACTTCACTTCAACTTATTACCAAAAAAAGGTGGCGCTCAAATAGCAGAAGAGTTTCCTAATCCACAACCCAATGTCACCAGACAAATAAGCAGTCGTACGCACTTTGTAAAGTATTATTGGTTTGTCCTGGCAACAGAATAAACAAATAATGCTGCACAATTAAATGGCACCAGAACGTGAGGGCTCAAGATTTTTCTGCTTTATCTTTTCATACCTTTTCTTAATTTTGTCTCTTCCTGAATACCTTGAAAGAAAGTACAAATACATAAAAAACTATTTCCCCGGCAATAGTCAACATGAAATCTTAGTAGGTTATTAATTTTTTTAGTAATACACAGGTATTAACATGATAATAATATTTATTCAAAAATAACAATTTTAGTTAAAAAATAGCTGGCTTGTATTTTATCAGTGCACTATTGGCACACAGTTTGGTTTTTAACCAAAACAGCTGTTTTCTGCCTCTTTATATATTATTTGGCCGTTCAGCCAAAGGTGCAACACAAATATACCTAAAGACCTACCACACAGTTGCACACATTTGGTGTATATTTTTTTTGAGGAGCAATTTTTTTTAGGAAATAACTACCTACCTCACTTTAGGTGTAACTTGAGTGGTGCGTATGTCCTTTTATTGCTTACCTAACCTTTTGTTTTGTTTTAAAGAAAACTCGGGAAAACAATAGTGCTGGATAGGATAATTTTTTATTTTACATACCTGCCCATTTAAGACAATTTTTTTTTGAAATGAGTGAATATTGAAATACCTCCTTTCCCTAAATTTATTAGTAGGTACTTACAGGGGGTCTACTTGTATTGTTCTTTATTAGAAAATCTAGATTGCTGACTATTGTATAAGGTAAGGGTTCTTACACATTTTTTGACAGGGTCCTTACACAAATTTTTTTTTTTTGCTCAATAATTTTTTTAATTTTTTTTGTTTTTGTTACACAATTACCAAACACTAGTGTGTACCCAAAGTTTTTGTTTTTGCAAATTTAATTTTGTTTATTACCTACTTGCTGTTTCAACTTGGATGAATTTTTTTACAGTGTTGCCACTTTTGAAAAAAAAACCTTAAATTTTTTTTTACAATATATCTAATTTTTTTTTAAATAACTCAAAGCCCTTGCATATTTGATACACCCTAGTAATTTTTTTATTTTTTTTTTGATAAAAATTTAATTTTTGAAATATTTTATAATTTTGTTTCTGCATCTATAAACTAAAAATGACTTTTGCTGCTATCAATTTTACAGTAAGTCACTTACTTATTGATGAAATAAATTATGAATTGGCAATCCGAGAAGTCAGGAGCACTCGTAATGTAAATGACAAGAAAAAAATTCTTAGTCGGTTGCTGGCTAAGGAACGAGCTTCAAAAACCTCATTGGTAGAACTTTCTCAATATACTTTTGATTTTGATAAAAAAAATTGAAATTGACGAACTTTGAACGATCTTAACTTAAATATTTCTGAATTTGAAGGGTCAGACAATGACTTTTTTTACGTTGCAAGTCCAGACTAACTCATGTTCAGTATCGAGTTAGGAGGCTTCCCATACCTGAAACTGAATATTATGCTTATGCTATATAGGCTTATGCCAATGCTTTGCAGTATGAGTCTGAATTATTTGATAAAGTAACCCAAGGTCTATCTACCTCTCCTAACCCTACTTCTCAACTTTCTTCAAGTTTGGCACCAGTCATTAATGTTACAGCACCTGCTGCTACATGTTCCTATCGCATTCCACTGTCAGAGTGGGGGATTAAATTTAATGGGGATCCAAAGAGATTGTTTTATTTTCTCAAAAGAATTACTGAACTGGCTTTAGCACGCAAAGTTTCTAAACAAGAATTATTTGAGTCAAGTTTTGAACTTTTTGTCGGATATGCTTTTTCTTGGTACCGAAGCATTAAAAATTCAGTTACCGATTGGGACTCTTTAGTTGCTCGGTTGAGAAAAGATTTCTTGCCACCTTGTCCGAATAATGATATTTGGGATGAAATAAAATATCAGAGACAAAAAAAGAATGAATCAATAATTATGTATGTTGCCTGTATGGAAACCTATTTAGTCGCTTAACTTCAAAATCAGGCGAAGTAACAAAAGTCAAATATCTTAGGAAAAATTTGTTACCTGAGCATATCGCTAAATTAGCTTTTGAGTATATACCCACAGTGGAACATTGAATTAACTTATGCCGCAAACTTGAAGAAACTTCTTACCTACTTCAAAGAAAACCTGATGTGCAGATTTCCCCTATTTTTAGTAATTCTAATTTTCGTTCAACTAACTTTAATTCTACTAACCCTAGCTTTCGACAAAATAATTTTAATTCTAGGCCCAAGCCTAATAATAGATCAAACCACAATTCTTATTTTAGAAATAATACCCAGACGGTTGCTTCTACTCCTACCTCTGGGAATGTTCAGTCGGATTCTAACCCTACTATAAGACAATCTAATGGTTCTAGTCAAAGATCTAAAGCTGTTTGCTATAATTGTAAACAATCTGGTCACAGTTATAACTCCTGTACTAAAGCTAGGACAACCTTCTGTTTTCGTTGTGGTGAATCTGGTTTTAAGGTGACCAACTGTCCCAATTGTGCAAAAAAACTAAATAAAGGTGTATCTTACTGTGGTCGAGGTTTACACCGCATTTCTAACAAGATCACAAAGCCCATTTATTCTAGAAATAATGAAAACTGAATGAATGAACCGAACCGAAGCTGGTTATCTTTTATTAAAAATTTTTATGTACAGCCCATTCCTGGAAAACAAGAATTACTATCATTCTTTGTAAATAAACCATTAGATAATAGGCCTTATATCTCTGTCAAAATATTTGACCATGATATTTCTGTTCTAATTGATTCTGGAGCAAACTCTTCTGTAGTAGGTGACGGCTTACAACTCCTGAAACAATTTAACTTTAAAATTTCCCCCTGCCTTGGACAAAACATCAGTACTGCTGATGGTTCCTATACTGAAGTTCAAGGGATAGTGGACTTACCTGTTTGCATCAATGATGTTTGTAAAATTATTAAAGCTTTTGTACCTTCTATCACTCATAGTTTTATTTTTGGTATTGACTTTGCCCAGAAGTTTAACGTGAATTTTTCTAATAATAGTTGGTTTATTAAATCAGATAACATACCTATTCCTACTATTTTTTCTGCCTTTTCTCAAATCATTCCTCTGTTGTCCTCGACTAGCTTCTGTTTTTCTATTAATGACTTATCTCCCTTTAAGATTCTTAATAGTATTATCTTATTTTCTTATATCTAAGACCCTCTGTTATTGGCAAATTCTTGAGCCTTTAGTCTTAGATAGTTGTCTTATATATATATATATATATATATATATATATATATATATATATATATATAGTTTTTTTTTAAATCTATTTCCCTTTGTATTTGTTTTCACCTTTATCGGTCTGGGAGAACGTTGGGAACCGGATGGTTTGTTCTTTCGCAGAGTGCAGAGTTGATGTACGAGAACTTTCCAAAACTTTCTGGAATTTTGCAACTTCGACTTTGCCGGATTCAAATAACTTCCTAGAATCTGGCCTACAGGCTGTGACATCCTCTGGAACCCAACAGACTCTCAGATGCGAGCACTCTTTTGTACATAGTACTTCGGGGGATTTTCCTAACAGGATACCTCGCTTGCTTATGCGGCATAGGCGTTGCCAGCGGAGTTGATCCTCTTCGCCCGCCTATAACCTTCCTTTACCACCACATAGCTCTTTCCTATCTTTCACTTTCCTTCTTGTTTTTTTTTGTGTTATATGTTTAGTTTTAGGTTTATAATAGTAGCTTTGCTAATGCTTGAGCATTTGAAAAGGTTCGTAGTGATCTTCTTTCTGCTAATGAATTTTGTTAGATACCTCTGTGTTAAGTACTCATTAGACACATCGTTTACCTAAATTCAAAATTTTAGTACCTTTACTAACTAGTTGGTTTTATTTGCAGTACCCTAGACCCTACCGACATTGTAATAGTGACCTTCCCCAATTTTGTATCCGAAAGGACGTATGATACGCGCAGATTTCATAGTACTGTGAACAAATGCCAATGGCTTAAATATTTCTCTGGGTAAATTAACCTTATCTATTTTTTTGTTTAAATAAAAAAAAAATAATTTCATTTTTTTTTTCTCCTCGAAGATAGGTAGTGTAGCATTTTTATTTCCCTTTAGTACTTACATAAGAAAAATGCTCCAAAACAACAGAATAAACAAATATGCACCATTTAATTGTGCAGCATTATTTGTTTATTCTGTTGCCAGGACAAACCAACAATACTTTACAAAGTGCGTGCGGCTGCATATTTGTCTGGTGACATTGGGTTGTGGATTAGGAAACTCTTCTGCTATTTGAGCGCCACCTTTTTTTGGTAATAAGTTGAAGTGAAGTTTTTAATAAATATTAAAAAAGGAAATATATTTATTAATATTTAGCAAGTGTTGTTTTAAGATAACTTCAACCTTTTTATAATTTAGTACCTTGAAAGAAATACAATTTAACTGAATTCAAAACTTTGTATTATCAACAAATTAGTTATGTACATTCCTACAATTGAAAATTGTTCATAAAAAAAAATCTAATCAACCTTGCTTTATCCGATATGTGGCCACATAGCGAGCGCATACAATATTAACTTTAATATTAATAACTATGAGGATATCAAAAATTATGCAGCGAAACCGCCTAATTAAATTTAAAAAAAAGGAAAAATATAAATATATATTTTATAAAAAAAAGGAGTGATCCCACCTGAAAACTGCTACCACCATCAAGGCCTTTGTGTCGCAAAGAGGATAAGGCAGGCTAGGGCTCCGCAAGGCATATTAGGGCATCTGCAGAATAAGGCAGCCATAGAGCAGGTCATTGTAGCTGAACAGGTACCGGAGGGAGAGTGAACGTCAAAGACACAAACTGTTGAGGAGGTCTCTGTTGAGATCTATAAGAGGCAGGTTGTGACGGCGACCACGAGGGCACTCTGATTGAGGAAGGGTAGAGAAAGAGCCGGACGAAAAACCCTAAATTAAAGATACATGGCTTTTGGAAAATTTGCCAATAGATAGAAGAAATAATAGCTTGACATAAAATGGAGATAATTAATTAACAGAAAAATATATTACTCACCCTTTGTTTGGGGCAGCCAGAAATTCATCCATGAATTTCTCACTCAAAACTATCATTCGAGTCACAAAAGAAATTTCTGCACATAGTGCACACAGCAGCGAATCATTCCCTGTAAATATTTTAAGTTTTTTAACTATTTTTAAGCCATAAATTAATTTATGAAAAACGAACGGTTAAAATTTATAACCTTATTCCATTGAAAATTTTGAAGGCAAAGAATGAAAAGACGGTGCTGTTACTGGAAGTATGCCCACAGAATAGTCTCGGGTATGGTCAAATCAAAACGAGCTTTTTCGAGAGACAAGAGGGACTGTTCACCGACAGTGATCTAAAAAGTAGTCAGTGAGAAAAATTTACTATTAACTAGAAGGGAATGCGAATAAAAATAGCGGGAATAATATATTGGATTCTTCTATTGAAAATCGAAGAGCGATTTCCATTTATTCTAGCAAGAAAACATATGACCGGACACAAAGGTTGGTGGGTGCAAACAGGCATTAACAGTCTAGTGCAAGCAGGCGTTAAAATATGTGCAACCGGCAGCTAATTCCTTGGTAAGTCAATTGATGCTGACTGAACAGGAATTTGCTGACGAGTTGCAATTTGAAATCAAAACAAAACAAAAGGTTCATAACCTCAGAAAAATAAAATAAATATTCTTTTATTTTCAAATAACTATCCTAAGTTTTGGAGCATTTTTCTTATGTAAGTACTAAAGGGAAATAAAAATGCTACACTCTCTGCCTAATCAGTATGAGCTGTTGCTTCATTTCTTCCACCGATCCAATGGCTATGCCTCTCCATGTTAATTCGTAGATTAACTCGTCCTTGACTAAGTACCTTATGTCAGACAACCGACTCAAAGAAATAGCCATGGTGGCTTTTATATTAAAACTTTAAACTTTAAAACTCTTAATTATACCTCCCAATTATAAAACTAAACCACTCAATAACAAACACAAAGTTCACTTTAAATTCACTAGTGAAAATCACTATAAATTTTCTCACAAATGTAGAAAATATAAAACTTAAATACGGGCAGACGCGAACAAAATCGAAGAACACCGGAGCAGTAAGAAAATAAAATTTATTTGCATTTAAAAATGTAATCATAGTTTATATTAATTATTTGCACAACCAACTATGACGTCCAACCTTGCAGAGAGAAATAACTACTTAAATCCTAAATTAGAATTAACACGTAGCCATAACAAAAGTTAAAAAAAAATAACAGAGAGACAAGAGCTTTGGCAGTGTTTAGGTCTTATGTTCCACTCCTGCGTGAGTAAATCCAAAAAAAAATAATTGCGCTTATCCTAGCTGAACTGGATTAAAATTAAAGTTAAGTTATGTATGTTTACCTCAGCAACCGAATAGGTAAATTTATCCCTAAATGGAACGTACAACAAACTACCTATAACAAAAATCCCAAAGCTATTGTACACAGTTAACACTAGGGTATACTCCTGCTATTGCAGAACGGCTCCACAAATAAACTCCTCAAAAAAACCCAAATCGCCGTATACAATGATTTTTCTCAAAAGAATAAATCAAAACCTACTTCAACCTGTTTACCTATTCTAAGATGACACGAATCATGCATTGCTTAAGGCAACATCATCCCTTAATATATAATTGCACGCAATAAACATCGGAACAGATGTTCATGTTATAGAAATCATAAAATATGCTCAATTAAAAAAAATCCGCTAGATAAAATTATGTTGAATTAGACTAGTAAGGATGTTGTGTGTAATTAAAAAAATTTTTAAAAAAATTACCGATGGTAATAAAGAAAAAATTACCGAAATAACGTCTTGGTAGGACTGCAACTCTCTAATAATCATTAAAATGAAATCCCCAAAATTTAAACTAAGTTGATGCAAACCATGGTCAAAAAGACCCTTGGATCGTACCGAAAGGTGTCCAAAAAAATTAACAAAAAAAAATTTTTGGTGTCGACCACAGAAGCCCAATAAAAAAAAAAATTTTAGTGGCTCACTAAAATTTTCAAAATATAACTCTACCCTGATAGGTGGTTTGAAGTAGGGAGAAAAAAATTAAAACGAATGATGATAAGTTGTTAAAACGCGAGGGTTCGAAATGAAATTATATTTTAATTCAGAAAAAAAAAATATTTAAGTAAACTGGTAAAACCATTGTAGGGCAAGGTACTACTATGCACCACAAAAAAATTTTGCAACAAGAAAATCAAGTTTCCCTTTTTTAAAAAATATTTAAAAAAAAGTTCAAAAAAAATATTCAAAAAAAATTAGAAAATGATTAAGCAGGGTTGCACTATTAGCGAACCTTAAAAAAATAAAATAAAATTAGCACTAGAAAAATCTTAATAGAGTTATGTTATGCAACAGTCTCAGTTCTTTCCCTTTAAAAACAGTTGTAGATTCCCTTTCCTCTCCCAAAACTGTGTGAATGTGAAAAGCAAATGAGCTAGAAAAATTAATTTACTATACAAAAAAATTATTGAAAATAAAATTTACTTAAGAATCATAAGGTACAAAAAATCGTAATTGCAAAAAAAAACCAATCAGTTTAGGAAAAGTAAAAAAAATAGTTGTGTTCCAAAAAAACAAACGAGGTTAGTATATTTGTTTAAAATTATTACTTTAGGGAAATAAACAACGTTAGTACTTATTTACTGTACCACTATAATGTGAAGAACCTAAGTTTTAAACTTTACACTCAACTCAAGAATTATTATCAAAGAATTATCTTGTGTGCATTTTCAGAAAAGCAAATATGAAAACAATTCCAAGGTTCACTTCACTATTAAGACCGTTGTAAAATTCTACTCGAGTTTATACACACAACATCCAATCAAAAAAAAATTTACTGCTTAATGCATCCTCAGATCCTTATTCCTGGTGTTCACGAGATATAAAATTAAGTTCGGCCCTTCCCACAACTATTAGTCAAAGCAAAAATTACCAAATGTCCAAGGGCTAATGAGACCCTATCCCTACAAATGACATTTTGAAATGAAACAGTTGGGAATAATCCTGCGTAACAACCAGACAACAAATATCAAGAAGCCAAAGACTATTACATTAATTTTAAAAGAGCATAATAAGCTCCCGGCCCAATTAAACTTTTGTTATATCAACAAAACTCGGCCTAAAACCAAAAAACTTTTTATTAGACATTTCCCCTATTTCCTAAGTATAATGTCAATAAACCCAAAAACTTGTGATTTCCATTCCAATCCCATATACTTTTAAACAGTTAACCGCCCACAGGCGAAACAATATCTTATGTCAAAGAAAGGGTGAAGATATTTTGAAGAACCCTGAAAAAATAGTACACTATTATGGAAAACTGTTCAGATCAGTGTTAACTTACTAATTTTTAACATAAACACATCTAGTTCAATTTCAATTTCAATTCCTATCATAACTAAACCGATCACAAAACTTGTTTTTCTCCGCAAGTCTGCAAGGTCCTGGAAATTGTGAGATTCAGCCTGTAGGCCAAGTTTGGATGTATTTTAATTTAGCGAAAACCGAAGTTGCGAAATCCTAAAAAGAATAGTAGAAAGTCCCCGTTCATCGATTTCTACACTCCGACCCAAACATTTCTTCCATTTCCACCCAGCTCGCGGGAGAAAAAACCCTAATTATTGCAATATAAAAGGTAGGTAGTTCTTTTATACCCTCTACAACTATCAGATTAAATACTCTGCCAATATATGGGCACCTAAGCTCACACTAGGTACTATAGTTATAGTGTGAGCTAATATAATCAAAAACTGAAATATATTTTATTCAACTCCAGACTCAATTACCATTCGTTTGATACCACACAAGCCATGTTTTGACTTAAACTCAAATTTTTTCAATCTACCCCCCACCCTTTAAAAAAAACTAACAAGTATTTTGTTTAACTCCAGACTCAATTACCTTTCGTTTGATATCACACACGCCATATTTTCACATAAACTCTAATTTTTCGAATCTACCCATACCCTTTTATTTGGCTTGCGTTCGGTGGATTTTGTTCATTTTTAAATGGGACCATCACGGCCCAAGACCCAACTTAGGTACCAAATTTCATTAAAATCGGACAAGCGGTTTTTGAGTTATGCGGGTTGGTCGTTACAGACAGACATACAGACAGACAGACATACAGACATACAGACAGACAGACAGACAGACAGACAGACAGACAGACAGACAGACAGCAAAACAAAAAAGTTTCAAAATCATCTGGAACGCAAAGATATATAAAAAATTTTGAAATCGGAGCAACTTTTTTTTTCTCGAAAAAATTAGGATCACCATAGCTCACACTACTTATATAGTAGTAGTGTGAGCTAATATATGTCCTCATCAATGTTTAGACGCATCAAAGAAAACCTATTGTTTTTAAATTTATTCTTAGATTGAAATCACTTTTAAAAAACCCATGATCTTAAATTTATTGTTTAACCTGAACACTTTCCCATTTATTCCACAAAATTTACTGTACTTTTAAAATTAAAACAAATGAAATAATATAAAAAAATTATTTCCCAATTGTCTACAACAAGTTTTCATCCCTAAATAGGTACTTTCTCAGTCTAACACCATCTATCGTTAACCAACATAACGCTTTAATTTCAGAAGCAACAAAACGAAGATGAAGTGAAAAAACTAAGCAAGTGCGTTGGACGTTGAGTTACAATGGAGGCAGACGTAAGGCCCCTTTAAGTACACGCCACTGTTCTGAAATGCAAACTATCAAAAAACTCTGAAGGCTAGCATAGCTGCCGTCAAACAAAATTTAGCATGTAATAAAAATAATTCATATTATACCAGTATCCTCAAAACAAAGCGTTTTTTCTTTTAAGACCCAAACACCTAACCAATAAATCTTGTTATTTAAAACTATGATTTGGATGTAAAAGATTTATTTATTCCTGCCTGATCCACTAAGACAAAAAAAAGTTCCCCTTTTGTAACTCAAGAAGTTCCCGTTTGGTCTCCTAAAAAAATATAACCTGTCTGGTCACCCTTTAAAACTACGACCACTATACAAACCGTTTTGACCAAAACAAGAATTCGAGAAGTTATGTTTAAAAAATAATCTTTTTAAGAAAAATTAAATTATTTAAAAAAGAAGTAAAATTTTGAAATATTTTTACCAATTACCACCGCCTAGCATTTATATCTAGTTGAAAGTTTCTCTTAAATTTACTGACCAATTTCACGGCATCAAAATGACATTACTCAAAAAAAATTACTGAACTTTACAAATGAACTAAAAAAAAAATCAAAAAACTTATATCTATATCTGTCTCAGTTAAACATTTCTTTTGTGGTATTATGTCTAGTTCGGCTTCAAATTCATTTTCTCTGTATTCAGTCCGGAGCAGGCAAAACTTCTCAGGGCTCAAACATAAATGTTTACCCTCCAATGGCCATGGCCAAGCTATGACCTGAACACAGAAAAAAAATATAGAAAAAATAATTGTGAACCAGAAAAACTTTAATTGATAGAAATACCCGTAGGTCATTTTTTTTAAATGCACTCCTAAGCCCAACGCTGTATTTTCTACCAAAAAAAATTTGACCAGTCACGAAAACACAACTAGACAACTAGACTCGGCAACCAAAGACCCAAACAAAAACTACTACTACTACTATGTCGGTTTAGAACGTTTTTCTACGTTGTCCGACGCCTATTCTCCACCTCCTTCGATCCGGACAATCATCTTCTGTCAGATTCTTTTGACTCATTGATCTTTGGATTGACTGTTGCCATTCTAGTTTAGGACGTCCTCTTTTTCTGCGCCCTACTGGTTGCCACTCTAGGACCTGTTTTGGTAATCTTTCGTTGTTCATCCGTTGTACATGGCCGTACCATATCAATTGCCTTTTAGTGATGTCATCCGTTATGCTTCCCTCGATTCCCATTCTTTTATGATCTCATTTCTTATGTGATCTAATCTAGATATTCTCATTGATCTTCTTATTGCATCCGACACTTTCCATTTTTGTTTTGTATTTTTCTGTCAGTCTCTATTCCATACAACAGCGTGCTTTTTACCATTGTTTCATATATGTTAAATTTTACATTCTTTCTTATCTCTCTGATCCATAAAATACTGTTAAGACATCCAATAACCTTTTTTGCGTTTACTATTCTTTTTTCCAATTCTTTACAGTCTGTTCCTGTCTTATCAAATGTGACACCCAAGTATACATACTCATTGCATGGAGATATTGTTTGTCCATTGTCTAGTTCTAATTCACTGGATTCGTTTCCAATACATAAGTACTGTGTCTTGTCCACGTTCACTGTTAGTCCCCACTTTTGTTATTATTCCGTTAACTTTCTCATCATATACTCCATGTCTTCTTTATCATTAGCTACAATTACTTGGTCGTCAGCAAACTGTAGTGTGTATATAGTAAATCGGTCGTTAAGTTGTATTCCCATGCCGTGCACTTTACGTTTCCAGTTTTTGAGAGCCACTGCGATATATATTTTAAAAAGAGTTGGAGAGATACAACATCCCTGTCTTAAGCCTTTTGTTACCAGGAGTTCTTTTGAAAGTCGATTTCCAATTTTAATTTTAGATTTTGACCCTTTGTATAGTTCTTTTATCGCTTTTATGTATGTATGATTGATATTAGTTTGTTCCAACACCGTCCATAATTTTTCTACTGAAACGGTATCATAGGCTTTTTGTAGGTCCACAAAGGTAACATGAGTCTCTATATTTCTGGCGCTTCTTTTCTCAATTACTTGTTTAAGACAAAAAACATTATCACTACAAGATCTGCCTGCACGAAACCCACTTTGCTCTTCTTCTTCTTGTTCATGAAAATTATTCTCTATTAGATCTCTAAGAATCCTACCGTACAATCTACTTAGAGTGCTGGTGACTGAAATTCCTCTGTAATTGTTACAATCCAGCTTGTTTCCTTTTTTATGTATTGAGGATATGAATGCAATTTTCCAATCATTAGGTACTGGATGTCCGTTTATGCATTGATTGATAATATATGTGAGATTTTCGAGTAGTTTCTCTGATCCATATTTGAGCATTTCAGTATATATTCCCCCAGGTCCGCTAGCTTTTCCGGATTTAAGCTTTTTTATACTATTCTTTATAATTTCTTTTTCGATGATTACTTCCTCTCCATGTCTTCTATGTCTCTCCTCGGAGAGGCTGTTAGATATTCGGGTCTGGTCTCCTGCAGCAGTCCCTTGTAATGTTCTGTCCATTGTTCTGGTTTGATGATCTGGATGTTTACTTTTTCTTTTGTTGGGTTTTTTACTGTAGAAATGAATTTCCATACTTCAGAGCTCTGCCTACCTCCAACGTGTATATTTATATCGTGGCATTTGCGCTCAAACATTTCATTTTTTCTGTGCGTATCAAACTTCTTAGCTGTCTTCTGGTTTGCCTGTATATTTCTAGGTCTCTTTGCTCTTTAGTACTGAGCCATTTCAAGTATGTGCGTTTTTTCTCTTTGACCATTTCCTGTATTTTCTCCATCCACCACATCTTCCTGTTATTTCTATTATCTTGGTATCCAACAGCTTCGTTGCTTGCTTCCTTCAAGCTTTTTATTATATTTGTATATATCTCTTCAAATGAGTGATTTGTGTTAATTAATTTTTGATCTAATCGGTTCTGATACAATCTTTGAGTACTTTCGATTTCTAGACTTCTAAAGTTGTATTTTTGATTGTCTTTGATGCACTCTAGGTTTTCATTTTCTCTAATACTTTCGTCCTTATTTGTTTTTCTTAAAGGGAATAATATTTTTGCTTTTACCAGATGGTGGTCAGATTCACAGGTAACACCACGAAGTGCTCGCACATCATACCACTTTAATTGCGAGTGTTGTCCACCTATAGCATAATCAGTGATTGATTTAAGATTTCTTGTTGGCTGAATCCAGGTATATTGATGAATATCCTTATGTTTAAAAAAACCATTATTTATTTTTAGGTTGTGGGTTTCACACAATTGCATCAGTCTTAAGCCATTATCATTTGTTACTTTCTCTCCAAATGGTCCTATCACTTTGTTCTGGGTTTGTCTACCAGTTCGGCTATTAAAATCGCCAAGCATAATTATTTCTCTGGTATTACCGATTTTGGTGATAGTCTCATCCAGTTGGTCAAAGAACATTTGTTTTGCTGCTATTATGCTTATATTATGTCCAAGCATCTTCATGTTCACTCGAAATATGTATTCACTAATGCAATCGTAGTCTGTAATTTTATTCTTTAGATTTTTCTTTATTAACAAGGATACCCCTCTGGCTGCTCTGCTTTCTTTTGGGACTCCAGTGAATATATGGACAAAATTGCCTACACTATTCGTACCTGTTCCTTTCTTTTTTGTCTCTGTGAGTGCAATAATATCGATCTAACAATTCTGCACTTCAGTTGCAATAATGTCCAACTTTTGATTCACCCCCTGTACGTTCCATGTAGCTATATTCATAGTCCTTTGTCTTTGCGTTTTTCGTCTTCGAGAGTTTGGCTTTGTTTAGGCTTTTTGGTAAGTGCTTTGTTTTACAAGTATTAGATAACCAGTCTAATGCCTTAAACCCCTACTTGGAGGGCCAGGATTTTTAATCAAGGTTTTTCTCCTCTAGCCTTTGACGAGCCAACGCCATACTGTAAGGCAACAGCTGTGGTCTTTTATACTATCCCTAAAAGAAAGGGTTGCCACCTACGCTATGATCACCGTACCGAGGTCCATTCTCTCCGCCTTTCATATCGATGTGGTCTTCTCCCGTAACCCTGGGAAAGGGACCCTATACAGGTGCTAACTCTACGGGTCGGAGAGTACCTGAAATCTACGGAGGGCAGGGGTCGATTCATTTCCCCTGATAGACATCTGACGAGGTCTACACGTACCTGTGAAAAAAACTGCCCCAAAAAATACCCTAAAAAAAATGTTAACTGGACCTCTGGCGTTGATGTTCAGCCAATGTGTTGCTCTAGGGATTTTAGCCTTGTGTTTCCTAGCCTCCAGAGCCAACACTAAGTAGTACCCTCCTCTGACCCGATGTAACTGAGTGACAAGGTGTTAAGGGTCATATCAACAGTTACCACCAAAAAACAAGAAAAGAAAATGACAAAACAAAATAAACTTATTTTCCTTTTCTTTCATTTTCATTAATTTATACTTTCAACTAAATAAAATTACCAGCTGTTAGGTTATATTTACTTTAAAACAACCCAGCCAAGAAAAATTTGTGTGAAACCCTGTAAAAGTATTCCAATTTCCAAGTGGTGATATTCGACAAAAAATTCAAAATCACCCAAAAAAAAAAATATAACTTGACCTATATAAATTGACTGCACTAAAAATAATCGGTGAAACAATTTCTTTCTTATCACGAGCAGGTGATAATAAAATAATAGTAGTTGGCAACCTGTTGAAAAAAATTGTTAGAAAAACACACTACCTGTGTTATATATTTAAAACATAAAAATACCATGTCTGGAGGTCCATCCACCTATAAATCAACAAAAAAATTGAAGTAAATTCACATTACTGTGTTTATCCTTCTTAAAAAAAAATTAAAACATGTTTTTCCTACAAAAAAACTTTAAAGAACCAAGAACATGATTTGGACGCAGTTAAGTAAAAACTCTCATGCTTATTTTCTTAATAAATAAAATTATTCTTTTGTTGTGTAAGAAAAAAAAGCTAATAAAAAAAAATCATGAGAATTATTAAATCAACATAATGAATTTCAAAACTACGCTTCAATATTACCAGAAAATATAAAAAATGTTATTATTATTATATTATTATATAATTATAAATCTTGTTTTTTATTAAAAAAAATGATATAGTGTCAAAAACACCGACAGCCACTGAAAGCCTTTAACCTGGCTTTGGCTGTACCACAAAAAAAAATTTTCTTTTAATTAAAAAAAATTCAAAAAAAAACAAAAAATTACATCAGATGTTAAAAAACCTAGCCAAAAACTCACGTTGGGCGCCATTTATGGCAAGCTAAATGACATTGCCGCCATTTTGTGACACTGTAAATAGAATAATAACGCTGTGCCAATTTGTGACACTAAAAAAATTACTGAGTAATTAAACAAATATCTGGAAGCAGAACTGTATTTTTCAGCTAGGTAAAACATTGATATGCGCGGTAACTTTTATACAGTGGAGAAGGGGGGGGTTCAGAAATAAGAAAATTTTAAGTGCGCCACAGTGTTTTAATACCAATGTTTTACAAAGAAGATCTTAATTAAAATACAGTTCAACTCAAACGTTGTAGCCAAACAATGAAACTCTACCTACTTTCAAGGCTTCCAGAGTATTTGTGTAGTTAAGAAAAACCAAAAAGAAATTGACTCATTGACAAAATAAAATTTTAAAAGATTGAATTAAGATGACAACACTACTTTACAGGTAGATGGACTTACAAGTAGAATCTCCAACAGGTCGTAGTGTACCTACATTTGAGTCAGTAGTGTACGACTCAATTATATAAATGGTTATTAAAAAAAATATACTTCCAAAATCATTCCGTCATAGGGGAGATCTGGACCAAATATCTGCTGTCATCTCTCTACGTTGGGTAGAATGAGACAGACAGCAACCAGTCCAAGATCTACCCCATGAGGTAAAACAATGTAAGGAAACCGCTAAAAAAATATAACCTCATCTCTCTTTTGTCTCTGCAAAGTTGGTTCATGGGTTGTACAAATAACGCAAATATTTAGTTCATCTTATTTATTATAAAGGCTTAAGTTAGTCTTAAAGTTAATATTGGAAACATATTTTAAATATTACAAACACAACTTTTTCTGGGTATTACGCCTATAGTATTCAAATTTAATTAAAAGATAAGTGGTTTAGGTTGTAGTAGGCAATTATTTATTTTTATAGAAAGCCACTGACAAATTAGTGATTTTTATTTTTCTAGGAGAAACGCAGTGGTTTTTTTATTTTTTAAAATAATTTTTCCTTACTAGTGGCGTAATACCCAGAAAAAGTTGTATTTGTAAAATGAATCCGCCACAAACATATAGATTTTATATACTTTAAATAAATGAATGAAACAAGGAAACCAAGTCAGAGCCAGAATAGCACGCAATAGCAATTTAAACTTAGCTTAATTATGCCGCAAAATTGGGGTTATGACGACATACCCTATCTTGCGTTTACAAAAAAAAAATGTTGAAATTATATGGTGAAAATTATTTATATATATATATATATATATATATATATATATATATATATATATATATATAAATATTATATCTAAGGGGGTTCCTACCTTGGTCTTCTTATTCTTTTATTATGTTACTTGTAAACCGTATTAGTCCCAGACATTTTCCTCACTGCTGCACCGGTCCCAGTTCTGCCCGCGCCTCCCCTGCTGATTATCTAGCACATGACGCTAGGGTAGCACATGGTCTTGAGAAATGTTGTTGGGTCTTGCCCGAGCGTAAAACCCTGTGGAAAATAAAATATTTCAATTTCCTGGAATTCGTCGGGTCTTGCACGAGGTGCCCCTATCCCGTGACGACTCAATAAAATAAAGCAGATTTCAACAGATGAACTAAAACAAGCCTACATACCTTTCAGCACAACTGTCCCGTCGATGGAATGGACGGCTGCAACCAAAGGAGAAAAACAATATATAGTTTTTATCCAAAACGAGGTTTAAAAAAAATACAAAAAGAACTCCAAAAATTCCACACGTCTTTTGTAGAAAAATTACATTTCACACGAAAAATAATTACAATTTGGGAGGCAAATATTATCTTGAAGAATTCCCAAAAAAAAAAAAAAAAAGTCAAATCGAACTTACCACGCTTCTTTCCGTAGAAATGGCGCAGGTCTTCAATCCCTCACTCAGAGGATGTGAGCCGTCACTTGGAATTCGCCCAACACGACGGACTCACTTTCACAGTCTCTGGGACAGAACCTGCAACCACTGCAGTGCCAGTAACCAAAAAAACAATGGCGATCCCAGAGACTTGTTGTCGACCCAACCCAATTCTTTAGAAAAAGAGAAATGACACGTCCGAAAAAAATTTAAGATGCCGGAAAACCATTCCCCAACTTGGGTGGGGCACCGTACCAACCTAATTTTCCCGGTTAAATTCAAATAAGGATGCAAACCCATTCATAAAAAAGCACTCTCACCAAAAAATCCCTAGCTCCGGTTTGCAAGCCCGAAAAAACTACCGCGGTTTTCAAACTAACCAATGATGAAATATGAACACTTCGGTATAGGTCTGTAGGGGGCAGCATCAGTCAAGGGAACATTGGAAATACGTCCTCTACGCGTTGAGGTGTTGTCAGATCCATTTCTATAACCGAGGATTTTCGAGATACACGTATACAGACCGAAAGATTTGTCAACCGGACCCCTGCCAACATAGCAAGTAGGAGGAAGATAACCAGTTAGACTATAAGAAGCTTAGCATTAAAACCATCAACTGTAAGATCAATTACTGGAGATCAGAGCATGCATCAAACCCAGGAATATTCGAACACTCAACCAATTCCCATATGAGTAAAGCCATACTAAGTGTAGAATTTAGTTGTATTTTAGTTATAGTTTTAGTCAAAAGTTTCCTTCGCTCTTTAAATATGTTTTCTCTAATATTCATATAGTTTGACGCCATTTTCCGTAAAACATTTTTACATTAATAAAGTTGTTTCTGAACTTGAACCTAAAAATACACATTAAACTACTGCTTAAACCCGGCACAAGAGTGTTCAGATGTTAAGTTTGCTCACCACTAGCTAGCCCTACACAACCCTTCATTCCGTCTAACTGAGCTAGATATTAACTTTATTTAACTATGATTATATATTAATTTATATAATATAAAAATACGATTTTGTTTATTCTTTTAGTCTGGTTTTTATCCCTCGTTTATGCCTAATTTACAAAAGTGCATAACTTGTATTTATTTTATCTTCTCCTTATGAAATTAATAAAGATATCAAAGTGGGCGGAGCCTCGGTTGTTTCTGGTCGAACCGTGGACCCAAATATGTTTCCGTGCCAAAAAAAACTAGCTAATCCGTGAAGAAAAAGAGGTTCGGAAGAGAAATCATTGTCCTAATATCCTCGAAAATACAAACAATTAAACATCCAAAATAATTTAAATGTATGTCTAAATGTTTCAAACTGTCCTTAAAACATCGTGAGTGGTTTGTGATATGACAACGCCGCCATTATTTATTGAACGTACGTGCTCACTCGAACAGCTGATGATTTATTCCGTGAACGTCAAAAAACCACGAAATTCCAGATAAACAAAACAATAAAAAGTTTTTATGTGATTTTTCACGAGACCTGTGATCCCCAATTCCAAACAGAATGCCCAAACAATCCGAAGTGCGCAGTGCCCACAACAAGATACCTCCTCTATAAGGTAACTTTCTGGACAATATATAACCTCAAAACCTAGCTCTATAAATTACCCTTAATGTGTGTACAGAAAAACCAATCGACTGGTTTTGGTCATTTACATAAATAAAACAAATATGTAACGTTTGCCTTAAACGTAAAAATGACACGTTACAATACAACACAACAAAGAGGGAGAATGGATTAGCTAAGCCTTGTTACGGTGCATCTAAGGGTTAAAAGCAAATTTGTGCAAGAAGATCGTGTTTAATATTTGTCTTGTTTCAAATACCTGTAACTGAGCAGTAGCACACCTAGAAATACGTATTGGAGGGAGGCCCAAAACCCGATAATGCCGTATTTTATGATATTTTCATTAAATTTGTTAAAAATATCGAAAAAATCCGAAGGTTTTGGATGGATCGTGGGCTCCGACCCCCTCCCCCTGGTGTATGATTTTGAAAATACAAACTGGAACATTCTAAGGTTCAAAGGTTATTTAAGGGAAAACCTAAAAGGAAACTGGCAAATTACTAATGCTGAAAAGCTTGAAGAAGTATGCAAATTAAATGATATCTGCAGCAAAGCATGTCACAGAAACAGACACAGGAAATTCACGGAATATAACGCGCAAAAACAACTTTACAAAAGGAAAATGAAGGAGACACGAGAGAAGTTTTACAAGACAAAATAGCTGAAACTGGAGAACTTAACCCATGGGATAAGGTATGGAAGTTACTTTATACGCCCAAATGTTTCTCACCAGAACAAAATATAAGACAAGAGGACGGCAGCTACACGACAGACGAAAGAGAAAGGGACGAATACCTATTAACAAAATTTTTTCCAAAAGATGGTGAAAAGGAAGTCATTAGGAACCGACAAAGAACCTACATAGAGAGAGGAGAACCAGATTTAGACAATCGGAATTAGTGATATAATCGACACACTCCAAAATAAAAAAGCAACAGGGACGGACAAAATCCCAAATGAGGCCATGAGGCATATCTTTGACGAGATAAAATATTTAATATTAAAAATTTTTGCAGCTTGTTTTCAACTGGGAGTTTTCCCAAAGGTTTGGAAAAAAGCTAAAATTGTATTTATTCCAAAAAAATATGGGACCGCTAGACCGATCAGCTTACTTCCAACTATAGGCAAAGTTCTGGATAAATTAATTAACAAACGACTTCAGTTGTTTCTGGAAAGAACAGTAAATATAGACAAGGGACAATTTGGGTTTAGAGAAGGGATAGGAATAATAAACGCACTTGCAAAACTAACAAATACAATAAAACGCCAAAAAGAAGGAAAACATCAGGTTGTAATTGCACTAGATTTAAAAAATGCCTTTAATAGTGCTTGGGCTCCTTATGTAGATTACCAGATGGAAATCGCGGGAGTGAGAGATTCTTTTGTAACAGCTTTCTAAAAGACAGACAAATAAAAACAAGGACAACGACAAAAGACATGCAACGAGGCTTTCCACAGGGCTCAAGCCTCAGACCGAGCCTATGGCTTTTATTAATGCAAGGATGGTTTAAGACATTAGATGAAGCCGGACATAGTCGCACAGACAGACTTGCAACCATACAAGCATTTGCAGATGATCAAGGTTTAACGATCACAGGTACGTCACGGATACAGATAGAGGAAAAATGGGAAATCATATGGATGGCTTGTAAGAAGTGGGAGAGAAGCAGCGGAGGAAAGTACAACATAAGTAAAACCGGAGCTCTTTTTATACCAAAGGGAAATTTAGTTAGGGGACCGACAATACGTGTAGACGAACACACAGTACGACTTGATATTAGTTTTAAATATCTAGGGGTGTACTTGGACAAGAACATGACCTTTGTAGAACATTCAAAAGAAATTCGTAACAAAATTGGAAAAACCGCAAAGAGCATAATTGGACATATAAAAAAAAAACTAAGGACACGACAAAACCATAGTCAAGACTATAATAGATCGAGTCTTTAAACCCGCCGCACTGTACGGAAGTGAAATATTGGGTAGCAAGGCAAAGACGCATCCGGTAAAGACACAGCTAGATGCGGCTCTTAGACCACTTCTTTTTCTTGTAAATAGAGCATACGCTACAACATCAACAGCAGCGCTCCAAGTCGCAGCACACACATAACTCAGATAAGAGGGTACGGTCAAAACAGAGAAGAAGGAAAAAAAAGCACATCGAGCTGCGTTAAGAGCATTAGAACTACAAGACATAGACCAAGAACATGGCATTTATCCAAACAAGGGAGAGATGGGAATCTTTAAAGTACGACTGGCAGGTTTATTGGGAAAACGTGGAGACGGGAAGGGTGTTGTATGGGAACTGCACAGTAGTTGGTTTTGATAGAATTCCCTTTACCTTTAAGGCCACACAGTTACTTACTGGACATGGCAATATGCGCGCGTATACAAGGAGATTCAACCTAAATGAAAATCCAGCAGTCTGCGACTGTGGACTCGGCGAAAACGAGACTCCATTGCATATTCGTGAAACATGCGGACATGCGTTTAGGGTTGCAATAAGACATGAGATTCGCGACGAATTTGGTAACTTAACGATTGCACTGAGAGTTAGGGGCAAAATATGTCAAAACAATGTCAGAAAGGCAATTTTTTGGGCAGAACATTCAATAAATTTAAAAAAAGCAATAATTTCTAAAAAGTGACAAAGCAATAGGATGGGATGCATATTTATGAAAAAAAAAACATAAAAAAGCGGATAATTTAAATAAACTTTACTTTTAAAAATTTAATTTAGCATGGTTTAAAAAGTTTTTTTTTAAACTCGTAAATAGGATTAAGTTATTTAAAAAAAAAATTAAAGCAAGGATCTGACTGTCAAAAATGTAAACACACTATAAAATTTTTTTTAAAAAAGAATGCGAAAAAAAAGTAAAAAAAAAACAAAAAAAAATATATAATGTATATCTACAAAGCTAGTATAAAAAAAACTAGATGTAAATAAACTTTAATGTAGATATAATTAACCAAAAGTGACAATAAATAGGTATAGAACAAGAAATAAACAATAAAAATATAATAAAAGTTAAACTCTAAACTCACACACGCAAGCATATATCCCCAAGCACACATTTAAAGATTAAAAATTTCGTCCAACTGCTGCATGTCGGGAATGGTTCCTATGACTGAAGCTGCATTTATCCTTTAAATGGCAAGGCTTAACCTCTGAATCAAAAATGAAGTTGATCTAGGTTCGTGGGACTTATATTCGATTTTGGCACCAAGTTCTTTGACAAAATTTTTAGCTTTTTCCCCCCAAGGTCCAAAAGTCTCTACAGAAAAAGGAACAAAAATATAATTTTGAGATAATTCTGAATATTTGTTTATTTTAATTTGTTCTGTTATTTTTGCCGCTTCTCCCGCTTTTTTTGATGTTAAATTTATGTACGAATTAGCCATAGTATCGGAGCAAGTGGCGTCCCATACTAATGGCCTACCCATATTCCAAGGAACTAAGGTTAGACTATCAGTTTTTTTTCCATCATTCCTGCAAATTCCTGAAGGCTCCAGGATAGCTGGAACGCGCGCGGAAACAAGTGCCCTTTTAATAATGTCATTTAGGCTGCTGTGGCGAGACCACCTACCAGCGCTCTTGCGGCAAGAAAGGCCGTGATGCCCATTTGAAAGAACAGATTCACCACAAGAGCAGGTATGGATCTCGCATACAGGTTGACCAGTGCGAAGAGCTATGGATATTCTAAAAGTTGTGTCATCTAATTGTGTTCCCAGAGCGGAAGAAGGAAGAGTATTGAGCCATGCCCCACTTTCCTTTTCTTGAATTGCAATAAGACGCGCCTTTTTCAGTGGGTCATTAGATTCGGTAAAAATTTTATCTATAAAAAAACTACATAATTTATCATCTAGATGCTTTTGTTTTGAAAAATTCTTTGACGAAAATTTGTATTCACATAAAGATGACCAAGATTCGGAGGCTTGAGTTAAAACTTTGTCGGAGGAATTTTGAATAATGAGTGGAAGAATCGTATTAAGAACATTAGATACATTTTTGCATGAAGCTATAAATGCCGAGAAACATAATGAAGTTATATCGCGAATGCCTAAACCTCCATATTTTACTGGGAGTTTACAAATGGGCCATGAATCTGTACTAAATTTACAATTTGTTATATTCTCGGATATATCTTTTAAAGTTTAATCATAATTATTTAAAAGATTTGGCTCTTTCCAGAAAGGGGTGCATCTAATAAGGTAAGTAACCCTTGGTATGGCGAAAGAATTTTTAAGCAAAAATAAGGCAGAGTGAGAACTTAAATTTTGTGAATTTGTAGAAAATCTTTTTAAAGTTAAAATTTTGTTTTGTAATATAAGTTGTTCTTTTGAAACTATTTTAATTTCTGGGGCAATGGATATAAATTCGTCAAAGTGCGAAAGATCAAGACAATTATTAAATGATGAAATCATTGAAATCTCGCATTTTTCAAAGTTTACCTCCAAGCCAACTTTTAAGGAAATTCTCGATTATGTATTTAAAATCATTTAAAACCGTAGGTAGGTCGCCGCAAAGAGAACCGTCGTCTAAATACCAAATGTTTAATTAATTAATTAAGATTAATTTTAAGTATAAAGGTAAACAAAATAAGCGGTTTAACTGGCTAGCAAACAAAACACATAGGTAAAATTAGGGCTTAAATGAAGATAAATCACGAATAAGTAGGACACGGGTTATGACTGACATGATAGTGTGGATGACGTAAGAGTGAAAGGCGGACAATAAACTCAAAACGCAAATAAATGGCGAGTAACAACGGCGTAAACCGAAAGGTGGGAAGCCTAGCCACTTCTGGGGGACCACTCGATCCGATAGCTTGGCTTCGGCGACGCCCCCTTGTCTGTCTGTCTGTCTGTCTGTCTGTCTGTCTGTCTGTCTGTCTGTCTGTCTGTCTGTCTGTCTGTCTGTCTGTCTGTCAGTCAGTCAAAAGAAATTATTTAACACAAAAACAAAAAGAGACGAACAACAACAAAACTTCACAATAAGAAAAGGTAAAGGGTCACGGGATAGAAAGGAAATGTTAACTAAAGATATAGAAATAGTACACAAATAAGAAAAGTAATAAGAAAGGGGAGGTAACTTTGGGATCGTTTGAAATGGAAGTAAAAGACAGAAAAAAAAATTGACATCGGCTAAAAGGCGTAAGGTAGGAAATTTTCGACAGGTCCTCTCGCTCTGGTTAGCTTCGGCGCCGGCGACGTCTGTCAGTCTCTCGTGTCTGTCTGTCTGTCAATGGCTTGAGGAACAAGATGACATACAGGTAATATGACTACCTCCAAATCTCCTGATCTGAATGTCATTGAAAATTTGTGGGCGGAAATGTGTAGAGATTGGTAAGTTTTCTTCTCTCGTGTCTGTCTGTCTGTCAATGGCTTGAGGAACAAGATGACATACAGGTAATATGACTACCTCCAAATCTCCTGATCTGAATGTCATTGAAAATTTGTGGGCGGAAATGTGTAGAGATTGGTAAGTTTTCTTTTGGGGGTAGGATCCAATGAATTGAAAATGCATTTTATTGCAATTCTATAAACTATTAAATAAGAATAATTTGGCAAGCTTTTTGTTCATTTAAAACTATTTTTGTTTGGCATCTAATAAAACAACCACGTTAATAAATCAATAGTTTTGTTCATGTTCATATTCCTGTTTGATCCGATGCAAGATTTACCCCGAACAAGGGAAAATAATCTTGGACGGGCTCAACTAATCTGGAGATCCATGAGGAGAAATCCAAACCTCTTCCATCGTCTCGTGGATTCCATGGAAAGCCGCTTCCAAGAGGTCCGGGAAAAGGACGGGGGTCATACTTTCTACCCTTTGGGGATATGCGCAATTGCCCTAACCTAACTGTGCAAGACAAGTTAATGGATTCAGGGCCGTACCCAGGAAAAAACTTGGGGGGGGGGGGGGGGGGGTAACAAGCGAGGTAACAAGTTTAAAACAGATTTTTGGAAAATTTGCGTTGGAAGTTGCACGAAATGTTAATTTCTAGCATGTTTTTGTGTGTCAATCAAAAAATTTGTGTTAATTTCCCATCCTGTTACTTTTGTCTCTTTATCAACTTTAATGTTTATCCTGGATTAAATTATTTAAACGAACTCGAAGTATATTTGCTCTCTAATACGTTCTTAACTAAAAAATATTGAAATTCAAGAAATAGTCCATGTTGTGTGAAAATTATTGCTTTAAAGTAGTTTAATTTTGCGTTTCGTTTCAATATCTCGAAAACCAAAGATCTGACAGTATTTTCAGTTATTACAAAAATGGTAGTAAGAAATTTCATCCAACGGCGGTTTTCAATATATTTTATGGTTTAAGAGTTATATAATTTTTTAAACATTGTACTCGGATGAAGTCAGGCTTCTATTTCTAATCTTACCTAAAAAATATATATATTTTAATGATCTGCATTTTCCTTAATAGGTAAATTACCTTGTATCTTGTAATTAGTTTGATTACTGTAGTCAGGCAAGCCACGCTGAAGATCGAAATTCCTTTTTCCGGAACACCGGTGTCCGTGGTTGACTTTACCTCTTTGAAATTGCCTTTTATACTTTGTTGCAAACATATTGCCTAATTACTAAAAATATTTGGTTTTATTTTTAAAGAAACTGTGAATTCCTCTGAAATTATTTATTATTAAGTGTTGTAAAAATGGGAACGTTGACAGTTAACTGACTAAAATATATTTATTAATTTTTGAGTTATCGTGCCCTAGAAAGACGAGGCGACCAATCGCTATTAAAAATTTTGGTGGTTAGGTTACCTTATTTTGAGTGAAAATAAAAATAAAGTTTTCTTGACGATCCCTATAGCCTTCCTACCTATGAATAGCTAAAGAATAAGTCAACCAAGCATACGTTTTTAGTCAAATTTATATTTGTCAAGCAAAAACTATCCTTGACTGGGCAAAAATGAAGTTCAAAAACATGACAAAAATTGTTTTTACTATTTTTCAGCAGCTGCTTAAATCTTGGATTAATTTCGCAGTTAAGTCAATTAATATTATTTAAAACACAACTGTTTATTTATTAATAAAATTTGTTGATGTTATTAAGAAGTACGGGCTTTTTTAGAAATTACATAATATTATAATATACGCTTAACATTTTAGTTTTTTTAGAAGATAGAATACTTAACCAAACTGTAGTTTGAGCATGTTTTTAGCTGTTATAAGCAAAAATCTAAAAAATCAGAATCAATTCTGCCATACAAAAATGCGAATTGCCCATATCTCTACTGTTCACTACTAAATATTTTATTATTTGTGAGTCTTAAAATTTCGAGGGGGATTGATCCCCCTTGATCCCCCTTAGTTAAGGCCTTGCGTTAGACCGAGTTAAAATCAAGATCTACAAGTTCAGCTAGTTTGCAAATATTTTTTGTATGTGTATTTTTCCATAAACCTAATTTTTCTCATTTTAGAACAAATAATTATTAATAAAGGCTGCAAAGTGACTCATTTGTGATTAAATTTTCATAAACAGTTTCAGATATAAAACTTATACTCTTTAGTTCTGATAAAAAAAATACCAAATGCATTAACCCGAACTTTGGATTAACTTTCGAGCCATTTTTAAATAGTTTGGCGGGCAAGCAAATAGAATATAATAATTGTTTCGGCATAAATGTAGTTAGAAGTAAGTTGGGTTTTTTGTAACTAATTTTTATTATTTTTTTAAATTTCAATTTTTGATTCTATTATGGCGGCCCTCCAAATAAACCAACAAGTCAAGACAAGTTTAAGTAAATATCGCATTCTCTTGGTACTAATTACACCAGGTGTTCATTCATTATTCATTTTTATGCAGGTGCAAACAGTTTGAATGGTTTTATTGTCCTCGAGAATGAGTGGTCTTGAGCCCAAATCAATACTTCAAGGCCGACCATTCATTCCAGATTTATGAGTCAAGGTTGCATATATTGTGAAAGAGTGGGGGCTAAGCCAGCTGTCTTTAAAGACCGATTCCAGTCAAACAACAATTATCTTATTAAAATTTACATCAAAGAACTTTTATTAGCTGGAAGATGATTTAGAAAGATAGCATTTTTTATCATTGAATGTAAATAATATTAAACAATGTTGTAGAATTAATAGTATATAATATAAATAATAAACAAACATTTTTTGTAAACAATTTTCTTTTATTTAACTTAGGTGAAAAACGCAATACATATTTATAAATTATATTAGTTTGATTAACTATTATACTAAATTACAGTAAATAAAAAATACATTCATACAACATTAAACTTGGCTATCCAAGAATTAAATTTGTCGGAGAACCCCATCCATTTAACAAAATATTGCTTTTTGTTATTATTTATTTTCTTCTTCAAAATTTTTTCTACCAAATAAATTCCAGGTGTTTTAGTTTTTTGAAGTTCCCATTCATAAAAAGCGCCTCGTATTGGCTCACCATCAATACTTTCCAACTGGTATGTTGGTGGATTTGTCACATTCTTTTTAATAATATTAAATTGTTCCGTTGACCAAGATGGTGTATAGCCTTTTTCAAATAGTGACTTGTATTTACTAATTCTTACAATATCGCCCAATTTAAACTTGAATTTTTTAGGTGCTATTTTAATATTTTCATATTCTGTAATTGGAGTACGTGGCTTAACGTCAATAGGTCTCATCCTAATAGTTCTGTGAAATGTGTTGTTTTATTTTTTAACAACATCTTGCAAAATATGAACCCACTTATAGCTCCCTAATGCAGAGAACTCTTTATAAAGATTTGTTTTTAAAGTTCTGATTACCCTTTCCACAATAGCAGCCTTCTTGACACTGTAAGTATGGTAGTGGTTGATTGAGTTCTTCTTCATAAGTGCATCAGATTGTATATTGTGGGGATAATAATCGGCTTGCTTAAAAACCTCCATCATTGCAACACATATTTCAAGTCCAGTGTTATTTTTTATTGGTCTAGCCCAGACAAATTTTAAAAAGCAATTTATACATACTAAAATGTATCTATATCCAAGATTATATTTCGAGAATTGCTGCATTTCAGCCAAATCAATCTGTCATGAATCCCTAAAACCTTTTATTAAAGTTTTTCTTCGGAGGAAATTTTTTCTTGCTGGTTTATGTAGCTCATTTACCACTTGAAGTTTTTGCTTACTAGTCATCTTTTAAATAATTTATTTATTTTTCAGTGGATGTGTGATATTCTATGCGTCCGTCTGACCAAGATATTGGATCCCAAGAAGGTTCAGGTGGCTGATGTTTTAAAACTTGTCTTTCTATGGTACTCAATCTCGCATGTAAATTTAACAATAATTTACCACTTGTCGACTGCTGCGTTTTAAGTTTTTCACTAGTATGGATTTCTAAGTTGGTTTTTACTGCATTAACAGATTCTGTTATAGCGAGCTTTAGTTCTTCAACTAATTTTTGTAAACGAGTTTCCAAAAAGTTCTGATTGATAGCGTCTTTATGATCTATTGCATCTGCTATGTTACATAAACGTTTATTATCAATGTCAAAGTGATTTTTAGCAGTCAACTTAAAACCATTGCCTTGCACGCCCTTTATATATGTTATTTTTGAAGTTTTTTTGACACTACCAAATTTGTCAATTGTGTTGTTTGCGCCTCCCATGTCAGACACTAACTGAACCACATGTGTTATTGTAGAAATATCTTATGAGGCCTAATGCATCCTAATATATTACCCCTTCTTCTTTTAGTTCTTCAATTATAGACAAAATTTAATTATCAAGCCCAGTATGTCCAGCCATTTTTGAGCTCCATAATAATCGCAAACGACCAACTAATTCTTTTGCAGTATTCGAGTCCATCATGTTTCGGTGTTAGAAGTGGTTTTATAAAATTTTACAGATCGGCTGGTATTTATTCCATAGGTCTCATTATACTTGGTTGTAATAAGCTTTTGACAAATTAAGTATTTGCTTGTAATCGTTGAGTGGTTTTGGGTGAATGTCTGCAATATTTGATACTCTTTTAAAAATAACAAATCGTATAAATCACGATGATGAAGAGTTATTAGTCCATCTGGGAAATTTATCATGGTATTACCCATCTGAAAATTGCCATTACTAGAATTGAATCTAACACCATATATGGTATCATAGATAGATGGGTTTGATTTAAGCCCCTCCATATACAGTGCAGATATAGAATTTAAATCTTTCTCCATATCTTTTCTCCACAATTCGTCCATAGCTTGTTGGTTGGTACTATTTTCGGATAGATCCGGTGTTAAATTATTATCACTCGATAATTCATTCGCAGTGAATCACTTTGGGGTTTGATTAGAGTAAGAAGATACTGATGTTTCCGTCAATGGTGGTGAAACTGGTGAGTAAGGTGCCTAAAAAGATTTATTTCCACCATCATCTTCTTCCAAGTCGTCAAGTCTAACGATCTCTGCCTTTTTTGCCCCCACAGCCGTAGAAGGTGATGCTATGGTAGTATTTGTCCTTTTTCTGATTGCCGCATTTGTAACATTTTCAGAAATGTTCGACAGTGGTTTTGATATGGGTTCATTTTCAAGACTTGTGTGATTTTGAGCTTGTTCATTTCTTAAAAATTTAAATTTTCTTCTTACTGCATCTGTCATAGCCACCAAATTACGTTTTAAACTTATTTCAGTATTTGACATATTTAACGAGAAGATGCTTGCAGTTGATGGTTCTAAAAGCAACTAAAGTTATTGCTGCATATTTGTTAAACATATACATAACTATCAAATTCTTTTCTATATCTGCCATTGTTTAAACCTGCATCTTTATCAATGACTAAAAAGCCATATTTATAGTTCAAATTATACCCATTTGTAATGACGTCATTTTTGTTTATCTTTGTTTAGTTTATTATAAACAGCGGTGACAATAAACTTTTTAAAAAAAGTAGTGTCTATGATTTAGATAGGTAGGTAATTGGTTATGTGAAATATCCGTCACTGTCAATTAAAAAACATTGATTGGCAAAAACATCTACGCCATACGTTTTTTCTCACTTGGTGACGTCATTACAAATGCGTATAATTTAGACTTCCCAACATTTTCCACAGATTTCTTGAAATTGAGTAAAAGTAATGTCTAGAGAACCATGATCTGAAAAAATATGACGCAAGTTCATCTCATCTTGTTTAAATACTATTATGAAATTTGAATTATCTCGAACTAGTTGTTTTGGTACTCTAGAGTAGGTCTGTGCTAGGTAAAAACAATATTTTTATGTCTTCCCATACTGTAATATGATCTTATTACACTTTGACTATCGCAAATACAGTATGTGAGTAATTAGACCTAAAAATCCAAAACGGTTTTTTCCAACATAAGAAAATACTCAAATATACCTGGACCAAACCCTCACAAAACCTGAAATCCATCATTCAATTCAATTCAATTCAATTTATTAGTTGCCAGTTTGATTACAAGTAATATAGGGTCGTCAAAAGTCTTACAGTAGTCTTAAATAGCAGGTAAAAAATCTATATCTAAGCATCTAAAGTTTAAAATTTCTAAGAGAGAGAACTAAGTAAAATACATCAATAAATCAATGAATAAACAAACACACATACACACATACATAAATCCTATGAGAAACTGCATTTGAATGGGAAAAATTTATGTCTTGGTTTTATTATACCTGTTGTTAGTAATTTTATTTTAATATACATTTTTCTTACCTTTTCTACAGAGCCATATCACAGCTGGCAGTGTTGGCAGACATAACCATAGCGACCTAAATTCCTCGAGTGCTCAAAATATTCATTTATGGAATAGAACGGATTTGTTATAAATAAGTTTTTTGTTTAAATAGTTTGTAACTGTTAATTTTTTTAAGTTCTATTGGCAAAGCATTAAAGGCTCTGATGCACAGGTAGTACGGACTATTCTCATACAGAGTTGTTTTGTGCTTTGGTATCTGAAAATCTTGTTTGTTTCTTTCACTATTACTTCGTTCAAGTAAGTGATTATTTTTAAATATAAAAGAACACAGTTTATATAAGTATAGGGAATATAGTGTCATTATTTTTTGAATAAAGGTGCACAGTGATCTGTGTAGGATGCTGATGACATTGTTCTGACTATTCGTTTTTGAATTTAAAAAATCGTATTAGTGCTTTCTGTATGAGAACCCCAAAAAATGACCCCATAAGATATGCGGGAGTGAACATAGGCATAGTAAAATTGAATAATAAAATTTTGAGTTACGATGTCTCGGAGATTATAAATAGCAAAATTTGCCAAAACTATTTTTTTGCAGATTGAACGCTGGTCACATGCTGATGTGACGTCCAGTCTAGGTTTTTATTTAGTGTTAGACCTAAAAATTTGGTTTCATCAGAATGAACAATCATATTTCCATCAAAAGATAAGACTAGACTAGGTTTTTTGCATTTCTTTTATTTTGATAATGTACGAAACTTGTTTTGTCAGAATTGAGAATTAGTCTTTTGTTGCTGTACCAGTCCTGCAATTTTTGAGCAGTCACACTTGCTATGCTTAGTGCCATTTCTTCGTTTTCATGGGACACTACGCCTGATTTTTCGTCGACAAATTACACCAATAGTAAGTTTGGGTTGTTAATAGTTTCATTGAGATCGTTTGAAAAACATATAAAAAGCAGCGGTGAGAGCAAAGAGCCTTGGGGAGCGCCGTTATTCACAGTGATAAATTTTGACCGATATATCTGATTTAATGTGTTTTCACTTGGCCCTTTCATTTCTACGGTTTGGGGGCGTTCACTTAAAAATGATTTTACTCATGCACTCTCTCTGTCCTCCACTGCAGCTCCCTCCAAGACCCTCACCAGTCTCTCATGATCCATTAAATTAAAAGCTTTACTTAAGTCGAAATAAATTCCAAATGTATTTAATCCACGATCCAGACCCCTAGCAATAGCATCAATGTGACTGAATAAGTCTGTCTCCGTAGACTTATTTTGTAGAAACCCATGTTGGGTCTCACTACAGAAAGATATATTTTCAAAATGCCTTAATAATTGTTCATAAAAAGCACGCTCAATTATCTTAGAAAAAACCGATGGTACTGCCACTGGCCTGTAATTTCCCAACTTAGTGGGGTCCCCTTTTTTAAATAGCGGTACTATCCTAGTTTGCTTCAGCATAGTAGGAAATATACCCTCTTGGAATGATTGATTTATTATTATGCTTAAAGGTTTGCAGATCAAATGTGACACTTTCCGAACAATGTAACACCTTTGGCACACTGTGTTAAGTCCGAAATTGTAGATGACTTTTGATTTGGAATCTCCAGATTGCCAAAATTATAGTTAAATGTTTCACACAGTTCATCAAAATCCGTAATCAGCCTACCATTATCTTGTATTTGAACCTGTGGTGGTTTTCTACTTTTACCTGTTTCTTTTTTTAGAATGCTCCATGCACATTTGCTTTTGTTCTGGGAATTTATCATTTGGTCTTCATACATAGATTTTTTATTTCTTAAAAGAGCTGTATTGTATTCTTTTTGCTTTTCTTTATATTTCCTTTGTAGTTCCTCACTGGATGAGTGTTTTTTTAAGCAGTGCAAATTTTTCAACTCGTCTGACAACCTGGAAACTCATCAAGCCATCATTTTTTGTTGTATTTTTCAAACGCAATATTAAAATAGTAAATAAAAGTAGAGAAAAATGCAGAAAACATGTCATCTGTGTTTGTAATGTGCGGGATGTTTGACCAACTCTCTCCACTTAACAAACTATGAAAATATGAAATATTGTCAGTTGAAAAAGATCTTTCTAGGAGTGCTTTTCTGAACAAAAATTGTAAGCTCGAGTCCCTCATGGTCCGATACACCTGCACAAAAAAACCCATGTTCTCAGTTTTGCATCAAAATTAACAAAAAAGTTATCTATTATAGTTGCAGTGGTCCTGCAATACCTAGTTGGTTCATTTATTAAGTGTATGAAATTATAGGATAGGAAAATATCTATTAAGGTCGTTCTGCCTCCACTGCCATGCCCGATATCAATGTTAAAGTCCCCTGTAATAATGACATTATTAAATTTCCTTACTAAGTATTCTAATAATGACTCTAACTTTTGAAAAAATATATCTAAACTTGCTCTTGGACTACGATAAATGCTAACTATAAGATATGTAATGTTACTCACTATAAAGGTATTAACACAATACTCAAATATTTGTGGCACATTTTCAATTGCAGTATTTATTCGAGAAAAAACTATTTGCCTTTCAAATAATAGGAGGGTTCCTCCCCCAATGTCTTCCCGGCAGTAGTGTGTGCCTCTCTCATAGTTTTCTATATAGAGTGTTTCCATTTCATCGCTTCTCATCCAGTGTTCACATATCGAGACAACATTGTATCGGTTCTGGTTCAGTAGATGCTCAACTTCTCTTATTTTATTCTTGATGCTTTGGGCGTTCAGATGTAAAATTTTTATAACTTCCGCTCCGCGTGGCCAGAAAGTCGGGTTAAGGATACATTCTTTAAGATCATAATCAACTGCAATTTTAAATGAATTAAAGGTTTTTTGTTTATTTATAATTTTCTCACATACAAAGTCTCTGTCTGGAAAGCGTTCCTTCAAAAACTCCTGCATATTTTCTGATGTGAATGTTGTTTTATACTTTGATGCGAAAATCCATTGTTTTTGTGTAGCCACAACATCTTGTGCTCCTAAGTCTGTGCCCACAATCTTCTCCGTCGTTTTTTGTTTAGGCTCTTTGTGCTGGGCTCAGGATTGGACCTGTGGGAGCGATTGTGCGTTTGGCTCATTTTTATTTGTTATTTCCCTGCTACGTACTGTCGGATTTTCCATGGTTCTACTGTTTTTAGGGGCGTAGCCCTGTGTGGTTGTACTGTTTTTTTGATTTTGCATCCTGTTCTAATTGACTTTGTCATTTGTGTAGTCACAGGAGCTACCGCTAGTTGGTACTGTTTGTTGAAGTGGGCTTACGGCCAATGAATCTCGGCCAACTTCAAGTGGTTGTGGGGCCACGATAATCTTAGTAGGGGAGCTAGGGAGTCCTTTTGAGTTTTGTTTGTTAAATTTTTTGGCTATTTTTTCCTCCAGCAACTTTAAGGAGTCACGCTTGGCCTCCCTCATGTCTTTCAGTTCTTGCTTGAGTTTGCTAATTTCAAGTTTAATCTTTGAGTCTACCTTATTCTTTATTTTCTTTATTTTATCAGTTTCGGTATCTTTGGAGGATGTTTGCATTTGATGCTGCAATTTTTGGTTTTGCCCCTCAACTTCCTTTCTTTTATTCTTCTCGCTTTTCAGTTGCTCATTCAATGTCTTAATTTTATTGCCCAATTAGTATTTTCTTCCTTTAATAGCTGGACTTCTCCTGGCTCATCTTTTGTTCCATGATTCTGTTGTTTTCCATATTTCTCTTTGCATTCCAGACTGCAGATGCACGTCCTTACATCTATCTTAAATGCCTGCTTAAAATCGCATTCCAGGCAGCTGGGATGCAGTATACTAAAGCATATCCTGTATACGATGCTCTTGAACTCAGTCTTTGGGTGACATTTATACACGTTCGTAGGTGTGAGTGCATTTGCCAGCGTTTTCTGTTTAAGCACTTCCTGTTTCTTCTTGTTGTCGGCGGATTCATCGGGTGTGCTATCGGGTCCCATTGGTAAAATACGCCTTGGCCTAAGTTTAGGTGGCACCTAGTGCTAGGTGACCCCTAAAAAGGCTTGGTGCAAGTGGGCGTTGACTTTTCCGTTGGCCTTACAGCCTTTGTTAATATGGCGACAATGCTCAGTCTACCAGCTTGGTGTTCTATGGGCCAGCTGACTTGACAGGTATCAGCTGATTTCTCAAAATTCCAAATTTTCTTTTTGCATTTTTGCAGTTTTCTTACCAATTCAGGACAAAGCTTGTCTTTCACCAGGTGGCATAGCCCTACCCGTTTAAAATTTTGTGTTTTTGGATGATTTTAACTAGATGTAGCACAGTATTTTCACCAATTTACTAGGACACGTTTTAGTAAGCGTTTGACAACTCGCATTCCCCACTCTCTTGGTGGATTATCACAAGCTTTTGACAAATTAAGTATCTTATCACTAAACAAAAGAAACAAACTAAAAATTCAAGATGTCAGAACAAAGCGTGGATCAACATGCGGAAGTGATCACTATTTTCTGAAGACCAAAATTCTCTTTCCTTATCAAGGCCGAGCCTGCATCAACAACATCTTGATGATACAGTGAATGAGGAAATTGTTCACTGTCAATATAATCTACTAAGCCTAGAACATGACAGCGTAAAAAACTTATACAAAAAGAGACTGAACGAAAAACTTAATTCAAGTTCAGGTGAAACCCCAGATGAGGAATACGAATGTATCACATTAAGCATCCATCAAGCTGCAAAAGCAGCACTAGGATTAGTGGAAAAAACTCCTAAAAGAACAAAACCATACTGGTGGGATGCTGAGATTGAAAGTGAAATAGAGGAAAAAAGGAAATTATATCACACCTACTTATCCCAAAAGACAGATAGAAGCAGAGAAGAATACAAAATCGCGCAATCAAATGCCAGAAAATATATTCTTACTTAGGAGGTAGGAGAAGTACCGAAAGCTGGAAAACTATAAGATCGATCAAAAAAGAAACATGCAGAAATATTATTTCACCAATACCAGACAAAGAATGGGATGAGCATTTTAAAAAATTTTTAACTGAAGATAGAGCAGAATTCAAGGAAGACGAAAGAGACAATATCATTAGAACGATAGGATCTCCAGTACCCCTCACAATCTGATGTCAAAAACGTGTGCACAACCTTAAAAAGCGGTAAGTCTGCCGGACCCGGAAATACCCCAGCTGAACTTATTAAATATGGCACTGAAGAATTGTTTTGGAGATTACGGAATCTTTTCCAAAAATATTTAAATGGAGCTGTAGTACCAACTGAGTGGAAAACGTCATATATATCCACAATACACAAAAAAGGAAGAAAATATATATGTGACAATTATAGAGGTATATCTGTAACTAGTACGCTAAGCAGAATATATGCCAAAATAATAAGAAATATAGTGGAGAGCGAATATAAAGATATAGAGGCAGAAGAACAAGCCGGTTTCAGGGCGGGTAGATCGACTTCAGAAGTTATTGAAAAGAAAATGGCATACGGACAAGAGCTGCATCTGCTTTACGTAGATTTGCAGAAGGCATATGATAGTATATCACTAAATCTACTTTGGAAAGCGTTGGAAAAGACAAACATAAGCGTACAACTAATTGAGGCCATCAAAGAGTTATACCGCACTAGTAAGGCAAAAGTTAAAATAAAAGCAAAACTAACCAAAGGCTTTCAAGTAAATAAAGGTCTTAAACAAGGTGGCTGTATCTCGCCTACGCTCTTCAAAATATATTTGGAACAGATCCTTAAAGTCTGGAAGAAAAAATGCCAAAATATGGAAATTCCGTTGGATGAAACCACCTTATATACTTTGTGTTTCGCCGATGATCAGATAGTGGTGGCTCAGGATTACGACGACCTCGAATATATGACACGAAAACTAGTAGAAGAGTACAATAAGTGGGGACTAGAGGTTAATATAAATAAGACAGAGTATATGTGTATTGGTGGAACGAAACAGGATCTAATCTTAAATACTGGGCAGAGAATTCAGTCCTGCGATGAGTATAAATACTTAGGTCTAAAAATTACAGCTGACGGAACACTAGACAAAGCTATAAAAGATAGAAACGTACAAGGAAGAAAAGCAATAACTTTATTAAATGGAATAATTTGGGGTCAAAGTATATCAAAGCATAACAAAAAGCTTATATATAACACCATTGTAAAAAGTATTAAAAGTATTATTGCATACGGCTCAGAAGTATGGCCAATCAAAGACAGAACAGAAAAAATGCTTTCTGCTACGGAGATGGACTATTGGAGAAGAGCAGCAGGGAAATCAAAAAGAGAAAGGGTTACAAATCAAAGAATAAGAGAAATTATGACAGTGTGTGAACGTACTTCAGTGGATGATATAAGAACAAAACAACTGGTGTGGTACGGATATGTACAAAGAATGGATGATGGAAGACTACCTAAACAAATATTACAATGGAAACCAACTGGCCGAAGAAAACGAGGAAGGCCGATGAAAAGCTGGAGAGAAGGAATAGACAGTGAAATAAGAATAAGAGGCCTAGATGATGAATTATGGGCAAACAGAAACGAGTGGAGTGGGTATCGGAAGACGTAGAACGTTGTAAAACAGATAAATATATATATATGGTGGTATAACGCTGGATGTGTCATCAAATGGGTACTATCCAAGTCCTTTAATGGGTAATAAAATTTGTTTTAGATTTTTATATTTCGGTTGAAACAACGTATATATAAATATAGACATTTTAAAATTTTAGGCCTAGTGGGTGTGCAAGAAGTGTGAGAAGCACATTGGTTTTGCCACAGTATGATGGTCCAATTATTAATCCGCGTATGGAGTTGGGTAGTCAAGATCCATGGCGCTGATAAGTAATACCACTACCCGTTTTTTCATCCCAATTAATAACTGAGATTCTTGTTGTTGCACTATGCGCATTTTTGCATGAACTGTCTTTTAGTATTTAAGCAGACTTGTATTTATATCAAAATCAGTTCAATGTCATCTGTCAAGCGAAAAAGTTGTTCAACAAAAGTGGGGCAAGGTATATTCAATTCACTTTTGAATAAGCTTCCTGTAGAGTTGCACATCCCTGGTTATCAGTACTGTGGTCCGTGGACTAAACTTGTTAAAAGATTAGCGAGAGGAGATCCAGGAATAAATGTATTAGATAGAGCTTGCAAAAAACACGACATTAGTTACTCTATAAATTTGGATAATTTAGAAAAAAGACACAAAGCTGATCGTGAGCTAGAAGAAAGTGCGTGGAAAGTTGTTAAATCAAAAGACGCCGGAATAAAAGAAAAGGCTGCTGCATACTTTGTTACAAACGCAATGAAAGTTAAACAAAAAATTTTGAATGGGGCTAAAAACTACAAAATCCAAAACACGAAAAATGGGTTTTGGATCTGGGATAACTAGAAAAGTTCAGGCCAAAATAAAATCGATTCAGAATGAAAATAAGGCGAAATTTCTTGATATTTCAAAAATTGCCTTGACAGCAGCCCATAAGCATTTAAAAGCTTCTGGGGGAAAAAAGAAGATTAAAACCCCAAGAGTAATCCCCATTCGAAAAATTGGTGGTATTTTACCTCTTATACCTATTTTTGCTGGGTTATCAGCCCTTGGCTCATTAGCAGGTGGCGCCGCTGACATAGTTAAAGCCATAAAAACCGTTAATCATCTTAAAGTGTGGCTAGTGCTAAAAACCCCCAATTACTTGTATAGAGTAAAAAAGGGGCGGATTTATATTTAAAACCATATCGAACTGGATTAGGACTTTATTTGTCAAATTCAAAAAACTGGTAAATCCCTTACCAACAAGGGCATTATCAAATATTGATTTAATAAAATATGCAAAAAAATTTAAAATTGCAAATTTAGTTGGTGTATTTATGAGAGATGCTCTTTCCAAGAGTGGACCCACCAAAACTGAATCAGCCATCATTAACTTTGTATATGAGCCAGGAACACATTGGGTAGCATACAGAAAGAAATCTAGAAAAGTTTTTTATTATGACAGTTTTGGTAACTTCCCCCACCTCTGGAATTTATAAAGTACATGCATATTGGACCTAATTATGCCTCAGAAATTTGGTATACATATAAAAACCAGCAAAGATATAATACCTTAGCCCAAAAAGTGATCGTGCGAAATTAGCAAAAATGTATAAATCTTTAAAAGCATTTAGCGAAGCAAAGAGCTTGCTTCCAATGACAAGCGACGAACTATACAAGTTGCCTAAAGAAGTGATGATTGCATGTGTGCCAAATGAAATAGCTTTATGGGAGAAGTTACCAGAAAAACTTAAAGAAAGTATTGATATATTAAAGTATCAGTATTGTTACGACCATTACTCCACAAACAACTCTGGTGATCAAGTCGATGGTCCACCACCAAAAAAATGTTTTTGTTGTTTATGTAACGCCAAGGGCTGGAAAGTGTCTAAGTCTGAGGAAATTGTGGATTGTAACATTGCATCTTGTAAGACATAGTAAAAATGTCTGGTACTTTTACACTAAGTGGTTATTCAAGTACTCTAAGTGCCAACTTCACCCTCCTATAGAAATAAATGGCAGAGAAAAATATGGACTGGGTCTTATAGGATTTTATTCATATAATTCAATTTTTAACGTAGATGAAACGAATAATTGGTTTGGATTCAGTAAGCCGAACTGGGGTGGGGAAGTAAGGTTAAAAATACCCATGCATAAGAAATAACCCAAATACATGATGCAATGCTTAAAGCTCTTCAGAAAGGTGCAAAAGATCTAGACGAAAATATTTTTAGCTTACGTGCAAACAATAGCACTTTAAAATGCGAAATTAAGTCAAAGTATCTACTTCACTTTAAACACTACAACTCGATTGGGCAGTTGTTGGGATTCACAAATGAAGAGCGATTAAAATCCAATGAGATTCATGAATCTTCAACAATAGTTGATATTACAAAAGTTCTCATTATAAGAGTAGATTGCAACAAAACAACTGGTGCATATTTAAATTCAGAACAAGCGCACTCTATTTATGAATTTGACATTGTGGAACCTGGGTATAAGCTAACTAAAGAACCAACAAATATCATTTATATGCCAATCCAACCAGAAGGTCGTCACTTTATCAACAACATTACACTAAGGATCGTGGATGATAGAGGAAAGCTCATTAATTTTCAAGGAGAAAAAATAATTGTAAAATTAGAGCTTAAAAGCTTATAAAGAAAATGGGTGAAAAGTTAGAAGCATTTAATGAACCAATTTTTGAGAATTCAATTATAAGTCTGCATGAGCATAGTTATAAACCATATGGAATACCATCGTTTAAAAACCCTGATGAAATTCGTATTCCAATTCAATTTCAAGATTTAATTTTGGATGTTTCCGAAAGTTATATTTATATAAGGAAAGTTTACACCAAATGATGCAACTAAAAGATGCTACTTATCAAATAATGCTCTTGCTTTTTTATTCGAAGAAATTCGATATGAAATGGGTGGTGAACAAGTTTGCGTTGTTCGAAAACCAGGAATTACTTCAGCATTAAAAACCATTGTTTCATTTGGAAGTAGTCAAGAAAAGCTGCTTTTAACCTACGGTTGGGGTTTAACAGAAGCCAATCAATGCATATTGGATAAAACAAGTAATGTATTTAGTGGTAGACTCCCATTAAAATACCTGATGGGATTTGCAGAGGACTATAGAAAGGGCATTTTTAATCAAAAACAACAACTGATTCTCGTAATAGCACACACCTTCAATAATTGCTATATCGGTGAAGTTGATTCGGAAATCTCAATAGATAAAATCGAATGGAAAATCCGGCACATAATTCCAGAGGATCGTCAAAGAGTTAAAATTCTTTCTAAAATTAATAAGACGGGTGATAATGTTAATATCAAAGCCGCCTATCGCATGTGGGACCTGTATGAATTGTCTCTTCTTCGGAGCACAGCTTCTGATACATGGGCAGTAAGAAGTAGTACGAATTTGGAAAAACCACGATACATCTGTTTTAATTATTATTATCATTATTTTTTTTTATTTATTTTTTTTAATTACATTGACTATTGCTATTTTATCTTTACAATTTGATGTCCCATGTGTTTTAATAGATTTTATTTAAATTGCTTCTATATTATATTATATTTTATATATATATTTTATATTAACATCCTGTATTACCTTCATATGTAACCATAACTGTACCTGCTATATTTTTTATATTGAATGTATCTCTTTATATTCTAGGTTGGTTTACTCATGCCAATACTTTTTTAAAACTTTTTTACTATTATTATTACTTTTTTTTTAAATTATTTTGTTTGTTTGTCTATTTTTTTTTAAACTTTAGACTTATGCCTTTAACTTAAGAATACCTATCAAGTTGAACTAAAATTAATATTAAGTTTTCAATTTTTCCTCTAGGTTAAGTGCTCTATTTTTTTTAAGTATCATAATGACCTTATCTTACACACTACATTTATTTTTAAGTTTTTTTTTCTATATAGGTATTTAAGCTTTGTTAATAAGAGTTTATATTCTTGAACAATAAAGCATGTTTGAACTGAACTGAACTGAACTGAACATTATTATTGGATTTCAAAACACTGAAAATTGTAATGCCAGAGACAAAGATGCCACAGAATTTATCTCTGCTTATTTGGCTGATATTAGATTATATGTTAATTCTGTAGTTTTTCCCTATGAGAGCTGGAGCCTCGATTTTTCAAAAAGATTATGCGGCCCTGCCTACTATGCATATCAAAATTTTCAAAACAGTTACTATGGTAAAACATGTTAAGAACCAATGCTTGATTTAGATAGTTTCATTAAAAACCCATTAATTGTTATCGATGCTTCACATCAACAAGATTTAAAAACTTCCTCTACAGTGGACATTAAAGTGGAGTTTAACACAAGAAAATCTAAATTTCCAAATGATGTAAAAGAGTATGCTTTACTTATTCATAATTTATTAATTTCTTATAATATTTTAAATGGTACTGTAACCAAGGGTTACAATAAGTATAAAATAATTGTTTTCTATTTTCTCAAATGTAAATAATCTCTTGTGTGCTAATTGTAATTTAACAACCGTGGAATTTTGTACCCGTGAATTTAAAAATCAAACAAGTTTCGTGGCTAATCGGGCAAAAAGAAAATAAACTATGTTCCGTGACCTACGACAGCTCTTCTGTCTTTCAGGCCGGATCAACGCATATTGCATTTTTACCCGTCATCAAGACACGTAAGCGTCAATCAACGAAATTTTTAAGTCAAATAATACTAACAAACGTTTGTTAGTAGTTAGTTTGTTTTCTTTTGTTTGTATTCGATCTTTTCATTGATCGATATGTATAGCAGTTTTTCGCCTGCTTTTGTTTTTTTTTCTCTCGTATCTCGGTAGATGGCGCTTCTTGCGATAGTTTTCTCACTATTTACTTATGATTAGAGACAAAACCGTCTAATTAACTTCGCAAGAATTGTCAAACTGACCAAGTGTTCTGAGGAGTCCCATAAGGACGAAACTGTCAACACTTATTAGGTGTCCATTAGATCATGGACCCCCGTGAGGTTAAGCTACCCACGGAAAAATATATGAGAGAAACAAAAACTTCTTATTGCCCGATTAGCCACGAAACTTGTTTGAATTATAATTTAATTATAAATAATAAAATTGTATTGAAAATAAGCTAAAATTGTTGGTCTATCTTTTATTTTTAGGAAAACCTCGCAACATTTTGCACCACTTATTTATTTTCTTACTATATAAGCTAAAAAAACTTTGTTGGTATTTCTTTGTCATTTAGTTTGTAAGGTAATTTGGTGTTGTTTATCCTTAAATCAACCAAGAAATTCATTTAAAAAACGAGATACTTCCTTTTTTTTTAGCTTATATAGTAAATGAGGAATAATAATAAAAAAGACAAATTGTTATTAAAACAGTATATTAAAGGTTGCACCACATAATATGGTTATATAAACTGAATTTCAAAAACAAAAATTAATCTATACTGATATGTATACCCATAACGCAGCATAATTAATTGGTGCAAGTGAAACTAAATTCGGTTGTATTTATTCATATGATTTTGAAATATATTACATTAAAAAAAGCAATTAATCAAAATTAGCTAAAATTATGTATAAACATCATAATACTAAACACTAATTACTTATAAACTAAACACTAATTACTTAAATCTATTTGATTTGTTGTATCTATCTCTAATTGCTGAAGTTTATTTCCCTCGTAAAGCACTTAAATCCTTTAAAACATCATAGTGTTTGATATCAGAATGCCCCCTAGGTAGTGTATGTGTTGTACCTGATATGATGTACCTTTTATCATCATGATATGATAGAGCCACTTTATTTATAGTTTCAGTATATACTGTATGCATGTTTGTTTTAAAATTCTTCATTTTCCTAAATAGCATGCCACCTTCCTTTACAATTTTTAAATAATCCTCAACAGATAAATGTTTGTCTATTACATATTTCTTTATACTACTACTACTATGTCGGTTTAGAACGTTTTTCTACGTTGTCCGACGCCTATTCTCCACCTCCTTCGATCCTGACAATCATCTTCTGTCAGATTCTTTTGACTCATTGATCTTTGGATTGACTGTTGCCATTCTAGTTAAGGACGTCCTCTTTTTCTGCGCCCTACTGGTTGCCATTCTAGGACCTGTTTTGGTAATCTTTCGTCGTTCATCCGTTGTACATGGCCGTACCCTATCAGTTGCCTTTTAGTGATGTCATCCGTTATGTTTCCCTCGATTCCCATTCTTTCTTTTATGTTCTCATTTCTTATGTGATCTAATCTAGATATTCTCATTGATCTTCTTATTGCATCCATTTCGACACTTTCCATTTTTGTTTTGTATTTTTCTGTTACGCGACAAGTCTCTATTCCATACAACAGCGTGCTTTTTACCATTGTTTCATATATGTTAAATTTTACATTCTTTCTTATCTCTCTGCTCCATAAAATACTGTTAAGACATCCAATAACCTTTTTTGCTTTTACTATTCTTTTTTTCAATTCTTTACAGTCTGTTCCTGTCTTATCAAATGTGACACCCAAGTATACATACTCATTGCATGGAGATATTGTTTGTCCATTGTCTAGTTCTAACTCAATGGATTCGTTTCCAGTACATAAGTACTGTGTCTTGTCCACGTTCACTGTTAGTCCCCATTTTTGGTATTCTTCCGTTAACTTTATCATCATATACTCCATGTCTTCTTTATCATTAGCTACAATTACTTGGTCGTCAGCAAACTGTAGTGTGTATATAGTAAATCGGTCGTTAAGTTGTATTCCCATGCCGTGCACTTTACGTTTCCAGTTTTTTAGAGCCACTGCGATATATATTTTAAAAAGAGTTGGAGAGATACAACATCCCTGTCTTAAGCCTTTTGTTACCAGGAATTCTTTTGAAAGTCGATTTCCAACTTTAATTTTAGATTTTGACCCTTTGTATAGTTCTTTTATCGCTTTTATGTATGTATGATTGATATTAGTTTGTTCCAACACCGTCCATAATTTTTCGACTGCTCTTTGTAGGTCCACAAAGGTAACATGAGTCTCTATATTTCTGGCGCTTCTTTTCTCAATTACTTGTTTAAGACAAAAACATTATCACTACAAGATCTGCCTGCACGAAACCCACTTTGCTCTTCTTCTTCTTGTTCATGAAAATCATTCTCTATTAGATCTCTAAGAATCCTACCGTACAATCTACTTAGAGTGCTGGTGACTGAAATTCCTCTGTAATTGTTACAATCCAGCTTGTTTCCTTTTTTATGTATTGAGGATATGAATGCAATTTTTCAATCATAAGGTACTGGATGTCCGTTTATGCATTGATTGATAATATATGTGAGATTTTCGAGTTTTCAAAAAGAGGTCCGCTAGCTTTTCCGGATTTACTTCTATGTCTCTCCTCGGAGAGGCTGCCAGATATTCGGGCCTCGTCTCCTGCAGCAGTCCCTTGTAGTGTTCTGTCCATTGTTCTGGTTTGATGGTCTGGATGTTTACTTTTTCTTTTGTTGGGTTTTTTACTGTAGAAATTAATTTCCATACTTCAGGGCTCTGCCTACCTCCTACGTATGTATTTATATCGTGGCATTTGCGCTCGAACATTTCATTTTTTTCTGTGCGTATCAAACTTCTTAGCTGTCTTCTGGTTTCCCTGTATATTTCTAGATCTCTTCGCTCTGTAGTACTGAGCCATTTCAACTATGTGCGTTTTTTCTCTTTGACCATTTCCTGTATTTTCTCCGTCCACCACATCTTCCTGTTATTTCTATTATCTTGGTATCCAACAGCTTCGTTGCTTGCTTCCTTCAAACTTTTTATTATGTTTGTATATATCTCTTCAAATGAGTGATTTGTGTTTATTAATTTTTGATCTAATCGGTTCTGATACAATCTTTGAGTACTTTCGATTTCTAGACTTCTAAAGTTGTATTTTTGATTGTCTTCGATGCGCTCTAGGTTTTCATTTTCTCTAATACTTTCGTCCTTATTTGTTTTTCTTAAAGGGAATAATATTTTTGCTTTTACCAGATGGTGGTCAAATCCACAGGTAACACCACGAAGTGCTCGCACATCATACCACTTTAATTGCGAGTGTTGTCCACCTATAGCATAATCAATGATTGATTTAAGATTTCTTGTTGGCTGAATCCAGGTATATCGATGAATATCCTTATGTTTAACAAAACCATTATTTATTTTTAGGTTGTGGGTTTCACACAATTGCATCAGTCTTAAGCCATTATCATTTGTTACTTCCTCTCCAAATGGTCCTATCACTTTGCTCTGGGTTTGTCTACCAGTTCGGCTATTAAAATCGCCAAGCATAATTATATCTCTGGTGTTACCGATTTTGGTGATAGTCTCATCCAGTTGGTCAAAGAACATTTGTTTTGTAGCTACTCTTTCGTCATCTGATGGTGCGTAGACTGCTATTATGCTTATATTATGTCCAAGCATCTTCATGTTCACTCGAAGTATGTTTTCACTAATGCAATCGTAGTCTGTAATTTTATTCTTTAGATTTTTCTTTATTAACAAGGATACCCCTCTGGCTGCTCTGCTTTCTATTGCGACTCCAGTGAATATATGGACAAAATTGCCGACACTATTCGTACCTGTTCCTTTATTTTTTGTCTCTGTGAGTGCAATAATATCGATCTTACAATTCTGCACTTCAGTTGCAATAATGTCCAACTTTTGATTCACTCCCTGTACGTTCCATATAGCTATATTCATAGTCCTTTGTCTTTGCTTTTTTCGTCTTCGAGAGTTTCCATCCATTGCTCCGAGGCTTTGTTTAGGCTTTTTGGTAATTGCTTTGTTTTACAAGTATTAGAGAACCAGTCTAATGCCTCAACCCCCTACTTGGAGGGCCAGGATTTTTAATCAAGGTTTTTCTCCTCTAGCCTTTGACGAGCCAACGCCATACTGTAAGGCAACAGCTGTGGTCTTTTATACTATCCCTAAAAGAAAGGTTTGCCATCTACGCTATGATCACCGTACCGAGGTCCATTCTCTCCGCCTTTCATATCGATGTGGTCTTCTCCCGTAACCCTGGGAAAGGGACCCTATACAGGTGCTAACTCTCCGGGTCGGAGAGTACCTGGAATCTACGGAGGGCAGGGGTCGATTCATTTCCCCTGATAGACATCTGACGAGGTCTACCCGTTACCCCGAATATTTTATTATACCCTTTGATTTTTTGAGTTCTTTACAACTGGAAGCTACATAATAAGCCTTGACACCAGTTCCTTCAAAAGTCCTAATTGGATCCCCCTTAAATTCATCTTTCATTCTACCTAAGATAGATGGATTTTTTTTGTATATTATATGGATTATTTTCGCTAAAGTTGGAAGTATCAAATTTGTTGAGGTTTTCTGATATGAATTTATAAAAATAATCTGTATATATCTTTAATATTTGGGAATCTGTATCTGTGTACATCATTGTAGCATTATCACCATATTCTTTTTTAATAAAATTGTAAAAATAATCATACATGACTTTTTTTGAAACATCCAGAATGCAAGAACCTAAATATATTGGTTTATCGTAGTGTATTTTTAATTTTTGCATTTGAATTACAACAAGATCCTCTGTAAATATTGTACAGTTTTTGTAATTAGGTCTGCCAATTAATTCCGTCTCCCTTCCTTCTTAACTGATTTTCCCAACTAGTTATAAGCTTTATATCGTTATATGTCTCGACATTTTCCATTGTTTTTCCAAATACTGCGTTGTTGAATAATTTGTATAAATCTCTCTGAAAACAGCAGCAGCAATGGCTTTTCATATATACCGCATGTGGTTGCGGATTCTTTCAACATTTTCTCGTCATTAGTTAGGGGACTCATTGGCTTAATATCTTTTAAATAATTATTGTACATATCCCTCAGATCACATTCGATTTGCCTAATGAACTCTTCTGCTGCATTTTGACCACGATATAGCTCAAGCTTTGTCACCGAATCATCAAATGAACATTTAATTATATACGAAAATGCATACGGCTTGTGAATTATATTTTTTATTGTATATGGTGTATTGGGATCTGGCTCACATGTTTCTATTTGCTGCAGAATAGACTCAAAATGTTCCCCATGACAGCCCTACCAACTTTGTCAAGTTTAAAATCGGTGGAAGGTGTGGTTGCATAAACCTTTCCACAGGCATATTGTTGATGATGGAGTAAGTTCTTTGAGGTGTTAAAGCGAACTAAGCAACCATCACAGAAATATAACTTATCACGATGTGAGGTTGACTGATTTCGAACCAAACGTGACAAATCTTTGATCCAGCAATGGTGAACAATATGACAGTCTTGACATGTGTGGTTCGAGTCAGTATTTTTACATCCTTCAAACAATAATAATAAATTAACATGATAGAGAAGTTTGCGATTTGAATAGTATAGCGGTCCAACTACTTCATACTTTACTCGGTTATTTTCAAATTTTGATTCTAGTCCATAAACATTAACTGATATATTATTCAAATTTTCAAATTTCTCCATGTCTTTTAACTTAACTCGAAAATCAATACCAGTCAGATTTAGCGCAGTCGAGTAGTGTAGATAAGATGAGGTTCTATCTGAATTTTGCTCCGCTGGATGTAAGGTCGATGTAATAAACCAGGCAAAAAAGCGTTGTCATGATTTTTGATATTAACCACCGCTTTTTTCGACTCAATGGATTTTGGTAGTTTGATGTACGAACTTCCTCCTAGTGGTGTGTATTTGTTGACATTTACTTCCAAATAGATAATTTGCTGTAGCGCCCAACCTGCAAAAAAAAGACAAAAGATTAATTTATTGGATTCGAGATTTTAAATTATGTTTCTTGTCTTAAAACTTGGTCTTTAAGATCGTAAAATCATTAAAGTCTGATCTATTCATATTTAGATAGATAGTGCGTAACAAGGAAAATAAAATAGACATTTTTGGATATAAAATATACAAATTATAAAATATAAAAATTATAAAATATATTAAGACATGCCGACTTTAATTAACTTTTTGGCATGATTTTATTGTTTGAGAAAAACACTCCTTTAGGTATGCGTTGAATGACGTTCATTATTTAAATCGGGAAAGTGGGCCAAGTGGCACCTCGTTTTGAAGGTAGCTTAAATGTTTTAGAAATAGTTGTCGAATTTAGATTTTTTAAAATTTTGTATTTGCTCACACTACTCTATACTATTGTAGTGTGAGCTATGGTGATCCTAATTTTTTCGAGAAAAAAAAAGTTGCTTTGATTTCAAAATTTTTTATATATCTTTGCGTTTCAGATGATTTTGAAACTTTTTTGTCGCGCCGTCTGTCTTTATGTCTGTCTCTCTGTAACAACCAACGCGCATAACCCAAAAACCGCTTGCTTGATTTGAGGGAAATTTGGTACCTAGGCTGGTTCTTGGGTCGCTATGGCCACATTTAAAAATGAACAAAATCCATCGAACACAAGGAAAATAAAAGGGTGGGGGTAGATTGCAAAAACTCAGATTTCAAGTCAAAACATGGCTTGTGTGGTATCAAACGAAAGGTAATTTGTTAAACAAAATACATTTTAGTTAAAAAAAAAGGTGGGGTAGATTGCAAAAACTCAGATTTTAAGTCAAACATGACTTGTGTGGTATCAAATGAAAGGTAATTGTGACTGCTGTTAAACAAAATACATTTTAGTTTAAAAAAAATGGGGGTAGATTGCAAAAACTCAGATTTTAAGTCAAAACATGGCTTGTGTGGTATCAAACGAAAGGTAATTGAGACTGCTGTTAAACAAAATACATCTTAGTTAAAAAAAGGGTGGGGATAGATTTCAAAAATTGGAGTTTATGTGAAAATATGGCGTGTGTGATATCAAAAGAAAGGTAATTGAGTCTGTAGTTGAATAAAATACATTTTAGTTTGAAGAAAAAAAGGGTGGGGTAGATTTCAAAAACTTAGATCTTAAGCCAAAACAAGGCTTGTGTGGTATCAAACAAAAGGTAATTGAGTTTGTAGTTGAATAAAATACATTTTAGTTTTAAGAAAAAAAAAGGGTGGGGTTAGATTTCAAAAATTAGAGTTTAAGTCAAAACATAGCTTGTGCGTTATCAAACCAAAGGTAATTGAGTCTGCATTTAAATAAAATATATAATATTTGCAGAGTCCTAAGTTAAAATTTATTATTTTTAGTTACTTAGCATTGGCTTCACATTCCACCAACAAAGCATTTTTTTCGTTGATATTGCATAAAACTAATTAAAGTGATGTGATTTTTATGGCAAAAAAAATATTACTCATTTTACGACCAAACTCGTAAATGATTCTTAATTATAAAAAGCGTTTAATAGGCATTTTTACAATGATTTTGTCTAAAATGGATTAAAGCGATTTGGTGTTAATTATTCACTTTTAAGCCAAACTTATGAATGATTATTAATAATAAGAAATAAAATAATCTTTACCTGAATCAAGTTCCATAAATTCTGATGCCTGTGATACCATTTTGTCCACAAAAGTTTCATAAATAGTTGATAAGTTTGAACCCATACAGATAACTTCGTTCGCTGTATTAACTGATTTAACTGCAATAACCTCCTTCGTGAGATGAATAAATTGTGCAAATAATTCCATATTTACTTTAACAGGTAAAGGTAGCACCTTGGACTTGATCTGAGTAAAATATGTTTTGTAATCACTTCCTGAATTTGCACAACTTACTCTATAGCTGGCAATCCTTGATTGAAAGGCACTTCTTATCAATTGGATGCCGTCACAAAACTTCACACATGCATTATTTCTGTGTTGCAATGTTTTGCAATGGCTATTCATTTTATTTGCTGGTACCTGCACATTGCATTCTGCACATTGTAGTGTGTAACTTTCTTGTTGATTATTTGCATTATTGATGGTAGCAATACATATTTTCTTAGAGGCTGGCTCTTCATTTGCAATATCTTTCACTTTGCATACTGTTTTGAGGTGTCTTAGCATACTATCTCTTCTACTAAATGTTTTGGAGCACTGAGGACACGAAAACCTTTAGAATCTTATGCACAAACTTTACTGTCACAAACAAAGAACTTTATGTTTTTTGAAAAACTTTACCTAACAATGTTTTAGCGCGCGGTTAATTGGAAAATAAAACCAAAATCGTAAGGCAGCAGGCCGACACTAAAGAAAATCCTACTTGTAGCATGGCTTTATATAACACCCCCCATTCTTTCACAATATATGCAACCTTGACTCATAAATCTGTAATGAATGACTCAAGGTCAAGGTCAAGGTCAAAGTCAAGGTCAAGGTCAAGGTCAAAGTCAAGGTCAAGGTCAAGGTCAAGGTCAAAGTCAAGGTCAAAGTCAAGGTCAAAGTCAAGGTCAAAGTCAAGGTCAAAGTCAAGGTCAAAGTCAAGGTCAAAGTCAAGGACAAAGTCAAGGTCAAAGTCAAGGTCAACGTCAAGGTCAAAGTCAAGGTCAAAGTCAAGGTCAAAGTCAAGGTCAAAGTCAAGGTCAAAGTCAAGGTCAAAGTCAAGGTCAAAATCAAGGTCAAAGTCAAGGTCAAAGTCAAGGTCAAAGTCAAGGTCAAAGTCAAAGTCAAAGTCAAGGTCAAAGTGAAGGCCAAAGTCCACGTCAAAGTCAAGGTCAAAGTCAAGGTCAAAGTCAAGGTCAAAGTCAAGGTCAAAGTCAAGGTCAAAGTCAAGGTCAAAGTCAAAGTCAAGGTCAAAGTCAAGGTGAAACTCAAGGTCAAAGTCAAGGTCAAAGTCAAGGTCAAAGTCAAGGTCAAAGTCAAGGTCAAAGTCAAGGTCAAAGTCAAGGTCAAAGTCAAGGTCAAAGTCAAGGTCAAAGTCAAGGTCAAAGTCAAGGTCAAAGTCAAGGTCAAAGTCAAGGTCAAAGTCAAGGTCAAAGTCAAGGTCAAAGTCAAGGTCAAAGTCAAGGTCAAAGTCAAGGTCAAAGTCAAGGTCAAAGTCAAGGTCAAAGTCAAGGTCAAAGTCAAGGTCAAAGTCAAGGTCAAGGTCAAAGTCAAGGTCAAAGTCAAGGTCAAAGTCAAGGTCAAAGTCAAGGTCAAAGTCAAGGTCAAACTCAAGGTCAAAGTCAAGGTCAAAGTCAAGGTCAAAGTCAAGGTCAAAGTCAAGGTCAAAGTCAAGGTCAAAGTCAAGGTCAAAGTCAAGGTCAAAGTCAAGGTCAAAGTCAAGGTCAAAGTCAAGGTCAAAGTCAAGGTCAAAGTCAAGGTCAAAGTCAAGGTCAAAGTCAAGGTCAAAGTCAAGGTCAAAGTCAAGGTCAAAGTAAAGATCAAAGTCAAGGTCAAAGTCAAGGTCAAAGTCAAGGTCAAGGTCAAAGTCAAGGTCAAAAAAGTACTCACACTATTGGGATATGCTTAAAAAACTACTCGCACGAAAATGGGTAAAAAGGCCACCCAGACAGTTCGCCTATTATGATGACGTCATTACCACCACATTTTAAACCAGAAGGAACATATATCGACTACTCGTGTTATGCGAAATGCCTTGTCTCGACCAATGGCATAGTCGCCCGCTGTTCAGAGTTAGTAGAGACCGTAGGAGAAGCTTGCGCAGTAGAGTTCTTTCCGCATACCACGAGACGGCTCGGAGCTAATTTAGCTTGCCTTTGGGCAGTACGAGAACAGATAGCCTGGAGGAGTAGAAAGAAGCTCTCACGGTCTCTATTCTGGGTCTTGAACGATGGACTATTCACAACACACCCTTTGACTAATAGCAAGCTTTAAATTATCGCCGAGCCGTCACGTGTTCTGCGAAAAGACCAACATTGCGCAAGCTTCTCCTACGATATCACCGAGAAACGTTAAGTCGGTATGTGGCAGGAGAACAGATTTCACTTCAAACGCGTAGAATTCAGTAACTCTGAAGAGCGGGCGACTATGCCATTGGTCGAGACAATTCAATTCGCATAACAAGCGACCGCTCAGAGTTTGCTATTGGTCAAAGCGTGTGATGTGGATGGTCACATCATTCAAGACCCAGAATAGCTACCCAGATAAAGATTAAAGTTAGGGCATTGGCATGGGCGTAGTTAGGTGTTCTCATCTGGGGGGCTATAGCCATACTTTCTCTTCTGAATTGTGTTTGTGTGTCTATGATAATGTTCGAATAATTTAGAGGGGGGCTAATTTTAATAAGCTTTGGAGGGGAAGGCTTAACCTCCACCCAAGCCACCCTAACTACGCCCATGGACAATTGAAATTGATTTGTGTGATGCGGAACTTTGAGGAACGACTCCAACATTGCAGAAAACGGACGTCATCTACCTGACATTACTCTCAAAACTTAAATCACTTTTTAACTGTTAAATGTTAAAACCTCAACTCAAATTATTCGTAATAATTTTTTTAATTAGAAAATAGCTGAGTTATTCATATTTTCAAAACGCACCTTCATTCTGCTACACCCTGTATTATATTACATCTCTATATATCTATTTAGCCTGCTTCAATCCATCTAGGCCTCCCCCAATAGCTTATAACTCTTCTCTGTCTGTCGCCGTGAATAAATGGGCTACAGGAGTTCGGCCTATTTTCCTATGTTAACTCCCTTAAAAAAACGCTAAGGTTCAAGTTACCGAAACACGCAGACACATGAGTAATACGACGTAATAAAGCGCTTTTGCTGAGCGATAAGGAGTGGTGTATTATATTTTTAGGTTATTGGCGGGCGTGTTTTACAAAGGTGAATAGTACGATTAGTACTAAGTACGATATGTTTTTTTGTGGTAGGTATTAAAAATTGGAGTTTCGAAAGTAGGTAAGGAAAAATGGAGTGTTATTTTATCATTATGTTGGTAGGCGGGTAAAAGAGGATGTGTTTTTTGTGTTGGGCAATAAAGAGGGGGGGATGGGGCGGGATGGAGGGATGGGGATTTCAAATATTCAGAGGCGTGGTAGCAGGATGTGTGTTTTTTTCGTTGAGCGAGAAGTTGGGTGATGATGTTTGTGTGTGTTACAGAGCGAGAGATAGAGATTAGTAGGGGAGCCGCGGGTGAAAAAAAGTAGATGAGCTTCGATGGCAGGGTGATGATCTAAGTCAAGTGGCAACTGTCAAATGTCAGTGTCAACTGTCAAACGTCTGAAATGTCGGTCAAATTACATCTGTCAAATGTCACCAGCCCGACGGCGCAGGCGTGCGTCAGTCACTAGAGGTCAAATGCAATATGTGACCTTTTTTAGTAGGTAGGAAAAAAAATTGGAGTTTTAGGCTAACAAAATATCCTGTTTGTCAACCAAAAATGTGAGAATCATAAATATTTTTCCAGAACAGCCTTAAAACCGCAAACCGCAACCTATAGATATTTTTCAAAGCTGGTGTCTTACATAGACTATTAATTATTTAAAAGTGAAATACTTTTTGTTACGTTTCATCCCACATGCGCTGATAGGAACCTCGAAAACATCCATCTATATCAGACTCACCATGATTTAGCGGAAGGCTGGTTTATGTTTGATAAATGCAATGTAAGAAAATTTGAAAAGACAGAGTGGTTTTTGTAATTTTTCAGTTTTATTTTTGCTTAATGATCCACAGGCATTTATTCGAGTCAAATCTACTAAAACGTTCCCCCGGAGACCACGCTTCAAGGTCTCATTTATATTGCATAAAGCATCATTCTTGAGTTATGAGGTGTAGGTATTTATTTAATGTTAAAAAGCTGTAGATATTTATTTAATGTTAAAAAGCTTTTATCAATTTTAAAAAACCAAGAATTTTAAAATCGACCTTGTGGTGACAGATTTATATATAAAAAGCAGCTGCTCTCCTTCAAAATTTGGCCTTTGTGTATTTAATAACCGAATTTATTTGTGTCGGTATTCATTAAATGAAAGTTGGCGACTTTATTATTAAATTTGGCTTTGGTATGTCAATTTTGAGAGGTCAGCTGTTAGTTCTCTGTGTAAATGTGTCAGAATAAAGTCGACTCTAAAATAAGGTCAGGTTTTATTCCAATAAGTCCCTAATAATATAATTGACGACTTTTTAGTTAAGGTAGCCGCCAGTATGAAGTAGAATATATTTTTTTGTTTTATGACTAAAAAATAAAACAAGTAACTAGAATAATACCCATAAGTATATTTTTTTTAATCATTCATTTATAGTACCAATTGATAGGATCCCTAACACCAGTATTTACTAAGGCGGAAGAAAGTGGGGACTTAGCCCAAGGATCATGCACTGGATCTACACGGCCATCATAAGACCGAGGATCCAATACGGATCCGTGGTTTGGTGGCCGGGGGCAATGAAAACCACTAACGCCAAAAAGCTCGAAAGCATGCAGAGGCTGGCCACCTTGAGCATCACCGGAGCTCTAAGGTCTACTCCTAACATAGCCCTGAATACGATCCTGGGTCTCCCATCGCTGTCCACCTGGATAAAGAAGAAGCGATGGCAGCATACCTTAGGATAAGGGACGCGCGCGTGTGGAGAAGGAGCGGTGGACAAAAAGGACATTCGGAGATCGCGACTGTGACGGAAAAGGAGATTTCTTTATCGACGTACAGGCTAGCGATGCCAGAAAAGCGGTTAAGGGAGAAAAGGAGATACCGTGTAACCATACCACCAAGGGATGCATGGAAGGAGGACGGAGCTGAACTCCTTAGCGACGCCACGGTCTGCTATACAGACGGATCAAGGCTGACAGACCGGAATTCGACCGGTGCAGGGGTGTACGTGGAAAGCAAGAGCATTGGAAAAAGCTACCCGCTGGGATCCAATGCAACAGTCTTCCAGGCAGAGGTTTACGCTATACTGGCGTTAACATGGGAGGAAGAAATTAGGAACGAAACAGGAAAACGCCTCTGCATCTGTTCAGACAGTCAAGCTGCGCTGAAAGCACTGTGTAAACCAACCATGTCCGCAGGTTTGGTGCAGGAGTGTGCGGATGCACTTCAGGAATTGGCCGGCGTAAGAGAGGTAGAGCTCGTATGGGTCCCAGGCCACGTGGGAGTCTCCGGAAACGAGAAAGCGGACAGACTCGTCAGGGGAGGATCCCAGCAGAAATGCGTCGGGCCAGAACCGTTCCTGGGGCTCACAAGAGGGCAAATGAAGTCGGCCCCAACAGAGTGGACCCAGAAAGAGATGCAAAGGGAGTAGATCAACACAGGAAACGCCAGACAGGCGAAGGAGTATGTGACAGGCTACAGCACAGAGAGGTGGGAGCCATAGTGGGAGTTCTGACCGGATACTGCGTCCTACAAGGACACCTGGCAAAAATGAGAGTGAAGGAGGACGCGACGTGCGAGCGATGTTGGGCCGAGGACGAGACCTCGGCGCATTTTCTCTCATCATGTGAAGCATACAAGGAGGCAAGAAGAGAGGTATTCGAAGAGGAAGCCTTTGAGACGGAGGACCTTCTGAATCTGAGGTGGCCCGATATTCTGGCCTTTGTACAGAAGACGGGCAGATTCCTTAGCGAAAGAAGGACGCAGTAGGGGGGGATGCCCGGGGGTTGGCGAAAAGGGCGCTTCATGTGCCTAGTCGCCAGGCCTAGAGCCTACCCCACACTACTACTACTACTACTAAGGCGTAAGTTTTAGTCTAGGTTTTGGTTTAAGTTTAAGGTTTAGGTTTAAAATTTAAATTTGCATTGGTTTGGAAAAATTGATTTTTTGCCGAAACAGGCCGCAATTGATTTGGTATTTTTACGTGTACGGACGATAGAATGTCCTAAAAATTGAAATTTAAGACAATTTGTTCTTGAAATGGACCATATAGACCGGAAAAAAGAAGAAAGCATGGGAAACTGATTTTTCTACAACTGTCTAATTTATACTTCTACGTCACTTTAAACCCCTAGGTAATGTTTCGTGGCTAATCGGCTAATACTCAGAAAAAAACTATACAAAAGCGATTTGAGCGAAAATGTAATTTTTATAAACATCAAAGTTAAGCTCTCCTCCCAAAACGCAGAGTTAAAGAAACCGCTGTCCTTTTTACTGGACACTCAGAAGTGAGGGTCGATACTTCCCAAAGAAATCCAATTTGGGGCACCTTGTATAGTGGCGTCGAGTGTGATAACAAGATCTATTATTCTATTAGAAAAATGTGCCACAATTTTGATGACCGAAAAGGTTTTCAACAGTGGAAGGCTAAGGACCGTCTTGGCCCTTCAATGTGACGCCACCAATGTCATATGCAAGGGGGGGTGTCAGAATGAAAAAAAAAAGATTTTTTCCTTAAACAAAAACAACTTTTTTTTAATAAAATATATATTAGTTCACACCCCGGGCGCCTCAATAGGACTGTTCGCTTGCCCATATACATATAAGTACGGCCAAGGCCTCTGCACACCTACACAAGAATTATTTTTTTGGCGTTTATTCTTCTCGGCCCACTCTAAACTTTTTAAAGGCAATAGACAAAATATTGGAGCGTCTTTTTTCAAAAAAAATCAAAATAGCGATTTTTTAAATTTATTGTCTTACACTAAGGTATAGTTATATTTTTCCTTAAAGCGTCTTGTTCTTATTTCTAAACACTAGTAAAAAATTTTTTTGGAAAGTTTGTATTTTTTCAGGAAAAATTATAAACCATAGATATGTTTTGGCCAATTAAGAAGATAAAAGACCCTGTAGATTTAAGGAATCGCAACATTTTTTCAAATTTTTAATCTCGGTGTAATCGGTACCTATAGAGGAACCAAAAAATAAATTTTTATCAAAATCAAAATTGATAAGTGTCAAAAAGAATCCCGTGGTGTTGCCAATCTACAGATTTCTAGGGTATTTGGTCGAAGAATCGCGAAGTTGCACGAGTTTCTGGTGGAAAAGTTGCGACTTTCGCCAAAACGCGCTGGTGTGACCCAGAAACCCCGAGGGCCAACTCTGATTCAAAAACGCTGCATGGGGGGCATGCATTGGTGGAAACAGGGTTTTACTGTTAATGTTTTTTAAATGTTGTTTTTATTGAAAATCCGTTTTAAAAGGGTGGGGGTAGGGTTAGGAGTACTAAATTTTTTGCTTTATGGTAAAATAATTTTTACAATAATTCTATTGGTAATGCCATTTTTACATTACTGAAACATATATATTAAAATTTAATAAAAGCCACTAAGGAAAATCTGCGTACGAAAAAAACTTAAACGTGAAAATGGCGTCATCAAGTGTGCAAGAAATGTTAGAACTATGAAATATATTCGCAATTTGGTTGTTTTAGGGTGTTTTTTAATCATATTAGACAATATTCTTTTGGAAAAAAATAGTCATGTAATTTTCCCTGTTTTTTAAAGTGTGAAAATTTGGGTGAAAAATATGACTAAATGTTGTTACCAGTGCGCGTGAGTTTTGTGAGCCCAGAACCTATAAATTTTACAGTAAAGTTGGGGCCTCAGTTATTTTTACGGTCTACACACCTGATTTCGAAGTACAAGAAAACCAAATTACCAGAATACTTATATGGTTTTATAAGGGTTACCGCCACCACAATGCAAATCTTTTAGGTTTTATTAGAGGTTTATGAATAGGTTGCCGCCACCCTTATATGATTCTTCAATTGGGCGTTATAAGATTGGCATAACGGTTTCAAGAACGTTCTCGCCACCTCGCTATAAAACTTTAGGTTTTGTAATTAGGTAGCCGCAAACTTCTAGCAACCCTTATAAAACATGAAATGTTACTTGGGATTAGGAAAAAATTATTCGGTTAAGGCAATGACATTTGATTGGAAATGTTATGTGTGGTTCCTCCTGTGTTGTGTTTTATCAAGCGTCAAACCTAAGGAATTTTTTTTAATTCTATTTTTGTTTAATTTTTGTTTAAGATATATGTATTCATTTTAATCCCTTATTCTACCGGTGTAAAGAAAAACTAGTATGTAGTATTTTTTTTCTTTTTTCTAAAACAGCAATATTCCTTGTTTATATTTTGGTACCTATATTTTTAATAATATCAATTTTTATACCAAAAAATAAAAAACAAAGCTTTAATTCTATTTTTACGTAGTTATCATGTTTAGTAAGAACTATTTTTTATTTGTAACTCTGAAGAAGATTTATAGTCGAAACGTCACCACAATTCAATTGTCTTTTGAATACGCCTAGTCTTAAACCTATGAACCTCTAGACCTGTTAACTAATAATTGGAATTAATATTTATTTTAACAAAAATAAATTTATTATTATAGTTCAAAATAAGTGTTCTGATTAAAAACGTGATAATTTTTTCTAGGTTTATAAATATTGTGGATGCAGAAAAATGTGGCTTGCCGAGAGTATTGGATACCATCGAAATTAGTTGCAAAACTAGGCATAACATCAAGTTACTCTGCAATTTAATTTACGACACTGTGTTCAGTTTAAAACCTCCAGGTACGCTTTCGTTTTTGTGTATGCAATCTTAATTTTTTGTTAATTTAAAGTGCAGTGTGAAACCAACAGAAACAACTACTCCGAGCGAAAATACAACTACCGGCATTGAATTATACTGATGGTTTGATGTTTTCGTTGGGAACTTGTTAAGACTGTGTGGTTTTCACTTTCTCCAACGTCGATTACAACGATATGAATCGTCCTTGTTTGAAACACATCCTGACAATCTGCAGGAACAATGATCCATGCCAATCCACGACCGGTTTGCAGGCGATAGCTCCGTGTAGAGCATAAGCTGTGTAAAACCAACAGAAACACCTACTGCGAGTGACAATACCCCTACCGGCATTGAATTATACTGATGGTTAGATGTTTTGCGTTGGGCACTTGTCAAAACTATGTGGTTTTCACTTTCTCCAACGTCGATCACAAGGACATGAATTCCCGTTGTTTAGAACAAGCAGAAGTGCTAAAGTGCAGTATTGTACTTTGGTTGAATTACGCAATTTTGAAAGTCATAATGGCTAAAACGCGCCATAGTTGACACAGTATTGTCTTTGCAGGAGCGACGCTACACACCAAGGCGGTTTTCACAATTAAAAACGCTTGCTTGGGTTTTTGGATAATTTCTTAAAAGATGGCGTCTACATTGTCCATATTAATCCTGATCTCGTTGATGCTAAATTTAAGTAGTATGTCTGTGGTTCCATGAGGCTTTGTCCAAGGATGGTCAAACTCACTGAAACGTGTATGCATATTGGGAAATTTCTTCTGTTGAAGTTAACACTAAATAAAATAAATTGGTAAAAAAAAATTTAAGTCACAAGCTTTTATAAAATGCACTAAAAATTAAAAAATAATTTTCTAACATTCTAATATTATTGTTAAAGGAGAAGAAACGGAAAGTCCTGCTTACTTAACTTGATTCTTAACTGTCTGTAAGTATTTTTAGCATATTTTATTTTAAATATTATAATTTAATTATATTTTTTCATTATTCGTACAGACCAGACCACTTGATAATGGTTTTTTAAAAACCGAAACGCGTCGTGATTAGACAATAAAATATTTGTGAAGTAAGCAGGACTTTGCGTTTCTTCTCCTTTAACAATGGTTCAAGGACTTCACCCTGGAGAAATCTACAATTCATTCTAATATTATCATAATAATAAAAGCGATGGCCGACTGATGGAAATCTTGACGATGTTAGCACGATAAGATATCCGTATTAATTAAATATCACTATTTGCAAGAATCAATCTAGTAGAAAAATGCAGAGGTACCAAACTCACCCAACCCGACCTAAGATACCCCAGCATTTCTCTGACATAGATATGGCAATGGCATAACATTGCGGCACATCAAACATATCTTTGATGACCTGCTATGTTGAATATTCTTTAAGTGTTTAGATCACAACTTTAGATTAATTTTGGCTTTGATTTGCGGCCATCGCTTTTATTATTATGATAATATTAGAATGTTAGAAAATTATTTTTTAATGTTTAGTGCATTTTATAAAAGCTTGTGACTGAAAATTTTTTTTTTACCAATTTATTTTCTACTTTTTAGTCTCAGCTATCTACTTTGAAGGATTTTTTTTCTTATTGTTGTATTATCATCGGACCACTATCTAAATACCAAATTTTATCCAAATCGGATAACGGGAAGTGTGTCAAAAACACATTTTTCTATAGAAGGGGTGGGGGTAGGGATGGGAGGATATTTTTTTCTTAATGTTGTATTGTCATGGGACCACTATGTGTGTACCAAATTTCATTCAAATCGGATAATGGGAAGTGTGTCAAAAACGCTTCACAAGATTTGATAGTTAGTTAGTTAGACAGAACATCTGAAGTTAAATAAAAGCTTGTAAAAATATATATTTTTTACTGAAATGGATATTAGATCAAAATTTTGTTTGCTTTCAGTTTTTAGTACTTCTTTTTAAAAATCTTTTGATATTTCTAGGTAGCAAAGAGCTTCTCTTGGAACAAAAAGTCCCGGCAACCTATTTGGCTCTGGAAGATATTATTTACTACATTTCCACGGAGCAAAGGCTGCACGGTTTGGATCCTGTTTTAACTGGAGACGCATTTAAATCCTTAGTGACGGCTGAAATGCAACACAGGTTTAACAAAACTTTTCGAGATTGGGCCGAGTTACATCAAGCTACGCTGTTTCTACATGACAATGGTAAGAAGTCAATCTAAAAATATTGAGTTTTCTCTTAAAGCAGGAAAACCGTTTATATAACATTGGGGTTAGATTACACTCCCCTGTTTTTAGATATAGGATTTTTAATTGATTGTGATTCGTTCCCTGTAAATTGTTTGTTAGATTACACTCCTCTGTTTTTAGATATAGGATTTTTAATTGATTGTGATTCGTTTCCTTTAAATTGTATTTTACTTTAATTTTAAAATTTTACTGTTTATTGTTTTAAATTTGTAACTTTTATGTCTTTATTTAATCATCATTTTACAGCAAATCTAGTTTAGCAAAATAATTTTATAAAACATTTTAGTGATCTCTTAAAATTCAACAATACTAAATATGTTAATGATCACTTTATTTTCCATAAATTAACAAACACTTTCTTTATATTAGGACAAAACAGAGTAGTGTGATGGTTGGCAACACAAAATGATAAAATATGCTTTTGTTTAAGAAAGGAAAAATATAAATAAAGACCTAACCTATTTTATTTGCCTCCAAATTAAAGGCTATAAACAAGAAATTTGTATTTTTTTTAAATAACAGAAAAAATGAATGTGCCGTATTTTGAGAGCTTTAGTAGACATGAATCCAGTTTGCTGGGATGTTAATAAAGACATCTTAAGGATAAACCTTCAAGTCTAAGTAAGTAAAATTTAAATTAAAAATAACGTTTTTTTAGTTAGGGAAGAGAAGAGAAAAAAATAATTTAATGGCTTGATAAATTAAATTAATTAAAGACGAAACGTTGACGGAAGACTAATTGGTTTTTCTTTCCCATCCCTAAACCCAAGAAACTTTCCAATGGATTTTTAATGTTAGAGGAGTAGGGAAAAATGATTTTACATAAATATTAAAGGATCCCGCCCGGAGCCTATGGGCGGTGACTTTCGGTTGGATTTCGTTTAAATTGCAGTATGTTGTAGATATTGATGCCCTGATAAAAAGCTATTATTGCCCCATTGTCGTCCGACCTATGGTTTCTAAGATACAGGGGTTCAAAGTTTCAGTTTTTAGCTTTTGTGCATTTTTCACAAAAAACTATTTCCAGTCATTTCTACCTTTTCTGAAAATTGATATTATAGTTTTTCATATATCAAACGTTAGGTCACAAGTGTAGCTTAATATACAAACTAAAAAATGGAACTTATTTACACTTCGTTACATTCAGTAGCGTTCCGAACATAAAAATTATTAAAAAATATTTAATCAGTTAACGATGCTATACAAAATTAAATATAAAAAGAAAACAAACGGTGGATTTTTTTTTGTTTTTTCCCATCTTTTAAAAAACTCCCAAAGAAACCAGATTATGTATATATGTAGGGTAGTTCAAGTTTTTCACAAAACGCTGTAAAGCTCTATGCTTTTTAGGATTTTAATGTTTTTTTTTAGAAATGCAAAATATTTTCGCTTTTGTTTTAACGAGAATATTTAGACAAATATAATTCGGAGGTTTATGGAATGATTTTTGTGGCTCACAGTACTTTTTGAATCATTTATTCATTCAGTGGCGTGCAATTTACCAAGATAAATATTTGAAATATTGAAATCATAACTTATTTTGACGTTGATTTTTTTTTGCGACATTGCAGATTTTGTCTGTTATGCTAGAACCAAAAACTAAGCGTAAAAATTTTATAATTGGAGTATTCATACCAGTGTCATATATAAGAAGGGGGGCCTAACCCCCCCTTCCCCCCGAAGCTAAGATTTTTTAAGATATTTTCCACATATTTCATGAATACAAACATAAAATAGCATAAAATACGGCCTCATGGGGTCTCGGACCCCCTCCCCCCAAAAACTGTCTCGAGCCCACCCCGAAACATTTTTCTAGTTACGCCCCTGATGAAAATGACATGTTTATTTAAAGAGTTTAATTATATTGTTAATTAATTAAATTACTTAATTACTGAAATATGTTTATTAAATATTATTGAAATCTAATACTAGCATCCAGTACCACATAAAAGTTGCTATGTAGTTGTGATGGCTGGAATAGCCCATCATGTACCTACCAAATAAAACCAGTTACAGCGTCACCCCCAGTATATTAAATTATTATTTAAGTTAGATGCCTGTGTTTAAACAACCTAGAAACAATTCATGTGCCATTAAATAGCAGTCTGTTAATATGGAACTTTTGCCACTGGTTTTCTTGAAAACCAATGACTACATAACCGAAAGAGTAGTGTGAAGTCTGCTCCAAAATTTCCAGCTCCAAAAACTTATCCGAATGCGGCTACGCGCTACGTCCCACGCCGGTGCCTCTGTGCTTACCAGGAAGCAGAGCGAAGGCGGCGGACCGGGCCACTGATCTCAATCAAAAGTAGAAAAATATCTATGAATCTATATATCGTCGCATGAGAGCAGAACTAGCGTATCTGGTATTTAAAATACATAGCAGATAGCTAGTTCTGCTCTCAAGCGATGATAAACTCAACGAAACTCTAATATCTTCAGTCAAACTTTATCTCTTTTGTTATGGTTGCCTGTTGTTGAAAATTTTCGACACAACAAGTGTCAACGTTTTCTCAGATATAATAAGGGATTCATAAAAAACTTATTGACCTAGTCAAAATAGAAAAATTTTCCTAAATATCCTTCCCAAAGATGTTCATTAAAGTTAATTGAAACTTTAATTATAAGGAAATATTTTTTCAAAAAATGGACAAAAGGTACTAATGTCGTTTTTCTACAAAAAAATTAAATAAAAGTAGTATTTTGCCGTTGCCTGTGAACATGTCAAAGCGCAACAAGGGCGTTAAAATGTAACCTGTTCAAAATGGAAAAAAACGATAAAAAATGAGTTTTTCATAATTTTGAAACTGTTCCAAAAAAAAATTTTCTACAAAAAATTAATTAAAAGTAGTATTTTGTCGTTGTCTTTCAACATGTCAAAGCGCATCAAGGGCATTTTAATATAACCCAGTCAAAATGGAAAAAATCGAAAAGAATAACTTTTTCTTAATTCTAAAACTGTTCCGAAAAAAACTTTTCTACGAAAATGGATTAAAAGTAGTTTTTTGCCGTTGGCTGTTTACCCAGTCAAAATGGGAAAAAACCGATAAAAATTTAGTTTTTCTTAAGTTTAATACTGTTCCGAAAAAAACTTTTCTACAAAAAATTAATTAAAAGTAGTATTTTGCCGTTGCCTGTCAACATGTCAAAGCGCATCGGGGGCATTTTAATATAACCCAGTCAAAATGGAAAAAAACCGATAAAAAATGAGTTTTTCTTAATTTTGAAACTGTTCCGAAAAAAACTTTTCTTTAAAAAATTAATTGAAAGTAGTATTTTACCAACAAACGTGGAATTTCGTACCCGTGAATTTAAAAATCAAACAAGTTTCGTGGCTAATCGTTGCCTATCAACATGTCAAAGCGCATTAGGGGCATTTTAATATAACCCAGTCAAAATGGGAAAAAACCAATAAAAAATGAGTTTTTCTTAATTTTGAAACTGTTCCGAAAAAAACTTTCCTACAAAAAATGAATTAAAAGTAGTATTTTACCGTTGCCTATCAACACGTCAAAGCGCATTAGGGGCATTTTAATATAACCCAGTCAAAATGGGAAAAAACCGATAAAAATGAGTTTTTCTTAATTTTGAAACTGTTCCGAAAAAAAATTTTCTACAAAAAATTAATTAAAAGTAGTATTTTACCGTTGCCTATCAACATGTCAAAGCGCATCTGGGGCATTTTAATATAACCCAGTCAAAATGGGAAAAAACCGATAAAAAATGAGTTTTTCTTAATTTTGAAACTGTTCCGAAAAAAACTTTTCTACAAAAAATGAATTAAAAGTAGTATTTTACCGTTGCCCATTAACATGTCAAAGCGCATTAGGGGCATTTTAATATAACCCAGTCAAAATGGGAAAAAACCAATAAAAAATGAGTTTTTCTTAATTTTGAAACTGTTCCGAAAAAAACTTTTCTTCAAAAAATAAATTAAATCTAGTATTTTACCGTTGCCTATCAACATGTCAAAGCGCATTAGGGGCATTTTAATATAACCCAGTCAAAATGGGGAAAAACCAATAAAAACTAAGTTTTTCTTAATTTTGAAACTGTTCCGAAAAAAACTTTTCTACAAAAAATGAATTAAAAGTAGTATTTTACCGTTGCCTATCAACATGTCAAAGCGCATTAGGGGCATTTTAATATAACCCAGTCAAAATGGGAAAAAACCGATAAAAAATGAGTTTTTCTTAATTTTGAAACTGTTCCGAAAAAAACTTTTCTTCAAAAAATAAATTAAATCTAGTATTTTACCGTTGCCTATCAACATGTCAAAGCGCATTAGGGGCATTTTAATATAACCCAGTCAAAATGGGGAAAAACCAATAAAAACTAAGTTTTTCTTAATTTTGAAACTGTTCCGAAAAAAACTTTTCTACAAAAAATGAATTAAAAGTAGTATTTTACCGTTGCCTATCAACATGTCAAAGCGCATTAGGGGCATTTTAATATAACCCAGTCAAAATGGGAAAAAACCGATAAAAAATGAGTTTTTCTTAATTTTGAAACTGTTCCGAAAAAAACTTTTCTACAAAAAATGAATTAAAAGTAGTATTTTACCGTTGCCTATCAACATGTCAAAGCGCTTCTGGGGCATTTTAATATAACCCAGTCAAAATGGGAAAAAACCGATAAAAAATGAGTTTTTCTTAATTTTGAAACTGTTCCGAAAAAAACTTTTCTACAAAAAATGAATTAAAAGTAGTATTTTACCGTTGCCCATTAACATGTCAAAGCGCATTAGGGGCATTTTAATATAACCCAGTCAAAATGGGAAAAAACCAATAAAAAATGAGTTTTTCTTAATTTTGAAACTGTTCCGAAAAAAACTTTTCTTCAAAAAATAAATTAAATCTAGTATTTTACCGTTGCCTATCAACATGTCAAAGCGCATTAGGGGCATTTTAATATAACCCAGTCAAAATGGGGAAAAACCAATAAAAACTAAGTTTTTCTTAATTTTGAAACTGTTCCGAAAAAAACTTTTCTACAAAAAATGAATTAAAAGTAGTATTTTGCCGTTGCCTGTCAAAATATCAAAGCGCATCAGGGGCATTTTAATATAACCCAGTCAAAATGGGAAAAAACCGATAAAAATCGAGTTTCTCTTAATTTTAAAACAGTTCCGAAAAAAACTTTTCTACAAAAAATGAATTAAAAGTAGTATTTTACCGTTGCCTATCAACATGTCAAAGCGCATTAGGGGCATTTTAATATAACCCAGTCAAAATGGGAAAAAACCGATAAAAAATGAGTTTTTCTTAATTTTGAAACTGTTCCGAAAAAAACTTTTCTACAAAAAATGAATTAAAAGTAGTATTTTACCGTTGCCTATCAACATGTCAAAGCGCATCAGGGGCATTTTAATATAACCCAGTCAAAATGGGAAAAAACCGATAAAAAATGAGTTTTTCTTAAATATGAAACTGTTCCGAAAAAAACTTTTCTACAAAAAATGAATTAAAAGTAGTATTTTACCGTTGCCTATCAACATGTCAAAGCGCATCAGGGAAATTTTAATATAACCCAGTCAAAATGGGAAAAAAACCGATAAAAAATTAGTTTTTCTTAATTTTGAAACTGTTCCGAAAAAAACTTTTCTTTAAAAAATAAATTAAAAATAGTATTTTACCGTTGCCTATCAACATGTCAAAGCGCATTAGGGGCATTTTAATATAACCCAGTCAAAATGGGGAAAAACCAATAAAAACTAAGTTTTTCTTAATTTTGAAACTGTTCCGAAAAAAACTTTTCTACAAAAAATGAATTAAAAGTAGTATTTTGCCGTTGTCTATCAACATGTCAAAGCGCATTAGGGGCATTTTAATATAACCCAGTCAAAATGGGAAAAAACCAATAAAAAATGAGTTTTTCTTAATTTTGAAACTGTTCCGAAAAAACTTTTCTTTAAAAAATTAATTGAAAGTAGTATTTTACCGTTGCCTATCAACATGTCAAAGCGCATTAGGGGCATTTTAATATAACGCAGTCAAAATGGGAAAAAACCAATAAAAATGAGTTTTTCTTAATTTTGAAACTGTTCCGAAAAAAACTTTTCTACAAAAAATGAATTAAAAGTAGTATTTTACCGTTACCCATTAACATGTCAAAGCGCATTAGGGGCATTTTAATATAACCCAGTCAAAATGGGAAAAAACCAATAAAAAATGAGTTTTTCTTAATTTTGAAACTGTTCCGAAAAAAACTTTTCTTCAAAAAATAAATTAAAAGTAGTATTTTACCGTTGCCTATCAACATGTCAAAGCGCATCAGGGGCATTTTAATATAACCCAGTCAAAATGGGAAAAAACCGAAAAAAAATGAGTTTTTCTTAATTTTGAACTGTTCCGAAAAAAACTTTTCTACAAAAAATGAATTAAAAGTAGTATTTTGTCGTTGCCTGTCAACATGTCAAAGCGCATCAGGGGCATTTTAATATAACCCAGTCAAAATGGGAAAAAACCGATAAAAATCGAGTTTTTCTTAATTTTGAAACTGTTCCGAAAAAAACTTTTCTTTAAAAAATAAATTAAAAGTAGTATTTTACCGTTGCCTATCAACATGTCAAAGCGCATTAGGGGCATTTTAATATAACCCAGTCAAAATGGGAAAAACCGATAAAAAATGAGTTTTTCTTAATTTTGAAACTGTTCCGAAAAAAACTTTTCTACAAAAATGAATTAAAAGTATCAACATGTCAAAGCACATCAGGGGCATTTTAATATAACCCAGTCAAAATGGGAAAAAACCGATAAAAAATGAGTTTTTCTTAATTTTGAAACTGTTCAGAAATTTTTTTTTTACAAAAAAAGGATCAAAAGTAGTAATTTGCCGTTGCCTGTTAACATGTCAAAGCGCATCAGGGGCATTCTAATATAACCCAGTCAAAATGGAAAAAACCGATAAAAACTGAGTTTTTCTTAGTTTTGAAACTGTTTCGAACAATTTTTCTACAAAAAATAAATTAAAAGTACTATTTTGCCGTCCCCTGTCAACATGTCAAAACGCATCAAGGGCATTTTAATATAACCCTGTTAAAATGGAAAAAACCCGATAAAAAATGAGTGAGTGAGAAAGCTAGCTAATTTTATGCAGACTTTTTTGGGATGTACGTTATATGTCATATTTCTGAGCTGGGAAAAAAACAAATAGCTAGACACAAAAAAAAGAATACTCAAAATACTCAACTTCAACATATAATTTTGAGTATATATATTCAAGCAACTCAACATTTCCACATAAGTATTATGTATGTATACATATTGTTTAAAATATAAATAATCACGGTATTTATTTACAGTTTAAACAGTACACATAAATAATATTGAATATCAAAAGTACCGTGATATTCTGTAAAATGTTATATTATTGTGTCGATTCTATATTTCTTGTAAAGAAGACCTAAGTTTGTTTGTCCTGAGGATGACTTTGTAAATATTCAAAACGTCTACAAATTGAAAGAAGCTTTTCTGCTTTTTATTGACCCCATGGAGATAACACGCCTGTCAACTCCAACAAGTTGGTCACCTTTTTTTCCACCATCGGCGCCATTTTGACAGAAAGCAATGTAACATACTATGTCAACAATGAATGAAAAAAGATAAAGCAGTTGACGGGCTTGTAACTATCGACGTACGGCTTCATCCAATGAACCAAAGTCATCAAAACAAATAAAAGTTTTGATAAATGTCAAAACAAATAAAAGTTTTGATGTGTGTAGCGTTTGTCAAAATATTGTGTGTGTAGAGGGATGCCAAGCAAAATTATAATATAAAAACAGGCATAAATTAAGTATTTTGCTAAAAAAAGCTCGAAGGTAATATTAGGCATGCACTTTAAACTACTGATTGGCACTTTCCTTATTTTGAACTAAAATGTTTTTTAAAAGTACTTTCTAATGTATTAAATTTTAAACATTTGGAGTATTCTTTTTTCTGTGTAGTTGTTTGTTAAACGGTAATTAAAATACTCTGCTAATATATGGGCCCCTAAGCTCACACTAGGTACTATAGTTATAGTGTACGTGCGAGCTAATAAAACTAAAACCTGAAATATATCTTATTCAACTCCAGACTAAATTACCTTTTGTTTGATACCACACAAGCCATGTTTCGACTTAAACTCAAATTTTTTAAATCTACCCCCACCCTTAAAAAAACGTTTAACTCCGGACTCAATTTCCTTTCGTTTGATATCACACACGCCATATTTTCACGTAAACTCTAATTTTTAAAATCTACCCCCACCCTTTTTGAAGAAAAAAAAAATTAAATGTATTTTGTTTAACTCCATACTCAATTACCTTTCGTTTGATATCACACACGCCATATTTTCACATAAACTCTAATTTTTGAAATCTTCCCCCACCCTTTTATTTGGCTTGTGTTCGGTGGATTTTGTTCATTTTTAAATGGAACCATCTCGACCCAAGACCCAGCCTTGGTGGTTAAAAAAAAACCATAACATTCCTTTTGACTACTGCGCACCCTGATATTGGCTACAGAATGTTGACCGCAATTTTGTCATAGTTTTTTAAGATAATCATCTGACCCGAATTAACATGCAATATAATCACATTTATTATAGAACATGGCATACCGGTATTTGACAAAGTCCAATAACAAGAGTCGAAGGCTTTAACTTTACAAAAATGCAAAAACAAGAATTTAAATTACTTAAATAGTTATTCAAAATATTTATTTTGACTGGGTTATATTAAAATGCCCCTAATGCGCTTTGACATGTTGATAGGCAACGGTAAAATACTACTTTTAATTCATTTTTTGTAGAAAAGTTTTTTTCGGAACAGTTTCAAAATTAAGAAAAACTCATTTTTTATTGGTTTTTTCCCATTTTGAGTGGGTTATATTAAAATGCCCCTAATGCGCTTTGACATGTTGATAGGCAACGGTAAAATACTACTTTTAATTCATTTTTTGTAGAAAAGTTTTTTTCGGAACGGTTTCAAAATTAAGAAAAACTCATTTTTTATTGGTTTTTTCCCATTTTGACTGGGTTATATTAAAATGCCCCTAATGCGCTTTGACATGTTGATAGGCAACGGTAAAATACTACTTTCAATTAATTTTTTGTAGAAAAGTTTTTTTCGGAACAGTTTCAAATTAAGAAAAACTCATTTTTTATTGGTTTTTCCCTTTTTGACTGGGTTATATTAAAATGCCCCTAATGCGCGTTGACATGTTGATAGGCAACAGTTAAGTACTACTTTTAACGTATTTTTTGAAAAAAAGTTTTTTTCGGAACAGTTTCAAAATTAAGAAAAACTCATTTTTTATTGGTTTTTTCCCATTTTGACTGGGTTATATTAAAATGCCCCTAATGCGCTTTGACATGTTGATAGGCAACGGTAAAATACCACTTTTAATTTATTTTTTAAAGAAAAGTTTTTTCGGAACAGTTTCAAAATTAAGAAAAACTCATTTTTTATCGGTTTTTCCCATTTTGACTGGGTTATATTAAAATGCCCTGATGCGCTTTGACATGTTGATAGGCAACGGTAAAATACTACTTTTAATTTATTTTTGAAGAAAAGTTTTTTCGGAACAGTTTCAAAATTAAGAAAAACTCATTTTTTATTGTTTTTTTCCCATTTTAAATGGGTTATATTAAAATGCCCCTAATGCGCTTTGAAATGTGATAGGCAACGTATAATACTACTTTTAATTCATTTTTTGTAGAAAAGTTTTTTTCAGAACAGTTTCAAAATTAAGAAAAACTAATTTTTTATCGGTTTTTTCCCATTTTGACTGGGTTATATTAAAATGCCCCTAATGCGCTTTGACATGTTAATAGGCAACGGTAAAATACTACTTTTAATTTATTTTTTAAAGAAAAGTTTTTTTCGGAACAGTTTCAAAATTAAGAAAAACTCATTTTTTATCGGTTTTTTTTCCATTTTGACTGGGTTATATTAAAATGCCCCTGATGCGCTTTGACATGTTGATAGGCAACGGTAAAATACTAATTTATTTTTTAAAGAAAAGTTTTTTTCGGAACAGTTTCAAAATTAAGAAAAACTCATTTTTTATTGGCTTTTCCCATTGTGACTGGGTTATATTAAAATGCCCCTAATGCGCTTTGACATGTTAATGAGCAACGGTAAAATACTACTTTTAATTCATTTTTTGTAGAAAAGTTTTTTTCGGAACAGTTTCAAAATTAAGAAAAACTCATTTTTTATTGTTTTTTTCCCATTTTAAATGGGTTATATTAAAATGCCCCTAATGCGCTTTGAAATGTTGATAGGCAACGGTATAATACTACTTTTAATTCATTTTTTGTAGAAAAGTTTTTTTCAGAACAGTTTCAAAATTAAGAAAAACTAATTTTTTATCGGTTTTTTTCCCATTTGACTGGGTTATATTAAAATGCCCCTAATGCGCTTTGACATGTTAATAGGCAACGGTAAAATACTACTTTTAATTTATTTTTTAAAGAAAAGTTTTTTTCGGAACAGTTTCAAAATTAAGAAAAACTAATTTTTTATCGGTTTTTTCCATTTTGACTGGGTTATATTAAAATGCCCCTGATGCGCTTTGACATGTTGATAGGCAACGGTAAAATACTAATTTATTTTTTAAAGAAAAGTTTTTTCGGAACAGTTTCAAAATTAAGAAAACTCATTTTTTATCGGTTTTTTCCCATTTTGACTGGGTTATATTAAAATGCCCCTGATGCGCTTTGACATGTTGATAGGCAACGGTATAATACTACTTTTAATTCATTTTTTGTAGAAAAGTTTTTTTCAGAACAGTTTCAAAATTAAGAAAACTAATTTTTATCGGTTTTTTCCCATTTTGACTGGGTTATATTAAAATGCCCTAATGCGCTTTGACATGTTAATAGGCAACGGTAAAATACTACTTTTAATTTATTTTTTAAAGAAAAGTTTTTTTCGGAACAGTTTCAAAATTAAGAAAAACTCATTTTTTATCGGTTTTTTCCCATTTTGACTGGGTTATATTAAAATGCCCCTGATGCGCTTTGACATGTTGATAGGCAACGGTAAAATACTACTTTTAATTCATTTTTTGTAGAAAAGTTTTTTCAGAACAGTTTCAAAATTAAGAAAAACTAATTTTTATCGGTTTTTTTCCCATTTGACTGGGTTATATTAAAATGCCCCTAATGCGCTTTGACATGTTGATAGGCAACGGTAAAATACTACTTTTAATATATTTTTTGAAGAAAAGTTTTTTGAACAGTTTTAAAATTAGGAAAAACTCATTTTTATTGGTTTTTTCCCATTTTGACTGGGTTATATTAAAATGCCCCTAATGCGCTTTGACATGTTGATAGGTAACGGTTAAATACTACTTTTAACGTATTTTTTGAAGACAAGTTTTTTTCGGAACAGTTTCAAAATTACGAAAACTAATTTTTTTATTGGTTTTTTCCCATTTTGACTGGGTTATATATATTAAAATGCCCCTAATGCCCTTTGACATGTTGATAGGCAACGGTAAAATACTACTTTTAATTAATTTTTTGTAGAAAGTTTTTTTCGGAACAGTTTCAAATTAAGTAAAACTTAGTTTTATCGGTTTTTCCCATTTTGACTGGGTTATATTAAAATGCCCCTGATGCGCTTTGACATGTTGATAGGCAACGGTAAAATACTACTTTTAATTTATTTTTTGAAGAAAAGTTTTTTTCGGAACAGTTTCACAATTAAGAAAAACTCATTTTTTATCGGTTTTTTCCCATTTTGACTGGGTTATATTAAAATGCCTCTGATGCGCTTTGACATGTTGATAGGCAACGGTAAAATACTACTTTTAATTTATTTTTTGAAGAAAAGTTTTTTTCGGAACAGTTTCAAAATTAAGAAAAACTCATTTTTTATTGGTTTTTTCCCATTTTGACTGGGTTATATTAAAATGCCCCTAATGCGCTTTGACATGTTAATGGGCAACGGTAAAATACTACTTTTAATTCATTTTTTGTAGAAAAGATTTTTTCGGAACAGTTTCAAAATTAAGAAAACTCATTTTTTATCGGTTTTTCCCCATTTTGAGTGGGTTATATTAAAATGCCCCTAATGCGCTTTGACATGTTAATGGGCAACGGTAAAATACTACTTTTAATTCATTTTTTGTAGCAAAGTTTTTTCGGAACAGTTTTAAAATTAAGAAAAACTCGATTTTTATCGGTTTTTTCCCATTTTCACTGGGTTATATTAAAATGCCCCTGATGCGCTTTGACATGTTGGTAGGCAACGGTAAAATACTACTTTTAATGTATTTTTTGAAGAAAAGTTTTTTCGGAACAGTTTTAAAATTAGGAAAAACTCATTTTTTGTTGGTTTTTTCCCATTTTGACTGGGTTATATTAAAATGCCCCTAATGCGCTTTGACATGTTGATAGGCAACGGTAAAATACTACTTTTAATTTATTTTTTAAAGAAACGTTTTTTTCGGAACAGTTTCAAAATTAAGAAAAACTCATTTTTTATTGGTTTTTTTCCCATTTTGAGTGGGTTTATATTAAAATGCCCCTAATGCGCTTTGACACGTTAATGGGCAAAAGTTTTTTCGGAACAGTTTTAAAATTAGGAAAAACTCATTTTTTATTGGTTTTTTCCCATTTTGACTGGGTTATATTAAAATGCCCCTAATGCGCTTTGACATGTTGATAGGCAACGGTAAAATACTACTTTTAATTTATTTTTTAAAGAAAAGTTTTTTTCGGAACAGTTTCAAAATTAAGAAAAACTCATTTTTTATTGGCTTTTTCCCATTTTGACTGAGTTATATTAAAATGCCCCTAATGCGCTTTGACATGTTGATAGACAACGGTAAAATACTACTTTTAATTCATTTTTTGTAGCAAAGTTTTTTTCGGAACAGTTTTAAAATTAAGAAAAACTCGATTTTTATCGGTTTTTTCCCATTTTCACTGGGTTATATTAAAATGCCCCTGATGTGCTTTGACATGTTGGTAGGCAACGGTAAAATACTACTTTTAATGTATTTTTTGAAGAAAAGTTTTTTCGGAACAGTTTTAAAATTAGGAAAAACTCATTTTTTATTGTTTTTTTCCCATTTTGACTGGGTTATATTAAAATGCCCCTATTGCGCTTTGACATGTTGATAGGCAACGGTAAAATACTACTTTTAATTTATTTTTTAAAGAAACGTTTTTTTCGGAACAGTTTCAAAATTAAGAAAAACTCATTTTTTATTGGTTTTTTCCCATTTTGAGTGGGTTTATATTAAAATGCCCCTAATGCGCTTTGACACGTTAATGGGCAAAAGTTTTTTCGGAACAGTTTTAAAATTAGGAAAAACTCATTTTTTATTGGTTTTTTCCATTTTGACTGGGTTATATTAAAATGCCCCTAATGCGCTTTGACATGTTGATAGGCAACGGTAAAATACTACTTTTAATTTATTTTTTAAAGAAAAGTTTTTTTCGGAACAGTTTCAAAATTAAGAAAAACTCATTTTTTATTGGCTTTTTCCCATTTTGACTGGGTTATATTAAAATGCCCCTAATGCGCTTTGGCATGGTAATGGGCAACGGTAAAATACTACTTTTAATTCATTTTTTGTAGAAAAGTTTTTTTCGGAACAGTTTTAAAATTAAGAAAAACTAATTTTTTATCGGTTTTTTTCATTTTAACTGGGTTATATTAAAATGCCCCCTATGCGCTTTGACATGTTGACAGGCAACGGCCAAATATTATTTTCTATTAATTTTTTGTTGGAAAGTTTTTTCAGAACAGTTTCAAAATTAACAATAACTCATTTTTAGTCGGATTTTTTCTACTTTAACTGGCTTATAATAAAGTACTCTTGATGAGCTTTAACATGTATACAGATACCGGTAGCATTTTAAGATCCTTTACAGCCCCATCATCAAACCAACACTGATCAGCTGACAGCTCACGAGGCGTTAAAGACCGAGATGAATTCCATCATATGAACATGCGCCAAAAATTAATGTCAAAATACGTTTTTATTAAAAAAATTAATAATACATATTGAAATTTGAGAAATAAATCTTCGGCGAGCTTCCTAATTAAACTATTTTCCCTTAAATTAGCTCTACTGTCCTCCTTAAGGCTAAATAAAAATATTGATTTTTATCAGTTTTTTTTTAAATATTTTTTTTTGGAACATATTGTAAAATTGACAAGATTAAGATTTGGCCTATTTTAAATGGATTATATTAAAGTGTCCTTTAACATGTTGACAGGTAACAACAAGATACGACCAGATTAAAAAACTTCAAAGTGTAAAATTAGATTTTTTCATAAAATAATTATTTTTTGAAAACACGGTATTGAAAAATTGTCTATTTCGACTGGGTTAGTAAAGAGTCCAAACAAACACTACTCTGCTTTGTAGGTATGTTCTTACGCGCTAAACGATTTAGACGACTTAATAGTAGGTATTGAGATCAGTGTCTTTCGCCACCGCTACGCACCTTGTATGTAAAGCGACGTAGCGCTTAGCTGCGTTCGTAAAACTTTCTGGAGCTGGAACTTTTGGAGCAGACTTCACACTACTACCGAAAGTATATTACACAGAATATAGAAAAGAGACATACTTGTTTTGATTTAAGAAAATTGATGTCTTGTTTGTTAAAATTTTTATTGTCATGTCAATAAAATAATATAGCTTTCTGATTGAGGAAATAATGGTTTTTATTCAAGGAAGGAAAATTCTTGCTTGAAAAAGTTTTAGTTTCGGTGATTCATTGTTTAATTTAAAGAATGTGGTCAGGTTAATCAATATATTCAATAACACTCAACTTAATTTGCAAAACAGTTTTTTGTTTCAAAATACTCTTTTCAAAACTTGATATCGAGAAAAATAAAATAATGTTGGAAAGCAGACGATGCCGTTGCTTTGAGAGAAGATAATATTAGCCAGAGAATATGTTTTGTAGATTATATATATATTTTTTTCGTGTAGAGCTCACCTTTAGCTCGTTTCACTAACCTGCCAATGTCAAACTGACAGATCATATTTTTAAACTTTTTTATTTTACTTTTAATGTCGCAAAAAAATCAACGTCAAAAAAGTTAAGATTTCAAACATTTATACTATAGTACTGTGAGCAACAAAAATCATTCCATAAACCTCAAAATTATATTTGTTTAAATATTCTCGTTAAAACAAAAGCGAAAATATTTTGTATTTCTAAAAAAAACATTAAAATCCTAAAAAGCATAGAGCTTTACAGCGTTTTGTGAAAAACTTGAACAACCTATTTTTAACATATATTATCTGATTTCTTTGGGAGTTTTTCAAAAGATAGGAAAAAACAAAAAAAATTCCACCCTTTGTTTTTTTTATAGTTAATTCTGTATAGCATCGTTTTTTGATTAAATATTTTTTAATAATTTTTTTGTTCGGACGCCACTGAATGTAACGAAGTATAAATAAGTCCCATTTTTTAGTTTGGATATTAAGCTACACTTGTGACGTAACGTTTGATATATAAAAAAACCATAATATCATTTTTCGGAAAAGGTAGAAATGACTGGAAATAGTTTTTTGTGAAAAATGCGCAAAAGCTAAAAACTGAAACTTTGAACCCCTATATCTTAGAAACCATAGGTCGGAGGACGATGGGGCAATGATAGCTTTTTATCAGGGCATCAAGATCTACAACATACTGCAATTTAAAGGAAATCCAACCGAAAGCCACCGCCCATAAGCTCCGGGCGGGATCCTTTGTTACCGCTAAATGATTATTTGGCTAAGTGTATGTTGAGATTGAGGCTGTCATAATATTTTTGGATGTTTTTTATAGATATTAAAATTTAAGAAAATTTAAATTATATTTTTCCACTGAGGCTTCTTCTAGCGAGATATAACATCACCAAAGCGTAGCGTATGGTATTTATTAAAGTTTATTTAAAAACATAGTTTTTCCTGGAAAAATTTAACCGTATAATTTTTTTTTAAATCATTTTTATCTTGTTCTGATTTACAACTTTTATATTTTTACCGCGTTTTTGAAATCAACCAAAAAAAAATCAAATGTTAAATTCAACTGTGATGCTCTCTATTTCGACAAGAAAAGAGTTTTAACCCATATGTGATATGAACTTGGATCACCTATTAACAGGATAACATATAGGTTCGGTTACACCTTGTATATGAAGGGATAAGTGATAATAATTCTTATTTCATGGCTTATATAAATTTCGTCATACATGTAAAAAAAACAAATCAGATAATCAGATAAAGGAATTTTAATTGGTATGGAAAACGATATAAGAAGTTTCAAAAATATCCAAAGGATAAAATAAGGGTTAAACATTTGTTCTGGATCAATTATTTTGACTACTGAATAACTCTTTTTTTTCCATAATTTTAAAGAACAGGGAGGTTTTGAGTCATACTGAATTTTAAGCTAAACTAAAATCGGATAATTAATCTTTGAATATTTCTGAATATACAGGGTGTTCAAAGTTAACTCGGCACTATTGCTAACTTCGTTATTTTTAGAGCAAGAGGGTCGGCTAAATGGGCAAAGTTCTAGTATTTTTTTCGCTGATAACTGTGGTAAAAAGAAAAGAAAACTCGAACAACGTGTACATGAGTTATAGTCAAATGTAAAATATCTAAGAACTTTTTTTCGATAGGACACACCTCCGATCGACACAAAATTTCATAAAGAAAAGCTTGCCCTGGACTTTTTCTTCTAAAGGCAGGAATAAAAAAGATATTAACGATTTTTTGCAGAAGAGCATACAGCTTTCGATAGAAAAATACCACAAATTTGTTCATTTAATCGACCCTGTAGCTCTAATATAGTGCCGACTTAACTTTGAACAGCCTGTATATTCTCTATTATCTCACGGAAGAAATATTAATATTAATATTGTATAGCAGTGTTTTCTTTCGCCTGCTTTTGGTTTTTTTGTTTCTCTCGTATCTTGGTAGATGGCGCCTCTTGCTATTATTTATTATTGCAATATTAATATTAATATTAATATTTATTATTGCAATATTAATATTAATAGAAATATTAATATTAATAATTATATTAATATTAATATTAATATTAATATTAATATTAATATTAATATTAATATTAATATTAATATTAATATTAATATTAATATTAATATTAATATTAATATTAATATTAATATTAATATTAATATTAATATTAATATTAATATTAATATTAATATTAATATTAATATTAATATTAATATTAATATTAATATTAATATTAATATTAATATTAATATTAATATTAATATTAATATTAATATTAATATTAATATTAATATTAATATTAATATTAATATTAATATTAATATTAATATTAATATTAATATTAATATTAATATTAATATTAATATTAATATTAATATTAATATTAATATTAATATTAATATTAATATTAATATTAATATTAATATTAATATTAATATTAATATAATTATTAATATTAATATTTCTATTAATATTAATATTGCAATAATAAATAATAGCAAGAGGCGCCATCTACCAAGATACGAGAGAAACAAAAAAACCAAAAGCAGGCGAAAGAAAACACTGCTATACAATATCGATCAATGAAAAGATCGAATGCAAATAAAAGAAAACAACTATAGTCCGTGACCTACGACAGCTCTTTGTCTTTGAGGCCGGATCAACACAGATTGCATTTTTACCCGTCTTCAAGACAGTGAGCGTCAATCAACGGAATTTTTAAGCCAAATAATACTAACAAACGTGGAATTTCCTACCCGTGAATTTATCTTGCTATAGTTCGCTCACTAATTACATTTAATTAGAGACAAAACCGTCTGATTAACTTCGCAAGATTTGTCACATCGACCAGCAGTGTTCTGAGGAGTCCCATAAGGACGAAACGGTTAACTGTCAACACTTATTAGGTGTCCATTAGATCTTGGACCCCCGTGAGGTTTAGCTTTCAGGCTACCCACGGAAAAATATAAGGGAAACAAAAAAACTCCTTTTTGCCCGATTAGCCAAGAAACTTGTTTGATTAATATTATTCCTCTTTTTTTATTAGGTGTTTTACTACACTACGAGGACGCAACTCTGAAAGATCTCTACTTTCTCGACCCACAGTGGCTGTGCGACATGTTGGCTCACGTAGTGACTATTAGAGAAATTAATCCTTTTGCGAGATGTGGTATCATGAAATTGGACGATCTTAAACACGTGTTTAAGGCTAGTAATATTGGACCAGTGGATACAACAGGTACATTTTCTTAATTGTCTACTCAAAGACCAGAGGCATGGGAGGGAAGCTGAATTTCATGGGGAGACCATGGGGATCTGTCGGCCATTTTGTGGTTATCTTCTCGTAAATTCTTCTCCGATACCTGCTTACTAAATAGACTAGTCACAAATAAAAAACTCATTTACTTTTTTGCCTACTATAAGATTGAAAAAGGATAAATACTTTTACTTTTTAAAAGTATCAGAAGAATAATCTTAACACTCACTTCTGTTTATTTACCCGCACTGCAAGTCTATTAAAATCGATCGATAGTTACTTACCTATTTTGTCGGGCGCATTGTTATATTTTTTGGTGGTGAAGTTTTTTTTCCAAAAAATGGTATCTACTATAACTGCAGAACAGGACGCTTATTCTTGACGGTTTGCGAGGTGAGATAAGGTAAGCGCCCACCAAATGTCTAGACGCTATAATTGACGGCTCTGACAACTTAAGTTCACTACCTTTTTCCACGAGGAAATAAAACCACGGGAATTGTTGTGGTGTTTATTACCTTATTTTTGCCTGTCAGTTTTATTTTGGCGAGCTTTTTCTAAAGTATGGATCTCATTAGCATTAATTTTTTACCCATTTTTATCAAAAAATTGAAACTATCAAAACACTTCCCTCCAAAACAAAACTAACCACCAAAAATTTGTAAACGAATGGACTATAGGCTGCCAGTAGTGACGCCTTTAAACGTAAAAATGGAAGCCCAAGAAATATCAACGTTAGCGCAGGGACAAAGAATACTCTAGTCCCCTCCCATGTCTATCAAAGACGTTTCCCTACACGGTATCCCAGTGTCTCTGCACATACAAAACAAAGTACTGTCATCTGTTATAATCCGACTCCTCCTTTATTTTTTTTACTATTGAATAGAAACCTTTTAAATAAAAATCGGTCGATAGGGTAAATTTTTGACGTTGTTTCATCACTACTATCAAATTTAAGAATTACTGTTCAAGCTGTGTTAATCAGATGTATTTTAAATATGCATTTAAATCTGCTCTTAAATGACTATTTATTTTTAGTTTTGTTTAAATATTTTTTAAAATATTTAGTTTACAAATTTGTGAATAAATATCTTTATCAATGACTATCTCAATAAACTAAACTAATACCAAAACCAAATAATTATATAGAAACAGATTTCAATTAAGCTATTAATAAAAAAATTAAAATACGGGGCTTTTAAATAAATTAAATGAACACAGCTTGAACTGTAAAAATGTCAAGTATAACATTGGGGGTCTATCTATCTATCTATCTATCTATCTATTTAGCCTTCTTCGCTCCATATTTGGACATAGTCCTCCTCCAATATCTTCCACTCTTCTCTATTCGTCGCCGAGTACATTCATCTAGTTCCCGCGTGTTTCTTCAAATCGTCAGGCTTTCTCATTTGGGGTCTTCCCCTACTTCTTTTATTCTCCCAACATCGATCGTCTTTCTGTCTGATATTATGACCGGCAGATTTCCATTTTAATTTTGCTACTTTTCCTCTGACATCCTTTACTTGTGTTTTATTTCTTATTTATTCATTCCTTTTTCTATCTGTTAGCTTTACATGTAACCTTTGTCATTCCATTGATCTTTGGGATTTTGTTACCTTATCTATGTTTGATTTTGTAAGTGTCCAGGTCTGAGATCCATAAGTAAGTACAGGAACGATACATTGGTTATACATTTTCGTTTAGAGGTACTAAGGATATTTTGTATTTTTTAATGTAGCTTAATTTACCGAATTCTGCCCAGGCCAATCTTACTCGTCTCTTGATTTCAGCTGTTTGGTTTTCTTTTTTTAGTTTCTCTTGGTTTATTCTGATCGTGATATCTTATCTGTGTTTGTTATGATTTTAGTTTTAGTGTAGTTCATACTCAAGCCTATATTTTTAACTGATGTATCCAGTTCTTCCAGCAGTTTTATCTGTTCTTCTTTCTTATCTGTTATTAGGGTGATATCATCAGAATATCTTAGGTGGTTCAAGTATTGTCCGTTTGATTTAATGCCTATTTCTTCCCAATCTAAGTTTTTAAAAACATCTTCTAGGGACTATATATATTTATGTAATTAGAATTAAAAAGTTACGCTGCAAACTATCTTGGAACTATATCATTATTAAATAGATCTTTAGACTGTGTTAAAACCACATTTTTAAAATAACAACAACAATGAACTGCCAATGCGAAAACGAGGAAAACATGTCAAAATTTATAACCAAAAAATAGTAAATGAGAGTTAAGCTTCGCTACCTGTAAAGCTTGCTCAACGATAAGTGAGCTTAGTATCACCTGGGAATGGGACCCTAGACAGGTGCTAGAGATTACTTGAAATCTACAGATGGTAGAAGTCGATTCATTTTCCCTGATAGACATCTTATGGGATTTACCCGTTCCCAAAATTTTATAATCAATAGTAAAAAATTGGCGCCAGTAGACACGTACAGTCATCCCTGCTACAGAATAGCGCCTTACAAAATAGCGCTGCTTCAAAACGGCGCTGCCACAAAATAGCGCTGCTACAAAATAGCGCTGCTACAAAATAGCCTGCATCAAAATAGCGTCAACAAAATAGCGCTGCTACAAAATAGCGCGCATCAAAATAGCGCTGCTACAAAATAGCGCCTTACAAAATAGCGCTGCTACAAAATCGCGTGCATCAAAATGGCGCTGCTACAAAATAGCGCTGCTACAAAATAGCGCGCATCAAAATAGCGCGTTTCAAAATAGGGCTGCTTCAAAATAGCGTCTTATAACTTACCACTCCCGGTAACCTCATTCTAACATATATTAAAAAAAAAAACTTCCCTGGCTTTTTCCCGGGATCCTAGAGGGTGTGAAACCAAACCGAACCGGCATCCTAGAGGTTGTGAAACGAAACCGAACTAAACCGATACTTCGATTCGGTTCAGTTCGGTTCGGTTCAGTTTTGTTTCACACCCGCTAGGATCCCGCGAAAGAAGACTGGAAAGTTTTTTTTTTTGAAAAAATATGTTAGAAGGAGATCCCTTAGTCAAACAGTTGCTGTATTTAATAATGCTTTTTGAGCGCGTTTTTGATGCGCGCTATTTTGTAGCAGCGCTATTTTGTAAGGCGCTATTTTGATGCACGCTATTTTGTATGAGCGCTATTTTGTAGCAGCGCTATTTTGTGGCAGCGCCATTTTGTAGCAGCGCTATTTTGTAAGGCGCTATTCTGTAGCAGCGCTATTTGGTAAGGCGCTATTTTGATGCACGCTATTTTGTAAGCGCCATTTTGTAGCAGCGCTATTTTGTAGCAGCGCTATTTTGTAGCAGCGCCATTTTGAAGCAGCGCTATTTTGTAGGGCGCTATTCTGTAGCAGAGCCCATCCATAACATTTTCTTTTGTTAAAAATAACATTTTTAATCAATTTGTCAATACCATAAGTGGTAAACTTTGACGCTATGACTATAAAATTTTAGAGTCGACATTTTGTTAAAAAATTTAATTCTCAGTCTAAATTTTAAAACAGAACTAGCTGTTGTGGTTCGTAAGAAATTTTTTTTAAAAACATATCCAAAGAACTGTGACTCTGACGAACTCCTACGTTTTGACCAAAATTATTGGAAATATAATTTTTAATCAAACTTTGAAAACCTGGTTTTGCTAGCTGCTGTGGTTCTACAACTTAGATTTTTTAAAATATCTACCTAATTGCAGCCCTTCCCCCCTACGAAAATCTAATGGCCTTATCCACGGGTACCGCAATAACAAACTCGCGGAATAGGTTGCAAACAAACCAGAAGATTCGTTTACCGACCAGAAGCAACCAGACTCAGATGGTTGCTGGGACGACTCGAAAAGATATTGGACTGCTAATAGGTATTCTTACTGGACATACCGGGTCGAGGAAGTAACTGAAACGAATAGGAGTCGAGAACGATCCTCCCGCCCAGCCTGTGGACAGGAAGAAGATACATCATGATACCTCTTGGCAGAATATGAGGCCTACGCAAGGATAAGACAACAGGAACTCAGACCACCAACCCGGAGCGAGTAAGAGCTGTACTTGCTCAAATGGGCTGACAAACAGGACTTTGTAATAAATTTAGAAAAAAAACTTTTTGAAAACAATAAAATTGACTAAAAAGCATAAAATAATTTTTTGAGTGTTCTGATATTATAATAATACAAGCGATGGGCGTATTAAAGGAAATTTACCAGTTTTTGTTTTAGCCTAGTTAACTCAAAGTTTAGTGAAAATCCAAATTCATTATATTATAGCAGAGAAATGTAAGGGTAGACAATTTAACCCAACCCAACCCAACCCTACTCAAGCTACTCTTGCATTTTTCTGATATATGGATGGACATTATTACGCCTGCTTTATATTAGGCAGATCATCCGCGACCGGCAGTGTGTCGATTTATTTTGTTACATTGAAAAACAAGAGTCGGCGCATCATCGGTTGTGGACGATCCACCAATGCGCATGAAAAGGCATTTACCTAATATTAAATACGCCCATCGCTTTTATTATTATAATATCAGAACACTCAAAAAATTGTGGGTGTGCTTTCGGGCTGTTCGGCCGTCGTGGAAATTTGTTCTCGACGTTTCGCCATCTCGAGTGGATGGCATCTTCAGGAAATGTTGACTGTTTGTCGGCTTCTCGAAGACTGGACCAGAAGCCGACAAACAGTCAACATCTCCTGAAGATGCCATCCACTCGAGGTGGCGAAACGTCGAGAACGAATTTCCAACGACGACGGCCGAACAGCCCGAAAGCACACCCACCATTGGACGATGGCCGCGAAAGCCTTTCACAATTTGGACTCAAAAAATTATTTTATGCTTTTTAGTCAATTTTATAAAAGCTTGTTTTCAAAAAGTTTTTTTTTCTAAATTTATTTTTTAATTTTTAGATTTGTCCGAGTCTTTGCATTTCAGCTAGCGCATCGATATTGCAGGGAGTCTTTCCTGTCAATCACTAAAACGGTTCGTTATTATTATGATCATTATACGCAAGGATTAATTAATTTTTGTCGAAATCGAACAAACTAAAGCCTTACCTCTTCTACGCCTCCCACCTTTTTAGTGGGAGAGCATGTGAATTTTGAAATCAATCAGATACCTACGTGGACGTCAGTTGAAAGTAATCAGAAAAACTCGTCATACCAATTTTGGTGGAAATCCGACAAACTAAAATTTTACCCCCTCTCCGCCCTCCACGTTAGGGGGGAGGTAGGCAGTCAGTGATACCACATTATTGGATTGTCATCGGAACTATAACGGTATGCGAAATTTGAAGTCAATCGGATATGTGGAAATCAGTTGAAAGTAATCAGAAAAACTTGACATTAAATCGTCCATTTTGAATCCGCCATATTGAATTTTTGTAATCTGATCAAAAATTCGTAATCCTCATCCTTAAAAACCCCCAGATACCAATTTTGGATGAAATCGGACAAACTAAAGTTTTACCCCCTCTCCAACCCCCACGTTAGGGGGGTGGTAGGTACCCGATGAAGCCATATTATTGTATTGTCATCGGGACTAAGACGCTATGCGAAATTTGAAGTCAATCAGATGTTTGGAAGTTCTTCAAAAATGAGTTGCAAGATTTGATTACATACATACATACATACATACAGGTGAAGTTAAATAAATGCTTGTAAAAAGAACAGGAATTCCTACCACTACTACACTTAGACAAATTTATTTGCAAGTGTACAGAAGGCTTCAATGTTACTTTTTTTAGGTTACATTGTAAACTTATTGAATAAGTTTGAAGTTGCGTTAACTTGGGACTCGAGAACTTTGCTGATTCCCTCTCTGTTACCATCCGAAGAGGATATGAGTATGGCACCTGCACAATCAATGGTTAAGGTAAGCAAAAAATAGGTATTAAAGTGACATTAAATAAATGGATCCATGACGGATCTGATACCTTCCTAGCTAGCCTAGTAGCACACTTTAACTGAAGCCATGATATATCAGCCTTAAAAACAGTTTTTTGTAAATATGATCACGGTTGCCTAGCCTCCAGGAACTGGCTTGGGGTTGCGTAGCTCATTAAAATATCTGTGTAGAGAAACTCACTTATTCGGAGTAGACTTTGTAGAGTCGGGTTCGGGGTAGCTATTCCCTAGTCCCGCCTCGACAGAGCACTACATGCCGACACTCTAAACGCTAGAGTGCCACCCTCAGAGAAGGTACCACTCAGTACGATTTAAAATTGGGAGAGGTTAGAGATTTAGGAGTTATTGGTTAACAACAACTTACTTCTAAAATAGGTAATCCTTAAATGTATCAGGTCGCTAAACGTTTTGTTTTAGACGGCCACTCGCGACTCGTCTCACTTTGAGAACTTCAAAACCGACATCTATCCTCCCAAAAACTGACTAACTGTCACCCCGTTTTGCACCCTCGATCTTGTCTTTCGCGCCCATTAAATGTGCTGACGGTGTGACATCACATTCATAATTATTATTGAATCTCACCAAAATATTTGGAAACAATTATAAATACAACGATACAGTGCCGTACGAATTAGCAGGCTTGCACCAGGTTTTAAGCCTTTTTTTAGGTTCAAGCCTTTAATTCGACCAGTCGCTATAAAGCTCGCCCTCGAGCTTGAGCAGCAGCGACCCACTAACCTAACCTACGTTTTCTAATCTAACACTTATCTAAATTTTTTATTTGTTTGTATGTTTTGAATCATAGACCCATTATTTACTAATACTTCTTAAATAAGTTACTGCTTTATAGACAAATACTGAAACCAGTATGGACATATGGTATTCAACTATGGGGTTGTGCTAAAGAGAGTAACATTCTAGTTGTACAGAGATTTCAAAATAAAGTATTAAGAAACATTGTGAATGCACCTTGGTACGTTCGAAATAGTGACCTTCATCGAGATCTAAAAATCGAAACTGTAGCAGAGACTATAAAAAAGTACGCAAAAAGCCATGAAGATAGACTCCATCGGCATGTGAATGTGGAAGCAATTCAGCTTCTAGACAATACTATGCTAGTTCGACGACTAAAAAGAGTGAAGCCGTTTGAGCTAGTAAACTAAGTGAATTACACATAAAACAAAATAATGCTATAAACACAACACAATTGTGAGTTACAGACTAAACAAAGCGGGGAGAACTGTTGAGTGAACCCTAAGTTTAAATCTGACTTTTCTAGTAAATTAAGTTAAAACAAAATTGCTAATTAGTCTTACTGACTAGATTGTAATAAAAAAAACACAGTGTGTTTGACAAAAAAAAAAAAAAACTAATACTTCTGTTGAAGACTCTTCTCGATGGGGTTGACCGGACATCTTCGATGTTGGTGTAGCGATTCGCGAAAACTCTTTTAGGCATTTTCTGCACTTGGCTAGGCTCTCTATATGCATTAACGTTGTCTTTGGGTCATTTACAAGATTAACTTACATTTTGCACAGTGGCGGTTACACTGTCACTGCGGATATAAATTGATTTTTGGGGTTTTGCACCCCCATTGGTTTATTCATTCTACCTTTATACATGTATGAAAATAAAAATTCTTATAAGTATGGGTACAAGGTCTTTTCTATTCCTGAATACCCACATTCTTCTTATTTGTGTCGTGACCGTATCTTCTGTACACTTTGGGTGATGATTTTTATTTGACCTTTTCCGTTTCATAAAATACAGTTCGAGCCTGTCCTGCCAAGGTTATCCATTTCTTCCCCCGTTTTACCCAGGATAGTAGCTTAGGGCTAGCCCGCGGGCTACTTGTATGTATCCTGGAACCATAGGTGCGTCGACCAAGGATAGGGTGTTTGTCCGGGTTCCACATTGAACTTGTTTTGACGCGTTCTCTCCACTTCATTGTTGTTTCGGTCTCCCGAGGTCCAAACATACAAAAAAAATAAAAACAATTCTTAATATCTGCTCTTGAAATGCCTACTTTGATGGGGTTACCTTAGAAAATTGAATTTCTCCCTTTACCTATTCTATTCTCTTTATTAATTATAATCTTTTCCTATTTATTTTGATTCTCGTAAACAAATGTGCTTTTCCGCACGCGTCTCTCTAATTTTAATTTTTCCATATTTCCTCCACCTATTTTGATTCTTTTATATCTACGCATATAACTCGCCCAACCTTGGGGTCTAAATTGGTAAGTCTAAATCGGTATCAACCCTTTTGGGATTATTTGTAATGTTCGGGGGTTCCTATCAAAAGGTGGATTTATTACCATACTCATCTCGTATGCTTCTAGTTTTTGATCCGGCAAAATCAGTACGTGTCCTGACCTAGCCTACCCTAGTTATTTTTCTATCAACTTTGTGTTGAACTATGCGTCTCTATTAAATTTCCTCTCTGCTCTAAATCAATTATTTTATTATTGTTTTATGACTATAGTATTTCTGCTTTACGCTATCCTACTTATTTTATTTTTCGTGTTCCCCTAACTAAAATTCCTATGTAAATTATGGCTTTTCCATAGCACCAAACCAATAAAAATTTACAGTGCTGCATTATTGCTTTTTAATATATATGTAGGTATATATTTTGTTTTTTAATGTAATAAGTTAATTCTATAAAAAAGGTACCTTATAAGTAAAATGACTAACAAGCACTCTCGCCTTTATACTTTATACTTTTATTTAATTTTAACTTGTGGTTAAATATTATGTTTATTTATTCGAGCGGTTCTATTTCTAGATATCAAGAATATTTCTTAATGTCTTTAGTCCCACTTTAGTTAATTTTAGTAAATTAGCTTTTTTAATTTATATACTAGAATATGTTAATTTCTAAATTTCCCTCTCCTATTGTTATATATTTTATTTTTTATATTTAATATTTTTCAACTACTTTTTAGCCTTCGTTTTTTTTGACAAATTAAAAAAATATTATTGTTCCGCCCTTTCTACTTCTGACTTTTGCTCCTCCTGGGTAACCATTTTATTGGTTCGGTTCTGTCTATTCTTGGATGTACGAGGCTTGTATTCCCTAAGTGTGTAATGAAAATCTCTCTCTTGTTTCCAATATGTAGCTTTTTACTATTTCCGACGAATTGTTTTCTTTAATGTTTCTTCTCTTTTTTAGGTAAATGTAGATTAGACGTAAGATAGTGTAGGTTATTAGTGTTGCGAAAATAGCATATCCCAGAACTACCAGTGCATCAGGATGGATAACGCTACCTTTATTGACATCCACTCTGCCTACCAGCGTTGGTATGAAACCTGCTGTTCTTTGATTATGCAGCACTAGATAAATTAGTGTTACTGTAATTGCTGCATTCCAAATTATCATCAGCGTATCGATATGATACCCGTATTTGTAGCTATACGTCAATTTTTGTGGTAACTGCTTAATATTTTCTATAACCTCCTTTACCGTATCTTGGGTGGAGCTAATATTTAGGTGGCGGATGTGCAACAACGTCCAGTTTGGGTTTAGAATCTCATTAAAATTTGTATATCTGGGCTGATATCCATTGTTCGCGGAACCTAAGATGAAGCTTTTTAGGTTTGTCCATGCGGCTGATAACACGTGCCTAATTTTGTCTATATTTAAGTTGTCGTCTGGACATGGGAACCTGCGTGGTATCAGTTGAGTACCGCTTTCCATAAGTTGACAGTTGCATGGAAGTTCTATATTAAGGGCTCTTGGTGCCTTCAACATTTCTTGTGGGATCTCATATTTTTTGGTTGGACAGACAATTGATGTGGATGGTTTTGGATGAGCCAACATGAACACAGAATCGTCGACCTCAAAAATTAGCGTTGCTATTGATTTGTGACAACTGATAATGCAAAACTAAGGCAACTTCTCGACATTGCTTCTAGTAATATAACTTGCTGTCGCAAATGGGTCCCTGTCTAGTATCTGCTGCATATTTTGGTAGAAAACATAGTCCGATGTCATGTGGTTTGCAATTGTGTTGCCCCACGCCACTTACTACTCTAATGTCTTTTTTCCCTCTGCCTTTTTGCGCTACCGCTACGAAACACATTTTTGTGATCTAATATGAATGTTTGTTCCTTCCATTTAAATGGTATCATAGCTAGTTCGACAAGTGACCATTCCACATGTTTTTTCGTTATAGGTATTTTATATGAATCACCAATTTTATCGTTTGTCAGTGTACAATCACATATAGGCATTTGGGTAATATTTCGCAATATCTTTCAGTTTTATGGCAAGATCATGGCCGTCCTTGTTTAGCTTCTATTAGGTCTCTGTGTAGGATTTCGTAATTTACTATGGCTGAGGGTATTAAACTATTTTTGCAGTCGCGTCATTTATCCTGTTTTCTGGTTTCTTTTAGCAGCTGTAAGAATCTAAGCGTATTCTGATAGTGTAGAAGTTAATAATTGGTCTGTCTATCTTAAAAGCGGTCTCTTCTTGATTTTGCCACTATGGATTTGAAGTCTCCTAAAAATATCTCCACGGATTTTATTTTCTCCTCCATTTGATCAAAGTTACCAGCATACTCCTTGTGTACCTTATGAAGTTCTCCCGAGCTGTCTCCAATGATTCTTGAAATCCTAAATTAATTTTATTTAAGTTTCGTGTAGCTCCTCTTCGTTCATCGCGAGTGTGTCCAATTTCTTCTGTGTCGCGATATTGCAACACCACGAAAAAAAATTGTCACATGGATTATACCGGGTGGGCCAAGAAAAACCGGACAATTTTTTTTCATTATAACTTTGAACTATATAATCGATTTTAATGGTACAAACTGCACTTGGTAGATAATTAATAAGAGTTTTGACTGAATGTATTTTTTGTCCACCATCTCAAAATCCAAGATGGCGGACGAAATTAAATTGTAGCCATCAAAGATGCTGGTTTATTCTCGTGTTGCGAATATATCTTAATTATTTTTTTAAATTAGTAATAAAGCTGCATTGTTTCCACGCCCAACAAGGTACGAATTAGCAAAATCGGTTTAGTGGTTCTAAAAAAAATATGTTTGTTCCAACCATTGTTTTGCATATTATACGATTGCCCTGCCAATCATATCTGCATTTATTTCCTTATAAATTCATTACTACTGAACCGATTTTAATGAAATAAAAAATATCCTGGTGAGAATTGATTGCTTTTTAAAGATCATGATCAAAGTTTATCGCCATCTTAAAATTTAAGATGGCGGACAGAATCATACTTGATTCTTCAATATGGCGTGTTTATTCTTAGTTTCCGCAAATGTTTTAGTTAAAAAAAACTAAAATATTTTTTAAAAATAAGAATAAACGTGCCTCTTTGAAGGGTCAAGTATGATTATATCCGACATCCGAACTTCTAAGATGGCGGCAAATTTCGATTATAAACTTTAAAGAACAATCAATTCTCACCATATATTTTTTATTTCACTTAGATCGGTTCAGTAATAATGAGTTTATAAAGCAATTAATGCAGACAAGTAAATAGGCAGCAAGAGTTCGGCCTATTTTCCCATGTAAATTCCCATAAGAAAACGCTAAGGTTCATGTTAACGAAAGTGGTCCAGTCAAGGTCACACGCAGATACAGGTAGTCGAATTGTACGATATGTTTTTATGTGGTAGACATTAAAAAATCGAGTTTTGGAAAGTAGGTAAAAAAGAAAATGGCGTATGATCATTTGTGTTGGTGGGCGGGGCACAAGAGCCCAATAGTACGATATATTTTTTTTGTGGTGGGTATTAAAAATTGGAGTTCGAAAGTAGGTAAGGAAAAAATGGAGTGTTATATCAGTATGTTGGTAGACGGGTAAAAGAGTATGTATTTTTTGTGTGTTAGGAGGGGGGATGGGGCTGGATGGGGTGTTTCAAATATTAAGAGGCGTGGTAGCAGGATGCCTCGGTGGCAGGGTGATGATCTAAGTCAAGTGGCAACTGTCAAATGTCAGTGTCAAATGCCAGCTGTCAAACGTCTGAAATATCTGTCAAATTAAATGTGTCAAATGTCACCAAATATTTCGGATTTTAATATTTTGATGGTTGGATCTATTTTACAGCTCTTAAGAGCTGCTTAGAGCAATTTAGATAACCATTTAAATTTGTTCAAATAACTGTCGTAAAATTGCTTGAACTGATGCAAATTATACTGTTTGTGTACAATTATTTAAATGAATGGACAATCAAGTCAGAAATTGACAAAAAATCTAAAATATCTGTGTCTCTTTATAAAAGTGGTTAAAAGATGCTATAGTCTAAATTATATGCATTTGTAATGACGTCACCAGATGAGAAAAAAAATGTTTTTTGATTGACTGTGACGGATACTTCATATAACCAATTACCTACCTATTTCAATCATAGACACTACTCGTTTTTTAAAAAGTTTATTGTCACCGTTGTTTATAATATACTAAACAAAGATAAACAAAAATGACGAATAATTTGAACTATATACTATACTCTTAGCGACACTCATATCTGCTGCATTTCAGTCGCAGGATTCCTAAAACTATAAAAAATAAACTTACTGTACTGACTCACCCTGTATACTGCCATGCTGAAGCCGAAAATAAAACACTCTATATATAATATTTTTAACAAAATAACCGTATCAGTTCATAATTTGCTAAAATTAAAAAATTCACAGATAAACAACCTGCGGTTTTGTCTCTAGACTGTTATTCTTCTTCATAAAATGTTTTCCACAGATAGTCTGTTATTTGTTTTTCGAATGTCGATGTGGGAAATATGTTGTTCCAGATAAAAAGCCACAAAAACAACAAATTTCGGTTTATTATCCATGGGATAACTTTTGAATAGGCGATAAAATGTCTTATTTAAAGAAATCCTGATGCTGAGGTCACCACAGATTACCTCTGACCGTGTTAAAAGGTTAACATAGTAAAAAAAGTGTCCTTTTTTAAAAAGTTTTTTTTGAACATTTTGCGTATTGAATAAAATTTGGTAACAAACCAGTCTGGTAAGTCTTTGTTTCTTTAATAATACTATAGGCAGTTACGCTTCTGTGACATTTCCAACCTCTTTATTTATCATATGCATACTGACAGCAACAAAAAATAATCTGAAAAATGGCATGTCTTTGAGTTGTTTTTTATCTGTGCGTTTTTTGTGCCAACCTACAGTCAGCATCTTTTTATCCAGAGACAATGACAATTTTACCTTTAATTTTATACTCATGATATGTTTACGTTCTAATATATTTTTGGTTAGGAAATATGTTCATTTCATGTCAAAGTCACAAAAGTGTAACTGCGTATGGCAAGGACTATATCTACCTACCTATCAAATAAAGATTGAAAAAAAATATAATAAAAGCTATTCAGATCTCAGAATATAATCAAATACATATATAAATTACCTAATCCTAATATAAGAACATTTTATCTGAGGGAACCAAGTTCGCGCGACGGAACCATCTTTTCTTGAAACATTTCAGCCGATATTTGACCTACCTAAAACTCTATTTCGGAATGAGCTACGAATCTCAAACTTGGCACAGTCGTAGATCTCCATGGTGTTAACAACCCCTCCAAGTTTCATGGAATTCCATAAAGTAGTAAAGTAGTTACGAAATTTCAAAAAACGTCGAACTCGCCACTCACTCACTCACGCACTTGCTCATGTATAGATCATCAATATTCTACTGTACTTCCAGACATGCTACAAAGCTGAAATTTAGCAGACTGATAGAAATTATGACAAAACCCCTGAAAAAAAACCTCAAAATTTTAATTTACTCCCCCTCCCCTATACATTTAAAGTTATGTAAAAAATGCATCGCCCACTTCCAGAAACGCTAGAGAGCTGAGCATTGGAATGCTGATAGAAATTATGATAAAACCATGGGAAAAAATTTAAAAAGTCTAATTTTTTCATTTCCTCTCCTCCCCTATAAATGTAAAGTTATGTAAAAGTAACATTACCCACTTTCATAAACGCTAGAGAGCTGAGCTTTGGAAGGCTGATAGGAACTACGATAAAACCATGAAAAAAACCTCAAAAATGTAAGTAAGGCATCGCAAAATTTTTTGTGTAATATTCCGCATATTTTACTACTTTAAAAATTAAGTATTATCCAATTCCTTTAAAAAAGAAGTGAAATCATAACAAAAATATTTCATGTAAAAATAAGCCAAGTACGCGAAAATGGCATTCTGTAAAAAGAATTGAGATAAAAGTAAAGCCAAGTTCTCCAATACAAATTTTAAAATTAAAGGTTCTTACTAGTTTGGAAATATTTTTCTAAACTTGGCTATTACGGCTGTAAATGACTCTTAAGCACAGTGCTAAATTGAACATAAAGAAGTTTGGCTGTAATAGCAAAGTTTGAAAAAAACATTTCCAAACTAGTAAGAACCTTTTATTTTGAAATTTGTATTGGAGAACTTGGCTTTACTTTTATCTCAATTCTTTTTACGGAATGCCATTTTCGTGTACTTGGCTTATTTTTACATGAAATGTTTTTGTTATGATTTATTTTAGTTCAGGCAAGATTCGGGAAAATCCACTTTCTAGAAGCATTTTATATTACTTTTTGATAAATGGGCAATTCCCCCTATTTTGACCCCACTGAATCCGAATATCCCTGTTGCCAACTCGAAATATTGACAGGGACTGAGATATTCAAGATGGCGGCCAAAATGGCGGCGGAATTTTAAATTGCCGCTGGAAAGCCCAAATTGTCACAGGTGAACATTAAAAATATATATTTGTATAATTAAAAAATAATAACATATTATTTTTTTTTAATGGCTGCAAAAACCTCCAAAAACCCCCCCCACAGACCCCCCAAAATCTGAAAGTTTGAGGTTTTTTCAAATTTTCTTAAAAACTAAGCTTCTAAGAGAAAAATGTATAATATACTTTATTGTAGACAATAAAATTCCCTTTTCAACATGGTATAACTTAATAAAGTTAGACTAATAACAAGCTCTCCAGCGGCGTCCGTTAATTGAAGTAATTAAAAAAAATACCTATGTTTTTTCCAAGACTTATTTAATTTTTTTAAAAACTAATATCTACAGAAAACCATGTATTACATTTTGGTATACTCAATAAAATTTCCTTTAAAATGACGTGTAACATGATTAAATTGGGTTTATAAATAAAACTTCAGGGGCATCCGTAAATTAAATTAATTTTGTAAAAACAGAAAATAAACCATTTTTGTTACAAGTTTTATCTAATTTTCTCAAAAACTAAGCTTAACATGAAAAAACTTGTTCTACACTTTTTGGTAGACAGGGAAATTCCCTTTTTATAAATGTGAAACTCGGTGGGGTTTGACTTATAGCAAACTCTCCATCGACGTCCGTCAATGGGTGATTTCAACAAATCATTAAAAAAAAACATGTTTTTCATACGTTTTATTCAATTTTCTTAAAAACCAAGCTCTTTATCAAAAAATGTGTTCTATACTTCGTCATAGCCAATAAAATTTCCTTTCAAACGATGTATAACGAAGTGGAAGTTATTTTATATTTACCGCTCCAGTCTTCTTAATTTAAAGAAATTCAATCAATCAATCCAAACTAATCAATTTTGTGCCTTATTAGCTTTTCGGTGGATAATAAAGAGCGGCGGATAAAAGGTCGAAAGTACAAATGGTCGAAAGTACAAAAGGTCGAAAAAATAAGGTCTAAAGTACAAAAGGTCGAAAATACAAAAGGTCGAAAGTACAATAGGTCGATAGTACAAAAGATCAAAAAACAAAAGGTCGAAAGTTCAAAAGGTCGAAAGTGCAAAAGGACGAAAGTACAAAAGATCGAAAGTACGATCGCGGGTCCACATCGACTGGACAGGTCAATTTGACCTGATACGGTAAATTTGTATTTTTAATATTTTGTTTTGTCGATTTTTTTCGACCTTTTGTACTTTCGACCTTTTATGGCTTCGGCGGCGGGCCCAATAATAAAATGTCCTTTAAACAGTGTGTTACAAAATGTGACCCATAGTATAGAAAAATCAAAAAACAGTTTATTTTAATTTGGAAACATTTTATTTTAGTAGGTATAAATTGTGAACCTTTTTGAAGTATTTATCATAACATTAACCTCACTTTGTAATATATCATTTAAAAAGAAATTGTCTTATCCTCACTAAATAATAAAGGCACATTTTTTTCTGAAAATCTTAGAAAAGATATTTAAATATGCAAGAGAAACTGATTATTTCAGTTATTTTTGAAAATAAGTTTATATTAGTACGCCAATGAAGCCTTAAATATGGCAACAACCCGACATTTTAATAAAGTTTTTAAAAGAAAATGTTATGTTCTACAATAAAGTATACAACATATTTTTTCCTAAAAAGTGTAGTTTTTGAGAAAATTTTGAAAAACCTTTAATAAACATGTTTTTTCTAAATAATCCTAATTTACGTACGCCACTGAAGAGCTACTTGCTTTTCCTAACCTTATTAACCAATACATCGTTGGAAAGGGAATTTTATTCTCCACAAAAAACTGTTCTTTGCAATTTTTAAAATAAAACTGAAAAAACTGGTTTTTGGGTTTTGGGGGGGATTTTCTCCCTGTCCCTGTCGATTTTTCGAGTTGGCAACAGAGATATTCGGATTCAGCGGGGTCAAATTAGGAGGGAAATGGTCTGTTGCCAAAAAGGCTCGCCACAAAAACATCGAAAAAAGTTTTGTCGAAACGTAAAAAGGTCGAAAAAAAAAAATGCCGAACCGTAATTTGGTCGAAAATAAAAAAAATCGAAAGTAAAATAGACGAAAATAATTTAAACGAAACGTAGTTTTGTCGATCCGTAAAATTGTCGAAAATAATTTAGTAGAAAATAATTTATACGAAAAGTTGTTTCGTCGACCTGTAAAAATGTCGAAACGTAAAAGCATCGAAACGTAAAATCATCGAAACGTAGTTAAGTCGAATCGCAGAATGATCGAACCGTAAAAAAGTCGAATAATAAAAAGGTCGAACCGTAAAAAAGTCGAAAAATAATAAAATCGAAAAATAAAAGAGAAGAAAGCAATTTAAGCGAAACTTAATTTTGTCGATCCGTAAAATTATCGAAAATAATGTAGAAGAAAATAATTTAAACAAATCGTAATTTCGTCGATCCATAAAAATGTCGAAACGTAAAAAAGTCGAAAATTAAACGCGCGATACGCAATGGAGAAGAGACGCAAAATCATCGAAACGTAATTATGTCGAAACGTAAAAAGCAGTTGCCTTATTTTGCAAAATTTCTTGGCTGAATTCGTTGAACTTACGCTGAAAGTTTCCCTATATACGGTTAGATGGCACCTGAGGTCATCTCAAAGAACAAAGGGGCCGCTTATGAATTAGCTGAGGTAAGTCGAAATCGTTTTTAGCATGTTCTCCAGTAGTATAATTTTAGTTCCTATTATTTTATTATTAAATAATAGGTATAGTTTTCTAAAACATTATTAGAAAATACTTTGATATTATAAATAAAATACATATGTAGACACCTAAGTATTAATTAAATCTTATACGCCAGTAGCTAGCTCATGGAATAGTAAAGAAATTCAAACCTCGCAATGTCTATTATTGATGTTTAAAATAGACGATATCTAAACCAAAATTTTTCTGCAAAAAAATGAAGAAATTTCTAGTATTTGCGCTGGTATATTGACATAAGACTAGATTGAGCCAATCTGGGTCGATTTCGTTTTGCTAGCACACAACTTTTTTTTTTTCGAAGATTATGATCTTACCTAATCCTATTAACAGACTTTTTTTTGTATCTGAGAGAAAGCCCGTAAAAAACGAAGCTGACGTATTTTTGTTTTTTTCTTCTAAAAAACCCAAATAAGTACCTTATTTACATTAACCCCTAAGTAGCCACCACCGACTTTTTTTTCAAACTGCACTCTGCCAATTCTAAATACAACCCCGTACGTTTTATTTTTATTTCCAATAGGTATTTTGCTTTAAGTAAAAAAGTATTCATAAAATATATATAGACAAATACTATTTTTTATTATAACCCAGTACAATGTTAAAATTCTGCTCTTTTGGCCGCTACACTAACGGAGATATAGCGTGTAAAGGAAATTCGGGGACACCGTGTATACACGCGTGTTATTAAATAATTGTTTTAGGTCCTTTTTAATTTTATACTTTTGTTGTCATTTTCTGTAATGTCATTAAAGATTGGCCCACTTTTTATTATTGTAGTTACACTGTTTCCACTTTGTTAAAAAATGATACGTAAGCATGTAAATTATGTCTCTGTATTTTATTTAAAAAAATAGGAGCTGCCATTTCAGAAAAAAATCTTGGTGGTGGCTACCTACGGGTTGATGCATAAAAAAATATTGTTTCTACAAGCGTGTGGAAAATTTGATATATATGATATGAACCTGTATAGATTTGAAGTTTCTATTAATAATAATGCCTACAAAATGACTTGGATGCTATGGTGAAAAGGTAAGATGTCAAATTTCTATAAAACACTTGTTTTTTGGAAAAAGTCTCGTGACTATAACACTGTATTTTTTTATATCATTTAATTTTTTTATGTTTTTCTGACGCTTGTAGAAAAACAATTGTTCCTAACTCTTGTGGAAAATCTTTTTCAACGGTCAACTAGGCAGTGTCGTGCGGAAAAAGTGGATTTTCCACACTTGATAGGTAAATAACTATTGACGACTTGATGCTAAGGGCTAGTAGGCATCATTAAAAACCCCGTGTTTTAAAATATTTTATACTCACTATTAACAGAGATATAGCGTGTGAGGGAAATTCTGGGACACCTTGTATTGTATTTATACACGCAAAATTTTTTTAGGCCCTTTTCAATTTTATACTTTTATTGTCATTTCTGTATTATTTTTGAAATCACACTGTTTCAACTTTCTTAAAAATGATAATCGTAACATGGTATGTACACATCATAAAAAAAAGGCCAACAAAAATAAATAGGTAGTCTCAAAAATGATGTGTTTAAAAATGGAACAAAATTTTGTACTGTAGAAAATGTTTAATGCTTATTTCAGATATGCACCTACAGTGGAGTATACAAAAAATCGCCTTGGGGGGGGCTTGGAACTTTTTTCCACTTTTATTTAATAACTTATTAAAAAATAGGTAAACAAATATTTTTAAAATAATCTAGTTCTAGGTTCTTGGGAAGGGGGCTTCAACCCCCAAGCCCCCCCTTGTATACGCTCATGCACCTAAATACTTAATTAGCTCACACATATACTATACTATAGTGTGTGAGCTATGGTGATCCTAATTTTTTTGAGAAAAAAAAATTGCTCCGATTTCAAAATTTTTTATATATCTTTGCGTTTCAGATGATTTTGAAACTTTTTTGTTGTAATGTCTGTCTGTCTGTCTGTCTGTAACGACCAACTCGCATTACTCAAAAACTGCTTGCCCGATTTTAATGAAATTTGGTACCTAGGCTGAGTCTTGGGTCGAGATGGTCCCATTTAAAAATGAACAAAATCCAATGAACACAAGCCAAATATAAGGGTGGGGGTAGACTTCAAAAATTAGAGCTTATGTAAAAATATGGCGTATGTGATATCAAACGAAAGGTAATTGAGTCTGGAGTTAAACAAAATACATTTTAGTTTTTAAAAAAAGGGTGGTGGTAGATTTCAAAACTTAGTGGGGGTGTATTTCAAAAATTTGAGTTTAAGTCAAAACATGGCTTGTGTCGTATCAAACGAAAGGTAATTTAGTCTGGAGTTGAATAAAATATATTTCAGTTTTTAGTTATATTAGCTCACACGTAGACTATAAATGTAGTACCTAGTGGGAGCTTAGGGGCCCATATATTGGCAGAGTATTTTTTTAATTTAATGGGATGTGCCGATGTAAACGGGATCTATTTCTTTAAAAAAACCAGACAAAACCGGATATATTCGAAAAAAACCGGATAATACCGGACACATTTTAAAAACCGGGCGGCAGTCCAAAAAACCGGACTGTCCGGCCCAAAACCGGACGGTTGGTCATTTTAGATAAATGTGTTCTTTTATTTTATATTTGATATTGCAAAATTCATTTTTCAACCCATTCCGAGGCCGCATCCGTTTTTTTTTCATGCATTCAAACAATTTCACTTAAAAACAAATGGTCGGAAAGTCAATGTTTAAATATTCAAATTTC